>DF239699.1:0-260143 GCA_000507305.1 Breviolum minutum Mf 1.05b.01 | reverse complement strand
ATATATACCTGCAACCTCGCAGACCTTCAAAATAATTGTCTTTTCAAGCATAACTGCTTTTTCTAAACAACGGCGTTCTTTTGATTTAAGAGCACTTTTTGATTTTTAAGGTTTTTGGAGGAATTTCCATGTTTCAACAAGATGCTTATTCGCCCAGTGTTTTTTCCAACGCTCGCTTCAGGCTCTTCCATCAGTTTATTTCCTCCTTTGGAGGGTTTCACTTCCAAGTTGTGTGAGCAAAATCTCGAACATCTTCTCATGGAATGGTTGACTTTCAAAATCTTGAAAGAAGGTACAATAGTTGAAGTAAAAAAGAATGTAGGGCATAAATCTACCCTGTTGTAAGTTGTATGTTGTAAGTTGTAGGTCATTTATCCGTAACCTCCTGACCAATCCAGCCATGACCCGCCACTCATCTGACATCACCTGCCAGTGCCCCACCGGGGATGGAGTTTCGGAATGTTGTGGCTGGGTGAAGAGGTGTGATGGAAAGTTTTGATGGTGGATTTCTAGAAAACATCTGGCCCAAGTCGCATTAGCTTTTTGATTTTGGTTTTCGAATCATGGCCAAACTCCCGGGGGAACTTGGGTGTCTAGCTGACCGGCTGGAATGCCAGCAAGTGATTCGTAACCGGATGTTGACTGGTGGCAATGCTCAGTACTTTACACGCTGGGTCAATGACAATGCAATTGGCGTCAAAAGTGTACGTGCCATGACATTGAACCACATTGCCTTGGAAACCCTTGCTGGTTGGTGGTGCCCACAATTTCCCACCATGGTGACTAGTGTGAAGATCAATCCTTTGAGGGATGAGGTGGGGGTGAAGGAAATCCCAAATCCAAAATAGTTCATTCAGGAGTCCTATCATGGAATGGGCAGGTTAGAGAATTGATCCAGTGATTTTCCATCCCCTAACCCTGCCAGGTTAAGCTCCTTCGGGATATGTTGGGGCTACCTGCTGATGAAAAGATGATTCATCTGGATGCCTTTGGTCTCAAGGTGCTTTTCAATCATGGGATCCGAAGGTTCATGACAGGCGCAAAGAACAGAGCGCCTAGCACTAATTAGGATTTACACTCCTTTTCTAGTTCTAGTTTCTATAGGTAAACCTCTTCACCCACTTCAAGAAAAACATGAAACATACCAAAACTAAACATCCCTCCTCACCATCTCCTCACCCACTTTGGGATACCTCCTGTTTAAGCTGGTTTGCTAAGGACCCATCTCTGAACAAGTTCTATGAGATCATGCATGAGTACTGGGGTGACCAGGCCGGTTCCCAGCCTGATGCTCCAGCAGATTCCGATGGTGAAGATGACGGTGAAGTTGTGGAAATGCCTGCGCCAGTGCCGGCAGATCCACCCGCAGCCCCACCAGCTAAAGCATTGATGCCTCCACCACCTGCATTGATGCCTCCACCACCTGCGCCTTTGCAGACTATGCCTATGACAGTGCCTACTGTTCCTCCACCCAAGGGTTCTGAAGCTGACTTGCAAGCGCGAGTTGCTGCCTTGAGGACCCTTACATTAAATTATCGAAATTTTCTTGACCCAACAGCAAAAAAAAACATATGATCGATGAAAGTCCCATTGATTTCCCCAATGCCCAACGCCAAATAGATTTGAATGAATTACTTTCTGATGCTTTCTGAAAATCACCTGTTCCTTTGACAACCTCTCTTGGCCCAGCCCCATCCTAGGAAGTGCCTTGAAGAGAGAGAAGCTGTGGCAAAAGCGAAAGCTGTGCCCGAAGCCGCTGCTGCACCTGAAGTTCCGGCAGTGGTGCCAAGTGGGCAGAGCAACTAGGTGTTGATCAATTTGGGTACTTTTTTATTTTGGCCCCAAAAATCCCAAAAAGCGGTTTGCCCCAAAAACCCCAAAAGACTAGGCATCACACTTAAGTTCACCACATAAAGAAAACAACCGCAGAATTTGACTCACTTGAACCCTTCATCTCTAAAATCGCAGGTATGGACAATATGGAAACTTTGCAAATGTTTGATGCATCTGGTGGGATGGATTGGGCCGAAAGTCTTCAAAATGCTTTGGGCAAAGATGGCGAAGTCGCAGAAGACGCTGACGCTGTACCTCCTATCGCTGTACCTGCTGCCTCTGCTTTGGAGCCTGGAGAGAGTGAGATCCCTGCTTCGCAGACATCGCAGCCTGAAGATGCGAAGCTTGAAGAGATTGAGATCCCTCCGACACAGCCTTCTCCTCATCCTACATTGCCTGATCCTGAGAGCCCTGCTCCTGAAGTGCCTCTTGAGAAGTATCTGAATGGTCCCTATGAGACCTCACCTGAAAAGCCTCAGGGTGGGGAAAACACTCGCAAGGATGAAGAGGAGGAGAAGCCTCTAGCTAAGGGCCTTCCTGAAGAGTCGCCAGAGTTTCCCATGGTTTCTCGTGAATCCCAACATGCCTTCAAGAATTCGAAGGGCTATGTTGCAAAAATGGATGCTGCAAATCGGGGAGATGGGCCTCCCATGAAGCGACCTGCAGCCAAATCAGGTGCGAAGGCGAAGGCGAAGGCAAAAGCCAAGAGAACCAAACAAGATTCCTTGGCACAGCCTGTGCCTCCAGCTCGTGAAGCTGGCACCGAGGAGATCAAGCCCAAGAACTTGAACCCTGACTTTGAAGAGGCAGCCAGTGACATCATCGAGGTTGAGGATGTTGAGGTGAAGGATGTTGAGGTGAAAGTGACCAAGCGTAAGAGAAAGACCGGGACTCAGATCAAGGAGGCAAAGGACGACAATGATGAGGAGAAGGAACCTCCCAACAAGACTCGCCGATCTACGCTGTCTACTGGCTCTACTGCTTCTGCCGGGCCTGCAGCCAAGGCCAAGGCCAGAGCCAAGGCCAAAGCAAAAGGCAAAGCTTCCCCCAAGAAGAAAGTTGCCAAGACAGTGGAGACTCCAAAGGGGAAGAAGAAGGACAAGAAGGAGAAGACAGAGCCTGAAAACCCAGACCTTCCTGATGACAACCCTTCGGAAAAGAGGACCTTCGCTGGGAGGCGCTGCCCCACCTCTGACGTCTACGCACAGCGCAGGTTTGTCGCGTTGAAGACGGTTTTCAACCGCCATATTCATGATCGCATCAAGTCGCAGCCTTCGAACGTGGAGGCCTGGTTTTTTTTTCCAAAAAAAAATGTTTTGAATTCCAAAGGTATCTTAAACCCCATTTCTTTTACACTCTCTTTTACATGCCCTGTTCAGATTTTCTGGTGGAACTACGCCTTCAAGAATATCAAGCCGGACAAGACCACCGAGCAGGGCTACATCAACAAATGCGTGAGTTTGGCGGCACTTTTCCTGGAATCCAAGGAAGTCAGTACTTTGTCACAACTTTAGTACTAACTTTAGTTTAAACACTTTTGGGATCTCTTGGGTTTTGTTAGGTGTGGGTTTGTAAATTGTATTAAATGTGGGTGATTCCAGGTTTGACTCGGTCGGATTTCCCCCCAAATGTCAACTCTAAGGCCGAAATTTGAAAGAGGACGTGTGATCTTGGTCCATTGGTATTTTCCTTGGCTGCAAGATCAGTGAAATGATTTTAGCTGCCATTTTGGGTAGTATCAGTGCCACTAATGGCTGATACTTTTGGGAAGCTGGCCCAGGCCAGTTGATAGTTCGAAGCGAATGGCTACAGGTGGATTCGTCATAATGTTAGAGGCTGCCCCATTCAACTGACTTACAATTTTACTTCTTATTTGCGATAAAATTATTGAACCAGTAAATGATACCGTCATAGAAAGACTGCTAAAGTAAGCTAAAGGACCCTTTAAACCAAGTGTCATTTTGGGGCAGCTTCATTTTGTCAGCCCTGTTTCGCCAACATTCCGCTAGCAGTGTGACCATTGCTGTGACCACGGTGGTAGAAAGCCATGACAGATCGAAAATAAAACAAAACAGTCTCCTGATTCATAGGTCATGTTAGGTCAAGTGATTTGCAATCGTTTTTGAATACAAATGAAGATAAGTTACTTGTCCCAAATCAACATCATTAGCCGTAAAAAGATCTGCTTTTTAATCCAGGTTTCTCGGACTATAACTGCAATAATTACTAAAGTTCCCACCCTTCAAACAAAATGCTCCAGGTACTATAGATGCCCAAACGTGGGTCATCATTCCTGGTGAGCAGGGGTTTCTTTGCAACAGGCGCTATTTGCATGTTTAGCTGGGAGTCCGTGCTGGCTGGTTGGAGCTTCCATGATGTCCATGGTTCAACAACCTGTCATGTTCAAGCGTTCACACTTGAAGGAATAATCCTGAAGCCATTTTTATCAATTTTTGTGGGGTCGCTACCGGTGTTAGCAATCATGATGCCCTTTGAGCTATCCCTGGTATTGCGTCGGCTAGTGGCAATATCAGCGCCTAAAGTATCCTAGCTGCACACACTTGCATGAATGATTTGTCATTGTAAGACACACGTGAATTTCAATCACAGTTCAAAAGATTCAGATGTTTTCCGAACACATCCAAATACCCTACCCTCCTGCCAGCAAAGGATTTCATCATAATGGTGCTTCTATGCAGCCAGTTGGTGATGGGGCCGCTGAGGGCTTCGGAACCGTGGAAACTTCTGGATTTTTTTTCGGGTACTGGAAGAATTTCAAAGTTGGCCGCCAAGAGTGGCGTTCGTTGTGCTTCCTATGAAATATCCTTAGGCAACATCCCTCGGAATAAGAGAAAATCCAAACGACGTTTCCCCAAACGGAGCGTGATGGATTTCAATGGTGAATCCGGTTTTGCGTTTCTTGGTTGAAAGAAAAACTTAACGCTGTTGATTCTGCATTTCAATATTTCAATTGTTTTGGCATTATCATGTCAATTGGTTTCCCTGAGTTTTGGTTCCACCCTTCTGAAATTCCAGCCCTTCAGTCCAAGCCTGTATGTCCTTCGCTGCTCGAAACTCAGGCTGGCAGTCATACTCCTGTTGCAGGCGGCATTTGGGAATGTGGTGGCCGTTCTTGGGCCGCCCTGCTCAACTTGGGTGGCTATCAATGCTGGGACCTCCAAAAGAACGGTTCTATGTCCAGCTGGTGATGAAACTCTTTTGCAGAATAGGAAGAGTAATAAGATCGCAACAAGGCCTGTTTTCTAAAAAGAAACCTGACTGATTGATGAAACAAAATATCATACCAGTGGTTCCCCAAAATCCAGAGCCTCTCCAAATTATCCATTTTTTTCGAGATTGAAAAACATGTTGTTGAGGGTTATGCCCTGCAGGTTGGGGCTCCTACTTCTTCTTTTGGCTTGCATGGATGGACATTTCATCATAGAACAACCGGGATCTTCTTTGTTTTTCCACTACGTCTACGTACAGGAAGCTTTTGCATTAATGAAATTTGCTGGGTTGAAGGCCATGCTCAAAAACCTTGTATGACCGTTTTGTTTTGAAATGTACTTGTGTATATAAAGTGTTTATTTAGAACTAAGATATACCCCTGCCACCGCATTTCCCTCCCATTCACAGGTCTTCAAGGTGGCTATGTGGATGCGCCTTTGGGGTGGCTCTTCTCCAAAGAGGACGATCCTGGTTAGCAATGGGAAGTCTGTCCAGTTTCTTGGGACTGGTACACTTGTCAAAGCCAAGCACCCTTCATCTGTTCAGACAACGGTCCGTTATTTGGACAGTAGTGGCCGTGTCAGATTTAAAGGAAGTGGGGCTTTGAAAGGAACACAGAGACCTAGCTTTGCTTAAACTTAATGTTTTTTTTGGGGGATCAACCCTGACAAAATAGAACTTCTATTTGGGTTTCTTGTTGGAAAGATCTTCTGTTTTTCTGAAGTATGTTTTCTGATAAATTAGGTCTTATCCTGCTCGCTTTGCTGGTCGGCTTATTGAAACTGCAACGCATATGCGGAAAGAACGAAGTCATTGGTGTTTGCCCGAGCCTTTGTCAAAATTCATTGGTTTTACATGTTTTAGATTAAGATGATTTCTGAAATAATGAAAGTTCCAACTCCTAAGTATTTGCTTTCAAGCACAAAACAGTAAATTCGAAGAACATAGTATAGATCTACTAGATTATTTGGGGGTCAACCCTTAGAAGTAGAAGTCATCATCATTTTGAGGTTCCTGACTTGTGGTTCCTAGGTATTTGAAGGTTTGAGTTTTGACATCTCCAAACAAGATGAGTTTCCAGCCAATCCCCCAGGTCAACATGGACGTGCCCCTGCACCACTTGATTGCCTCCGTCCCATGCTCCTCATGGACACCAGCAGATTTGGCAAGCACGGTCCAGTACCTTAGGGGGTGCAAAGGGCTGGATCTCACTGATGATGTGAGGCAATGCATCCCGCAATCAATTGGGGAATGGATGGACCCTGTAGCTAGCCGAATGGTAGATTGATGGGCTGGTGTCATGAAACATCATGTTTCAAGTGGTTTTCCAAAAATATACATTTTTTCAGCGGCGTTTTTTGCCGGCCAAAAGGCGTTCTTTCCCGGCCAAACGGCGCTTTTTCCCGACCGGGGTTTTTTGATAGATTTTTGGTCACCATGAAATTGAAATATCATAATTTGGCACCAGCCCTTCGCAAGCTTTGCAATTAAGACTGCATAGGTTGGGGTTGCCTTGTGATAAGTCGTTGCTGGGCCCCCAGTCTATGAGATGTTTGAGTTTGATCAAACACCGAAAAGGAACAAATGAGAGTATTTCAGTTGTTGTTTCTTGTTGGCTGGAATCAAACATTCATGCAACTGACAACACAATTTGAAGCAAAGTAGAGTTGCTGTGATTATTTTTGTGTTGTGGTGATTCGTAGCCATTGTAGCTTGATCGCTGGTACTGGGATGATTCCTCTTCTTAGTAACTCTTGGTCCTGTTCATCTTTAATGGCAGCCTCTGAACTGGTTAACTCTCACTATGCCATGCTTCGAAGTCAGAGCCTATCCGAAGATGAGATGAAGAAAGAATTGGCAGTGCCCTGTCTGTAGTAAGAATGCCAAGAAATATAAGAAATTGAATAGACTGTATCATTTCATTTTTGTGAATCATTTCTGTTGGATACTTAAGCAGGTTAGGGTATCCTTACAATAGCTGTTTCTTTTTCAATCTGGAATTTTCTGAATTTGTTCTATAAAAACACTTAGGCATCCCCTTTCTGGCAACCCAGGCGCTTCAGGAAAAGTTGGTGGCACAAGCGACCCCACAACGTGCTGAAAGCGTTCCAGGCCTTGGGACTCAACCGGTCAAGAGCCAGGAGATGTTGGATGAGGAGAAACAAGACAGTGATGAGGAGTGGATCAATCGACATGTTCCCACCCAGAACCATGAGGTGGCAAAGAAACCCCGCCCTAGTTCAGCTCCTCCGAATAGCCCTCCTTACTACTATGATGGTCCTGAGTTTACTTCATCTGAACTGAAACGCTATGCAGTTTTACCTGACCGTCAGCCTGACTGTCCTAGTGAAAGGTCAGAAACCCCCGTTCAGGACAAGAATGATGGTAAGCAGGCCAATAAAGCCCCAGTGCTTTCCGACAACGGAACAATGCATGTCCCTGAACCTATGGAACCTTTTGAGGACACGCTTGAAATCCCTGACATACAAGATGCCCTAGCGCCCAAATTTCGAGTTGGGGAGCATCACCTTAGCCCTGAAGCGATTAGATCAAGGGCTAGGAGAATCTTTACCCCTAGATCTGATGGTAGCAAGAAAGTTTCTGATGAGATATGGTCTGATTGGAGATCCAAAGGGAGCAAGCGGAAACTTTTGGAAGATATCTTCAAACGCTGTGGGTATGACCCTGAAACATGTCTTGATTTAGCTTTGGTTTGCATTCTTTTTGAAAATGCTGTCGTTATAAAAGTTATACTTATTTCCTTACCCTTCACCTCGACCTGCCAGAGAGCCCTTAGCATACTTCAAAAGTCTAAGCTCAGGAAACTTTCATTTGCGAAGTCGAGGTGATGAAAAGCGAGCTGACGGAATGTGAGCTACAGGTGGAAGGGGAATTCGTTCCCCAATCCAAAATGGAGGAGTGGGGCTGGAGTGAGTCACTTGACAAGGATTAGAGGTACTCAATACTTACCAGCTAGTTCCCACATGCTTACCCTGACTTCAAACAATCAAAAACCATTCTAAGGTTGCGTATTGAAGCGGTGAAGCAACACTGTCGCACGCAGCCAAAGAAGCTGTTGAGGCCCCCAGCCAACTCTTTTCAGTAATGTGAAGTCGGCTTAGAGCTACACATCGCCTCGTCAGTCATTTTTTTTTCGGCAGGCGGGACACCTACCAGAAGATCACTTTGTACTATGTGGAAACCGCTATAAAGGGGCATCACAAGTGCCTTGACTGTAAGGGTTGATTCCAAGTCAGTTTTTTGGACCTGTGACTAAAATATACTAAAATACTTCTTTCAGCCCATTGACATATTTCTCTTACCCAAAGACTTACCCCAGGAAAGCTTCTCGCGTTGAGATGAAGAAGAGAGCTGTTATCCATGAGAAGGGCATCGGAGATATGTCTTTGGGATCGGATGACTGCTTCGCTCCTCCTGATGCTGATGACCAACAAGGCAGTCACAACTGTTACAACCACCAAATGTCAACAACTCTGGAACTTCAATCTTTCCTGTATTTGGATCCGTACATTTCCCTTCCCACATTCCAGAAATTCAGGGGTAAAAGTTTGTACCTGCACCTGATCATTTTCAACATGTGGCCAAGCTTGAAGGCTAATTAGAGTCTAAAACATGGAACCCCCTGCAGCTGTTGTTCTTGCCTTTGCCAATCAGATCGATTGCGCCAGGCGAGGTGGAAGACCTCACCAAGTCGGATGAAGAAGGTGAGGACGCTCAAGCGAAACTCAGGAAGAAACTTGGGGTGCCTGAGTTAGATCCTGATGCCTTGCCTAGCGCAGGCATCAGCAAATACCTGAAACTTGACTTAGATGGTTTTTGATGATATCATGTTGCTTCTAATATCCATTAGCTACCTGGACTTTTTTTAAAACAGGATTGATGCTTTGTTCCTAAGGACAGCTGTGGCAAAGCGCATTGGGCTTGTCGCCAAGATGAATACCAAATTCTCTGAAGCTTCTGGTAACCTATCTGATGTGCAACAGCGGTTCCTAGACATGGTGAGATTCGATCAACGGAATATATACTGTATGTTGACTATTATACTTTGATATTGGGCTGGCTAGTTTTCCATGGGGGTTGCTCCTTCAACCTTTCTCAAACTCTCCCCAGGCTGCAACATGCTCTTACCAAATCGGTCACTGACTTGGAAGAGGTGCACTCTGAACTTTCTACTGCCTACTCGTCTGGTGTTGTAGATGGATTTTCCAAAGCGTACCTTGATTGAATTATCGGAAATCCCTGAAAACTGAAAACATAGTTTTCATTCCTTTGTTGATGGTCATTCTATTCGCAAGTGGGGCTGGGGTAAACTTTTCTGATTTTTTTCAATTAGGATTAGGAACATTTCTCTTCTCATGGGATCAATCAATCCTCTAAGGGATGAGGAGAAGATCAAGCTGTTGATTGCGAAGGCTTCGAGCAGGCCACCCTCATCAAAGTGAGCTGGAGAAACAGTACAGGAGTTTGGATTTATTTTAAGGTGTCGCATCTTGTTTTCCATACACCTCCCAATACAAAAGTTTGAGGAACTTATCGAACTATCAAAACCCAAAGCTTAATGAGTGGTGTTCGAACGCCAGGGCAGCGTCTTCCTTGGCTCTTGAAACGAGGGCTAGGCTGGTCACTGTCCCCATGATCAATAGGAGGGAGAAAAAGATTATATCAACATAATTTTGAAGAACAATGGGAAGTAGAAACCATGTTTGAAGATCAATAGCACGTAGAATGAAGTTGGTTTGCTTGCAGTATCTTGTGATATCTTGTGGTGACTTTTGAAAACTTTATGGCATAAAGAAATTGAAAGTCATCCAAATTGACAATGAGATCATCGTTCCCTCTTCATCGTTTCCTCTCCAATCTGTTTTTGCAGGCCGTTTGCCCCAAAGGAAGCCAAGAATCCGCCGAAACCGCAGAGGGAGAGAACTGTTCCTGGGGGTAAGTCGAAGGCCAAGGCCAAAGCGAAAAGTCAGTCTGCCAAACCAAAGGAGGCAAAGGAGGAGGAAGAGAGCCCTGATGCCCCCCCTCGTAAGAGAAGGCGATCATAAACTGATATGGATTTTTTTTGCCTACCCCCTGGCTCTCCACGCTAGAATCCAGCGTGTGTAGCGTGCTTTGATCATAAGGGGATGGGATTAGAAATTGGCTTGAAACACCTTTGGGGATCACCAAGGCCATACTCCCACATGCCAACAAAAGTCTTTGTTTCGAAACATTTCGATTGACAAATTTTCTCAGGATGTTTTTGTTGACACCTTCACTGTCATTGATGTCAATGATACTTCACAATGGCTGTGGGCTGGCTTTGCAAATGCTCTTACTGAGCAAATCCGATATCCGAACAATTGCGAACATGGGGAAAAAAGAATCATAGCTATGCTTTGCTAGCCTCTGAGTTCATTGAATATCATTTTTTCATATTGGAAGTAGACAGTCTGATGCCAGGTGCTCAACTTGACCGACCTGGCCCTTCGAATACTGCTTACAACTATGCCGAGGTTCTATCTGATGGAGCTAGGAACCCAGCTTCTTTTAGAGAATTGGGACCCCTTTCCCTTTCATGCCCCTTTCCCTCTCATGGTCCTTTCCCTCATGTCCACTTCACCCAGTTTCTCTTTCACTTTCATGTTTCTGTTTTCTGCCCTTCGGGTTTGAGGCGCCTGCCGCAACTCTTCATCACTATGCCCAAGTGGCAAGAGAGGAGGCGGAACCAGGTCTGAGTGAACGGTGCCGGAAGAATGCAACTCGGGATGCTCACAGTTTCATTCGGCGGTGGGGCCTGTCTTGGAACATCCCCATATCACATTTGAAGATCGTTCAAGAAGAACAAGAAACTACATATGCCTACATCAAACCATCGGATTTCTTGAAGTTTCTCATCAACAAAGCCCCAGAATTGTTGATGGGTGGGTGCCCTTGTATGAAGCATGGGCAGTCTCACCTAGATAGTTTTTGGAGGGCATATCAGCATGTTCACCCGACACACCGACTTTTCCATGAAGAACATGAACATCGATCATTGGCCAGAACCTTTGCTCTATCCATCCATGGGGATGAGGGGCGTGGACTCAAAAAAGGTAATACAACCATTCTTATGATGGAGACATGTTTGGGGGTCAACACTTGGGAAAATGAGCTTCAAGGAAATGATTCCAGGGCTTGTCCTACATGTCAGCTGGATGAACAAACCCGGAAAAGAATCAAATTCAGCACTGCACCAGGCCCTCCAAATGCGGCTAGATTCCAAACTACAAACTTACGTGAACACTCATTCTTGAGCAAGTTTGTTATAGCTGCTTTACCGCGAAAGGAGAAGGATTTGGTGGATGCTATAATTTTGGAGATTGTACGGGACTTCAACTATTTGTTTGATACTGGTATCACAGCCCATGGGGAGCAATGGTTTGCAGCTTGTACAGGGGCAAAGGGGGACCTTAAATGGTTCCAACGTGTTGGGCCCCTGGAGAGAAGTTTTGGATCTCAAATTGCAATCAACAAAAAAATGTGCCATGAGTGTTTGGCCGGGGATGTTCGCTGGCCGTTTGAAGATGCGAGTCATGAACCATCATGGGGGCCAACATGTTACCAAGAGCGTCCATATTCAACTCGTCCTTTGCTGTGCCACATAGCATTCGAACATCAAGGTGGCAATGACGAAGTTGCTCATGAGAGATTTTTTCGAAGAGATATATTTCACAATACCAAGGTTGGAGTTCTGAGGTCATTTATTGCGAGTTGTGTGATTCTTCTTTCAAAACTTCGCTACTTTGATGAACGTGGTCAAAGCAATTCACGAGATGTTTTGATGGATCGCGCTTACTATCGCTTTAAGTTGTTTTGCGTGACAACTGGACGCTCGGCAGCGCTGCGAAGTTTTAGTTTGACATTCTTCAACAGCCCCACTTGGAACACCTTTCCCTGGGTGAATTGCAAGGGGTCCGACACTTCCCACTTGCTTGCTTGGGTTCATACAATGGTGGTAGGATTCCAACATGACAAATTGCAAGAAAACCATTCTGAAATTTTGAATCAAATGGCACTGGCGGCTGGGGCTGCACGATCCTTTCAAAGACTTTGCTATTCACACAATTTATGGTTGAGCAAGACTTGTGGCGGCCTACTCTACAAGGAGTTGCATTCCTTTTTGAAGCACTACAATGCTTGTGCGTTTCTATCCCTACACCAGTGGCAGTACACGGGCTTTGGTTTGACAGCCAAATTCCATTTGATTTGCCATACAAAGTATGATATCCTATGTTTGCTGAAGAGTGATGCTGAGCTCATCCCAAACCCCCAATTGTGGGGGTGTGAGATGAATGAAGATGTCGTTGGCAAGCTTAGCCGCCTAGTGCGGAGAGTTTCTGCACGCCGCGCTTCGTGGAGAGCATTGGAACTTTACTTAATCAAGGCGAAGGCCGTGCATAGGAGGTTCAAAGAAAAACAAGGGAAACTGAAAACCAAAGCTCGACCAAAACGAGTATGATGCCACTTGGGGAACCGGACGCCTCGTGAGATTCCATTTGCTGATGCACAAAAAAGGCAAGAGTGGCTGAGGTCTTTGGGATTCTTTGGGGTTCACCCTCTGAAATTTGTGATATCTTATGTGGTATGTTTCCCAATATCTTGAGGTTTCATTTTGTCAGTTTGCATCATCTGAAACTTGATTACTTATTTCTTGAGCCATAAGGGGGAACAACAAGTGGAACGACACTTTTGCAAAACAACGGCACTTTACATTTGAAACAGCAGAAATTTCTGCTTTTCTGGAAACGACTAAAATTTAGAACACCTGGAGGATCCAGGTATATNTGCGTTTTCTTTAAAGGAAACATGTTTATGTCCAAACAACAAAGGTTTCAATTGATTTTGCAATTTTTTGTTGTATACTTCTATTTTGATTGTGTGGTTTGGGGTTGGGGTGGAATTTACCCTTCAAAAGCCATGAAAAATCCGAAACCTAGAAGGTTAAAAGTGGCGAAAATTTCCTCCCGCAAACTTCCCATTGAAGGAAGGGGGGGTTCAACCGTCGAACCTGAGGTGCAAAGTATTTGCGGCAACATGCACATCTCTCGTGCCATGCTGGATCAGGTTTGGGGATGCCGTGATGGGTCGGGCAGGGAAAAAAACAGGGAGTTGTTTGGATGATGGAAAATTTAGAGGCAACGGCCCCAGGAAGTTTAGTTTAACACATGTATATAATGCCCCTTGAACAGAAAGGATGTTTGGAATACTTACCTGGACCTTCCAAAGGGTGCCAAATGGTTCATTAAAGGGTGTCAATTAACCATCCCTTAGGGTCTAATTGACACCCCTTGGAAGGTGCTGGTAAGCTTATGTACTTCTTTTATTTTCTTTTTCTTTTTGGAGCCATCAGCAATTGGCGCGTCAGGTGATGGACACGGAAATGCTTGACAAAGAAAGCAAGTTTGATGCCGATGTCATTGTCTTGGCATGCAAGGTGCGACGGGTTCTTTTTTTTGTTTTTTGTTTCGCCATTGTTTCGCCCGTTTCTTTTGTTTCTCTCCCTCCTCGTAGTTGTTGTTTTCTTGTAAATTTTTCGGGGTTAAGTAGGGGGAGGTTGGACACAGATAATGGGCTTGTGGAGGTTTCAGAAGTTGAATTTCGACACCTCGTTGGTTGAACCGATTTCCCCAAGAAGCAACTGACGGTTCTACACGAGAGTGATTTTGTCTTATCTAAGAATATTCAAAGAGTGACTACAAAGTGGGCCCGTATACCAGTTCAGCTTTTAACTTACAATTCCATTTGTATGGGTGAAATTAAATAACCTCAGTTACCGATTTATTTTTGGTCATTTGTTGGGGCAAAAATAACTCCGCTTTTATAACTATCGGCTAGGTGCCCACTTCTCATTCTCCAAGATTCACCGACAGAGTCAGAGTATGACATGTGATGATGGAAGTGTACGGTTATTTTTTTCTTTGGACGATCTTTCAGTCAAACCTAAAATATCGAGCTATGGTGGATCCACTCTTGTGATCATGATATTGACAATATCCGGACTTTGGGACCCATGAAAATCTAAGGGGCCCACCCCCCGCAACAAAAAAAGACCTGGAAACAGGGATTGTTAAGGGATCATGGTGGTTACTAATTAGTTCATAAGGCCGGCTATTTCCTGGAAAGTTGGTATTGGGTTGGTAGCACCCTTAGATTTTTGCAGGGAACTTCCCAGCACCGGAAGCGCCAGCCGGCCCGCGGGCTGGCAGAAATTCAAGCAGGAAAAAAATTATTGGTTCAAATTTTTATATGATGAAATCTCTACCCTGCATGGGCAAACTAGCTGATCCAACTCCATTTTTTGGGATTTTGTTCAAACGTCCCCCCCAACGTCCGCGGCACCGAAAAGGCCTGGGAAGTGGAACGATGCTTACGCATGTGCCAGGCATGGTGTGGACCCAACACCTTAGCATCTCGGTGGGTAAATCTACCATCGAATGCTGCTAATTACTGCGGTTAATTCCCGCGGGCGGGGGGGTTGGTGACTTCCTGATTCCTTTCCTGAAGGCCCAGAAAATCAGGCCCCTTTTTTGGAAGGAACAATGGGTGGTGAAAATCATAAGCCCTGATCATAAGCCCCTTATTTCTGGTGGGGGTTTTGATGTGGGTGAAACATGTTGACAGAGAGAGGTTTTTTATGTTTTTTCAATTTGCGGATTTCTTTCACCAACTCTGGGTTGAGATTTGGATTGTACTGTTCTTATTTTTTGACTATCAAATAGGATCCATGGGACTGGTATATTTATCGGCATTTACCATACAAATCAACTACTGTAAATGTAGGTAAATATGCCATACATGGATGGTGAGGGTATGCAAACTACAGTAGTTTCTGGAAAAGCTGGGGTCATTTTCAGCCAAGTACTAAGTACTGCAGCGTTTCATTGATCGTGCTTGGAGGTCGAATGAATGGTATCCGATGGATTTGGCTTATACGAGCCATACCAACCTCCATCCCACAATGTTGTAATGATTGTTTCAAAAAATTAGCCGTTACTCAACAGCATACTATCATCATGTATCATCCCCTACATCCCACATAAGCCGATGTACATTGACAATGGCTTTCAACCTCAATCCTGAGGTTCTGCCTTTACAAAACGGTGTGGATGGTGCCAGCATGGTGCGTTCCATTGTCAATTCCTGGGGCAAGGGGCATCCTTTAGTGGGATGGTGCAACATCGTGGCTGCCATTCAGGACAGGTTCGTAATGGCTGTCGTCATGTCGAATGTGCTATTGCTGGAAGCTATGCCCAAAAAAGTCCGATGTCAAAATAGTTGGCTTAAATCTTCGGTCTTGGAAGAAACATGTCTTCCGAAAGATCCCGAAAAGAAAATACCAAAACGGAAAGTGTTATTTCGGTAAGGGCTATTGCACAAAAAGCACATGAGCATGCAGCCATGCACGGGGTCACAAATGGAAGATTGAAGTTGCAGCTATTTGGCCATGAGGAGCCAGGATTGATCAAACACTGGGCTGCAAATCCCCCTGCAGCCTCTTATTTGCAGACTGAAGTGACCTTTTTGGTTGGACACAACTTCAGGTCACGAATTCAACATGAATTCTGGTCAAATGATAGCGACCTCAGCCGAGGTCACCCCATCTAGGTTGGTGAAATATTATGATTTGGCCAGATGAATTCACTTCTTTTTTTCCTTTGCTTGGGGTTCTTTAGATGTCATTTTGGCAGCACAGGTTGTTTGGTGTTGAAGGTGATGTTCCAACTTCTTGGTCCATTGGTTGGCCCTTGAAACCTCCATGGATTTCCGTGATCCGTTGGCAACTGAAACACGAACCCTTCAATCAATTTCATGTCCGCGGATGTTTTTGTGGGTTTGTTTGAAAGGTTTTTTTTATCGGAGACCAACAAAAAGATCCAGGGATCACAGCACAAGTATCAAGTTCCAACACTTGTATCAAGCTACTAGGGTGTCCATGGAAGTGATCGCAACTTGTTTAGTATGTTGGTTTTATAAGCTAATTATGGGACTTACAACCAACTTATAAGGAAGGATTTCCAATCCAAAAGGATGAAAATAACACCCCTGCTAGGGCCAGGGTGTCCATGGAAGTAAGTAGTTGTTAAGTTGGTTCATTTCACCTACTTATGGGACGAAGTCAACCAACTTATATAGGGGTTGTAAATCCATCTACTAAGTACCATGGACATCCCGGCAGTTGTTGGTTATAGTCAATCAGGCACACCACCAAACTCCACCCTTCGCGAGCAAACCTCCTTATAATATATACCCCCTTATAATCCCTTCAATTGGTGGTTTAGTAATGGAATCCTTCCTCAAATTTTGCTGAATTTATCATGAAGTTGTTTGTTGAATTTGAAACTTACTTTTTAGATACAGTTAGATGATATACATATTATATGGATTCTGTACACCTACATAGTACTAATATAAGATACATATTGCGCATATGTTATTTTCTGTAGGTTTATACCTTTTTTTGGACTCCAAGACTTTCCAAACGTCGAGGTTTACTTTGGTGAGTTCGAGGTCAGATTGGGAGGATTCATCGGGGCGCAGATCACGACAGCCACGCCGCAGAGAATGTATCACACCCTCTAGCATATAGGTGAAGACACTATGCTTTATGTATACGGTGTATTTAGTGCAGATATAATTTCATGTAGACGACGACATGTGCGTATATACATACATACTTTTGATTACTGCAACATGCCAGGCTAGATGATTCATGGCGATTGCTTACTATCAACACGTGGCAGAATCGAAGTTGCCAGTATGCCGGTACAGGAGACCCTTGTAGGTGTTTCTCTTGTTTAATTCTTGAGGTTTTTTCAATAGCCGGGAAGTGGAAGTATTCCTGGTGACTAAGCTTCAACTATATTGGTATCCAACTTTTTCAGTGATGCTTATGGGGCCAACATTCATCACAACCCCTGACTTCTTGATGGTTCATCATGATGACGCACCAGCCTGCAACCAGTTCAACCCTGCAGGGGGAGGCAACTGCAAAGACCAAGCAGTTGGAAACCATCTTCTCCAAGTGCAAGGGTGTAGCAGGCATCATGGTAGACAGTTCAGTTAGGCAGCAAAAGAGTTGTGATTTTGTTGTGGTTTAAATCCACAACAACTTCGACCTTTCAAGTGATGAATCTGTCATCCCATTCACTTTCATCTCATTGCCAACTACAGCCAATGATTAACATTGTTGCAGCCACAGGGGATTATCAAGCCTACTTAGTTTTGTTTCTTATTGCTTTCTCACTTGAAGGGGTTGTAGTCATGCTCCATCCTACCAAAGGCAAAGCAGAACAAAAAACCATGGAAAGAGCTCCAGTCTTGCTTTGTTACATGTATATTTTGACATTTAACAAGATGTTGGGCTTTTCTGATCTTATTGTTGACTGTCTTGTTTGATTGGTTTGTTGGAGTCTGGGATTTTAAAATACTCAAACCCAACAACAATGAAATCATGATCTGTTCATTTGTATGAAGGGCCCCCTATTAAACTTGACTTTTTTTTATAGGTGGTGGGACTGGGATAGACCCAAGACCAACTACATGTCAACTGGTGGCGGATTTTCTGGAACAGATTTGTTTCACTCGTGAAGCTGTCCAGGCTTTGAACGAAACAAAATTACGTGCCTTTCCAAAGCAGGTACTTGATGGTCATTTTCCCTTCCCTATACAGTGATACTATGATACTCGATCGCATCACAAAAGGTGTTTGTTTTAATTTTTTTGTTTTTCTGTTTAGGTATCGCAAACAGATATTTTGGCGAAGATATTCTAGTAAAATATCAAACCAAGATACAGTGAAGATATTTCAGTTTTCTTTCTGTTGTATTCAAACCAGTTTGTTGAACCATTGGAAGACGGCTTGGTCATTTTCTCATCGTTTTCCAACCAAACGTTCCCCCAGTTGAAACTCGTTTTTGGTGTCACTTTTCAACCGTTATTTTTTTACCCCCGGTAAAAAAGCGGGGCTGAAACGTCCGACCAAACTTGGCACGACTCAGTTCATCTGGAGCCGGATGCCTTGTGTGCTTGCTGGGTTACTTGGTGATTGGATGCGTGGAGGTAGTGATGTCAAATCAGATGATTTTTCAGGTGAGATCTTTTAGAGATTTTTGTGCTTAGCAGGCCAGAGAAAATCCGTAAAGGCCATTTTATATATGTATATATATATATATATGGAGATAGATTTTGAACCAGGTGGAATCTTACATATGAATGTTTGACCTGATGTATTAGAACTTTGATTATAGTGACGTACTGTCTAATGATATATATTTTAGCAAACGACTTGAAGTTTTTGCCAAGTTGTTCATACAAAAGTAGGCCTATCCCTGACCACAGGGACAGGGAGGGGGCTAGGCCAGATGGAGGATGACAGAGGGAGTACAAAAGACATTGTGCATTTGGTAACCTTGTTGTTTGTCGATCTCTAGGGCAAGAGAACGTTTGATTTTTTGAAAAAAAAACAGCAGAAAACCATGAGTTCAAAATCTCACCACAGCCTGACAACTTATTCGCCAAAATATTTTGCCATGTTTGGCTGCTTCAAGAAGTGAAGAGGTTTGTTTTGCGAATGCTTATGCTTTCTTGGGCGGCTGGATGGACCCGGATTGAGTCGATGTATTTCCTGTCGAAAATGCTGGATATTCCACCTATGTTAAACATACCAGAGATGAACTCATCCTGGTGACCAGTTGGTTCACCCCAAATTCATCAGAAAATCCCATTCCAAAGCATCAAGCCCACAGTTTTCATCATCAATCCAAGGAGAAGTTTTCCTTCATTTGTTCTACAACCGCAGTACAAGCAACTGCGGGTCCCAGTGCCACACAAGATTTGATTCCTAAGGTGAAGAAGGGTTGCAGGGTGGATGTTTTTTTGGGATGTTACGGCCCGGTACGGCCACTTTTGGGGATTATGTGGGGAATACATGGGAATTCTAGTTGGTGGTTTCAAATATTTTTTTTGTTCATCCCTATTTGGGGAAGATTTCCAATTTGACTAATATTTTTCAGATGGGTTGAAACCACCAACCAGGAATTGTATGGCAATTACCCAGTTATCATAGAGAGTATGATAGACTATTACCAGAAGAATCACTTTCAGAATCACATAAAGGTGGATAAAAGAAGATCACTTCATCGTTGGTCGTGTTCTTTTGTCACGAAAATTATGCCATAGATTTCCTCTGTGAGAATGAATCAAAAGGGACATCTATGCACTCTGCGCATCCAGCATCCAAAGGTAGAGCTTCAAATCTATAACACTTCACCAGTACTGATAATCGAGAGCTGTTTCCAACAGTTCCACGAAAGGGGTCGATGTTTCAAAAACTTTTGGCATGCAACGAATTCTGGTGGCCCTGGCTAAAGTTTTGGTTTGGCGAGAAAAAAATCTTTTGCGAGCTAAAGAATTGGTGAACGTCAAATATGATACGGGCGGTAGATGACACAGTGTTCAGCGAAGATGGCGGACCCTGTGAAAAGGATTTTGGGTCATCCCTCCATTGTATGGAATCATTGATTGGACAGAAGTGGTGCAAACAAACAAATGAATTCTGCAAGCAAACAAACGATTACAGTAATCACAGAAAGACAGAAACCAAGACACAAACGAAACAAACAACCGAAGGAAAAGAGAATGAACGAAACGAAACGACACGTGAACAAATAACAACAACCCCAGAGGATCCATGTATGGTATTTCATTTAGCACATTTTACCATTAACATCAACGAAATGTAGGTAGATAAATATACGAGTCCCATAGATCCTATGTATTTTCCCATTAAGTTGAGACGTCCTTCATCAAAAGAGGTGCCTGAGTTGGAGCAAATCTGGCGATCTGCCATGCGCGAAATCATGGCTGTGGTGCTTGGATAGCATGAGGGTGTTGTAGATGGGGTGGTTGTTGTTGTTGTTGTTGTTGTTGTTGTTGTTGATGATGTTGTTGATGATGATGATGATGATGATGATGATGATCATGAAGCCTCAACACTTTCATCTATCAAAAACTGGGATGTTTCAGGAATTTGGTAAAGAGCTAGTAGGTAGGCTATAACCCAAATATACTTTGGGATGCTCCCCGTTCCAAGTCACCAGGCAGATTTTACATTAGATCCCTTTAGCAGGGACGTGGACCCGTGCGCATCCCATTCAAATACACCATATACGGCCCCAACAATGATATACATATACATATAATTATAATTTGATTATATATGTATGTAATTATATACAGGTTTGTGGGTGAAATCATCAACTCAACCAACCACTGATCCTCAATGGTTTTTTGGGATCATTCCGAAGCAAGCCAAGTGACCAAGTGTTCTGGCCCGGCAGGAATCTTCTCATACATACCCTATGAAACCTCCCTGTTGTTAGGCATATCTGCACTAAACCCTAAAACTCACTCCAGTTGTAAGTGGGGTGTAGGAATAGATCCACATGTCTAGTCTCAACCTCTCTGAAACCTAAGTAATTCAAACATATTCCAAACATACTATTTGTTCAGGTCGTCATTTTCATCATAAGAAGCGTACCTCACAAGTTTTTACGCATTATGCCAATATGAATTTGAGCTATGATTTCTTCAAAGACCCTGCCTCATTTGAAACCTCCAAAAATCACCATGCAGTGGTGTCAGTACTGTTGATAGAAGAAATCTTGCACCACCTGGGATGTACAAAACCCTTTAAATAACGAGATAAACTACTTATCAACTGGTGCAGGATTTCTGAACCATCAACAGTATAGTCTCAGGCCCAAGCACATGGCGTGAAGTACAAGGAAGAGTGGATCGACAAACGCCCCAGTCTCAGCCCCGTATTTTGATCCATTGAGGCGAGGTTTTTTGTTGAAGAAACCCGCTGCCGGATCCAAGGAGTTTAGTGATCACTAGTCTTTTGTGTTTGTTTTTTGGTGGGTCAAATGGTTATATATATATATTATATATATATATGGAATATGATGCAAGGAGTTGATGGGATAGTGATTGGAAAGCGGTATTTGTGAATTATGTTGTATTTAAAAATCTATAGAAAACACTGTGTACTTGATACTTGTACAAAAAGGTGTTGTGATATGTTACATAGTGCCAACGTTTTGCTGCCATGAGAGATATTATGATATTGTCAAGTGATATGAATACCTACTTTATTGTATGTCCATGTTTACCCTCCAAACTAACATAGTACCTGCCAGGAAACCATCCCAAAAGGAAACTGGTCTTCTAACCATCCATTTTCAGGTGCGAACTGTTTCAGGGAGGGTGTTGTCTAGAATCATGACAGGTCGTTGCTTCCTTCAATACGGATAGAGCATGCTACACAAACATCTCATGATCAACTCAGGTCTCCCAATCCTTGCAGATGCCAAAGGAGCCACAACCAGCTGCACGCGAGATTTATGGGCTGGAAGGCGATTTTTTTTGTTTTCGCTTATTTGATGGGTTGTGTTGTTTAGTGGTTGTCTTATTCATTTGAGCCATGGAAAAAAAGGGCCCCTGGTTGTTTAAGGTATATCGGGAATGAGATCTACGCAGATATATAGGGATTATAGTAAACCATCATAAGGATCCCTATTGAACAACCAGGAAATCTAATTGAAAGTAAGAGGTTTTTTTTTCGTGGCTCCTTTGGCGGGGGATGGAGGGTCATTTCATGTTTCTCAATTGTTCTTTGTGGATGGTATCAAGGGACACATACTTTGCTTTGCAAAACTTTGGGCGAACCTCACCCCTGTGGCTGGTGTTTTTTTTCGAGGGAATCCTCACAAAATGGCCGAAAAATATATGGAAAAATGACATTTACACTTAAGATTTGATCGTATTCCTTGCCCAGATCTTCATCATTTTGGTGAAATTTGGTTTTAAATTGAACATTTTATATACAGACAGCCTAGCAAAAAGTTTAGGATGACTGTAAAAGTCTGCCTGAGATGCATTGCAATCGCTGCAACTAAGAAGCATGACTTAAAGGTAAGGATCAAAAGACAGATTTCCTCTTAAGATGATTTCTTGATAGGTACCAGCTGTTGATATGGAGGGGGTGTATCTGCCCTGTGCTCACGGCTGCAGGCATAGTGAGCTTGAAGATTTGTTTCTTGCCCTGGTGGTCACGTAGTGACTTGCGTGACTCGCAACGTGGTCTATGTGTTCTTGATATTCAAGATGGATAAGAAATCCGAAGCCGAAGCCCCCAAAAAACCAAACAGCTGGCTAGCTGGAACATGTTTGATGGAACATCATTAGACCGGCATTGCGACATTTCATTGAAGCAAAACTAATCCAAAACTTAACATGGCTCCTAAATTTATCAGTCACTGACTATAATTATATTGTGAAAAAAACCGCCTCTCTCCCTCTCTCTACTATACACACACGTGCTATTTCAATTCGGAATGTTTTTCCGCGGAACCTTCCAACAAAAAGCACCAACCAACCGACCAACCAACCAACCAACCAACCAACCAACATTAGCTGATCCCATCACCTCCCCATAAAGATGGAGCAAACCATCACAACCCTCCTCGAGGCTTGGCTCGGTCCATCGTTTGGGTGAAGCCAAAGGAGTTTCAACACCGGTGATCTCCACCTGCTACCGGAGCCTCACCGTGTCACGTGGCGGCTTTTTAAACGTTGCGCAGCGAACCTGGGGGATGACAAGGATGTATATTGAATTAATTTTGGAAAAGGGAAGGAGAAGTTGTTGTTGTTGTTGTTGTTGTTGTTGTTGTTGTTGTTGTTGTTGTTGTCGTCGTCGTCGTCGTCGTCGTCGTCGTCGTCGTCGTCGTCGTTGTTGTTGTTGTTGTTGTTGTTGTTGTTGTTCCTTTCCATTTTAGGGTGCGAAATATGGCGTAGTATATATAGTAGGCTTCTCTGGAATGAATCTACAACTTATTATTTTGCTGAGAGGTAGTTAGCCCCCGATAAGGAGGCAGTTATGGTACCCTGGAGCATCGACAGAGAAGAAATGCTATTAAGATCTAGGTTGGTATCACACTTCTGCTGGCATATTTGGGTGTTTCCTAAAATGGTGGTACCCCCATTTCACACCCCAAAATGATCATTTCTAGTAGGAAAACCCATGGTTGTTGGGGAAACCTACCATTTTAGGAAATCCCCCCATTTGTTTGGATGTGGGATCTGAAAGCACCCCGACATTTCAAGCTTCAACATGTTGTACATCGATTTTTGCTGGATAGGCAGGGTTGTGACGTCATGTGACTTGGAGAGCTTGCTTACTTTTCAAGGTATAGATATCCAGGTTGGGGGGTGTCCCTAATCATGGATGAACAAATTGACCAGAAAGAAGTCAGAGGTATGCCGGTATGCCAAAGAATCTTTGAAATTTGCATGATTCGCCAGGAGGTTTTGGGAACTCATAGCAAAGCAACCCTTTCTGATGAAGGGAGTATCAACAAAAAACATGTAGAACCCCGTGGGCAATGGCTTATGGCAGTGCAACTTTTTTAAGAAGACAGCAAACTTACAAGAAACATTGCCTTTTTCCGTTGAGGCGAGACCGTGTGGCACGGAGAGAAGTGACGATGCCAATCTATCCCATGCTCGAGGGTCAGAAGATCCTTGGTACCATTTGTAACTTGGAAAACCACAAGATGGGTCCCAATATTGTTGCAACTCCACTTACATTATAGGGGTTACAACCCCAGTTACCAGTTTAACTCCAATTAGAACCGGTAATGGCCCACTTTGCACCATGTTGCGGGGATAAAAATGGTGGTATACCTCCGCCCCAAAAAACAAACAGCTTGCAGTTAGTTACCACCAGGATGACATCAGCATGTTTTGAAAACTTTGTGCATCTCGAAAAAGAAGTTACGTCTCCTAACAGGCGCTTTTTGTGCCGATTTTTTGGGCACAAAAAACACCTGTTTTCAATTTTCAAATTCAGATCCTTAGTACGTTTTTGGAAGAGGAATCTTTGTAAATAAACCTTTTTGGCCACTGGCATCCTGGGTGGGGAGTAGATACAGAATCCAGAGTCTCCCTGATTGATTTCGAAAAGTCTTGCAAGGTTTCCTGAACAGAACCTGCCAAAGCAACTTGATCAACTTCAAACCCTGATGTTTGGCGCTTGTGGCGTAGGATTCCCATGATCCTCAGCGTTTGGTTGCACTTTTGGTGTTTCTTTTTCCTATTGGAAAGCCTTTGTACGTTCCAGAAAACGAGCACCTTGATCCTCAAACTCTCAGAAAACAATGGTGATGCTTTGCCCCATGCTGTCCAATTCTTGAGAATGTTTTTTTGCCAACCAAAATTCCAAACTAAAGTTTCGTTATGTTTTGTTGATACCTGGCGTTTCGGTCTCAGTCTTATCAAATTATAGCGACCTCACACGACCTCACCCCAAATGGTGGCTTAGTAAGGGAAATCCCCTTATTTCAGGGAAACCTAGGTTGGTGAAATATTAGAATTCGGCCAGATCAGTGTATCTTCCCTTTTGGAATCCCTCGGGGTTTCGTTTGCGGGTTGTTTTTGAGGCAACCATCGGGGGCAACAACTTCCAGTTGAAAGGACCTTGGTCCAAAAGAAGGCTGAAGAGCAACTCGGTGTGGACGACCACCCAACGGGGTGCAATGAAAAAAAGGGACCCTACTTGGAGGATCATCCCAGTTAGTTAGTGGTTAATAACCACCATTTATAAGCCATTTAGACCATTTGGAAGGGGAATAACCCTACTTAGGGGACTTACTAACCATGGTTATTAACCACTTACTAAATGGGATGATCCTCCAAGTAGGTGTTAGGTGTTTAGGGTGTAAGAATAAACCATGAAATAAGGGATTACTATATGACTATATATGTATATAACTGGGAAGAAAAGGGAAAATCACTACCATTTAGGGTATGTATCTGGTTGTTTGTTGGGTATATAGGGGATGAGATCCTACCCACTTCTGCAAGGATTGTATCATAAAACCATTCCAAAAGGATCCCTTTGAATCCAACCAGGATTCAATGGAAAGTAAGAGTTTTTTTTTTTTCGTGGCTCAACTGGTGGCTATGCAATTTTTTTCGCCTTACCCCCATAGCCCGGGTGAAACAATGACACTAAATATACGCCTAATTTATGGACAGCAGCTGGTGCAAAAGAAAACATAGTAGACTGAGTAATGGTCATTTTGGTGCGGACATCAGTGAGATTTGTTAACTGGCCATGAACGTTTTTTTGAAACAAAATACCCTGGATAGGAAAAGCCAAAATCAAGAAAAAGAGAGATTATATCTAGACAAGCTCCAGTAGTTTGATCCCTTATAAAACCTAAACAACCAGGGGTTAATAGGGATTCTTATAATGGTTTATTATTCTCAGACATGTCGTGGCTAGCTGTCCTGATTATTTTTTTGGGTGAAGTGTATTGATTTGTTTGTTTTTGCATACTGCATACTGGGATGGTATGAAATGTATCATAAAGATATCAAGTGTCTAGATGTATCAAGAAGATGTCATAAATGCATCTTTAAGATGCCATCAACACTTTATGCATTTTCTTGTTTAAATGTATCAAGAAGATATCAAGTGTTGATTGCTGATCATTCAAAAATCCACAGGCTTTTGGACCTGACGGTAAGGAAAGGCAACACATGAACGTATCACATGACAATGGATCAACAGAAGCCACTTCTGATGTGTAAATCCACCTGATTTGAAGAAATTGGATATGATTTCAATGAATATTTTCCCTCAACAATATGTGTTCCCCGAAACAAATAACGCTCCCGAGTACGTACGCTACTCTCCAAGCGTTGCGTTTGACTGAGGTTTTTGAGACCTGTAAAGCGGCTGCAGTTTAGGGGAAGATGGTCAGGTTGTGCACCGTAATTCTTGGCCAGACATCGCCAATGTATAGTTTGATGCATATATCATTTATACATATATGATAACAGGTATACATATATATGGTTCTTTGATATTACCACATAGAGGTGGCATACATATTATATTACATATGTACTTGACATAAAGATTTGGGTACTTTTCCGTGATATTTAGATGGTGTGTGGCACGTGGCTAGGATAATCATCCATGCAGATTTGAAAAGAATGGAGATGTCAAATCAACCCTTGGTATATGTTCAATGATTAGCTAGTTTAGGATTGGTTGAGCACATGGATTGGGCATGATAGTTCAGATCCATAGGAAGCCATGAAAAGAAACTTTGTTTGATTGATGAGTGTCTAAAATCGCCCATAATTCGCCAGGATGACTCGTGAACCCCGCAGCAAATTCAGCGCTGCGTCCTGTTACATTTACAAAACAAAGCTTCGATGACATTCTTGGCTTACCAAACCTACCACACTTTAGACCACTTAATGTCAAGCCACTGAACTTCAGATGAATTCACCAGATCCCAGTTAGCCTGTTTTCTCAACCAGCTCACTTATACAGCCAACAACCGCCATATGGGATTGTCCAACGGCTTTTCTTCTCAACAAACAACCCAAGTGACCTTCTCAGCTCAACTCCAACCGTCCCAGGAATGGTTTGTTTGTCCAATGAGTTCAGCCATCCCGAGTGGTGGTCAAAGTGAAATACCCGAAGGCATTTGGGAAATTGAAGGATGTGGAACTGGTGATGATATATATATATATTTACATGCATATATATATATATAGATATATATTTATTTAGATATCAAGCAAAAGATGGTTAGTTTTATTATTCAGTATTGAAGTGCATGTGTTTTTACAGGTATATAATGAGTGTACAACTGATATGGATTTTGTCGTTTGTTCAATCACTTGTTGTTATTTGTTCTTTCAATGTCTATATGTTTTGGGGGAAACTTCTATCTAGCTATCTCAGGGTTGTCCAGGATGGTTAGTTTTTAGATAGAATTTGGGAAAGGGGGGCGGAGCTTCAGGCGAAGCGAACCATTTAGCAGGTAGAGCAGGGGCAAACTGCGAAACCTAATAGCTTGAAAGCTTTAGCTCTTCAGCGAGGCATTCATAGCTTGAGATGAGCAATGGCAGCATATAATTGCAGGTGGTTCAAGTCAAGTGGTGGGACACTTCCAGTCAACCAAAAAAGGTGTGGAAAGGTTTTTTTGTTGAGTGTTCCAAGGTGTGCAAATGCTTTGGGAATCCGAACTTGGAGAAGCTTGGATGATTTTTTGTTGCAAAAAATGGGAGAAGGATGGGGCAGAGTTGCTGAGTTGCTACAACCCCCCCGGAAGTTTCACAGCTCGCCCCTGAAAAGAGGCCGAATCCCTTCCAACCAGCTTTCAGAGGCAAATTTCGTTAAATTTCGTGGGTGGGACATCTCTTTGAAATTTTAACATAGATACCAAAAATAGCCATGTTATATGTTCCAAAACATTATTTTGGGGTATCCATGTTAGTTTTTCGTGACTTTTTATGCTTTGAATTGCTTTGATGCGAATTGTATTCTACTGTGCATTTTGAGGCCGGCATGTTTTGGTTGGGAAGTTCAGCTAATCACGGCAAGCATTTGGGGGCCCCCCCATGACACCCCCTTCAAGAAAGAAGTAAGGCCTTAAGGGAAACTAATGGTTAATACGCCCTTAATAAGGCCTTATTTCTTGGGGGGGTTGGCATACGATGGGCCCCCTTAGATTGCCGTGAACTAAGCACCACTTGAAACTCCAACAGATCATTTTTAGGCATATCAGATGACTGGTCTAGTCTAGACCGTGGTTGTTGGGCCGCTAACATGAGCCGCAATGGGACATCAGTGACCAGAACTATACTGGTGTTATAGGCTGCATCTGTACTTTGAGCCCTTGATGCTTTCTTCAACACTCTTAGAGCGATAAAGAATGGATAGGCAGCATAGGAATAGATCTTGTTGTATATGTAGTTTTGCTGTAAATAAGATGTTGCAAGATGCAGCGAAGTGTGACTAATGTTTGTGTTTTTTTTACTCCCTTCTTGACTTTGTCACATTTCGAGTGCCAGTTGGTGAAGATCAACTCACCTGACGAAGATGCTTTATTTGCTACCATTACCTTTCTGCTTACCACGTAGTAATGATGTAATCGGCTTCCTCATCATCATCATGATCATCATCATCATCATCATCATCATCATCATCATTGTCGTTATCAAGGTCAGCATCATCATTACCATTGCAATTGTGAAATTTCCATGGTGCACCGCCAAAAACAGAGATGGAGCCCTCAAGTGAAGGTTTGGAAGATGATATTCCTTTTCAAAAGGGGTGATTTTCAGGTTCTATGTTAGTTTTCGGAGGAGCAATTCCTATTTAATTTTCTCATCATATATTCCCATTTTACACCCCTGGTTCGTAGAGCTTCATAGTGACAGAACGCTTTTATATGCAAGGAATAAATGACTGTCTTCTTACCTTCCCGAAAACTAACATGGCACATCATCTACTACTATACTAATACCAGCTGTCATACGGTTGATGGAAGAAATTCTGCACCAGTTGGTATGGTAAATATCCCATGATTTACAGGGTTTTATACATCCCAGGCGGCGTAGGATTTCTTCCATCAACAGTACTATACCATCTGCTCATACCTTTGGTTGGTTTTTGACCACCCTTGGCAGAGCTAAGGTAGTCATCTCTCACCGATGTGGCCTGGCCAACAGGAAGTTTCCCCTAAGGAGGATAGACTAAGGCCGTTTCCCTTGAAACGCATGGGAACTTAAGTGTACACCCCCAATACCACCCACCCCAAGAAGAAGGCCTTATTAAGGGCTGGCATTTGGGGGGGGGCACCCTTAGATTCACCACACGACTCTGAGGTGAGAATTTATCAGTGGAAGAGGCTATGAATTACGTCGGTGGCTATTGCGTGGTGCTGGATTTAACCGGTGGCAATCTAGGCGCAGAGGGGAAGGAGTCAAGGAAGATGATGGTGGAAAACCAGATGGGCCATGGATGTTCTGATTTGTCAAAGTCCTCTCTTTTTTTGAGATAGCACAGTAACTGGAGGGTAAATAATTAGCTACAATCTGAATAGCGTTCACCACAGCTGAGTGATTGGTGAACATGAGATGTTGCGGGGTTGGTTTGGAATCTGACTGGAGGAGCATCAAATAGTTTGTTAAGTATCTTCATAGGATTCGAAAATACCAAAAAGAACCGTTGCTTGAAAATGGGAGAGTTCAATCAGCCTAAGACAAATGCATACTGGAAAGAAGCATATGCGTTGCAGGCCCACACCAAACAAACACTTCGACATGTTTTTGAAGCAAAGCCAGCATCGTCATCAAAGTAGATGACATTTCTGGGATTGTCGGGTCAATTCAAAAAGGATTCAAGAGGTACTCCCCAGAAAACTAACCAGCTCGCCTCCGAAGGTCCTAAAAGGAAAGGATTGTCTCTGCCAAAAGTTTTGCAAGGGGGAGTAATCTAACATAGAAATTGGCAAAAATAAACATAAAAGAGGAGATACATCTTTAAATTACAAGGCCCCCTACCAGTTATAAGTGGAGTATGGTGGAGTTATAACCCCTATACGTAGGGTTGTAGCTCCAGTTATAAGGCCATTTATAGGGGGTCATACCCTACTTATAACGATCGGCTCGGGGCCCCACCTTGTATACGGAGTGTGAACGCTTTTTGCAGACACGGAACTGCCAGGCTTTGAAACTATGAAGCACCTTGCCATGGAAAAGGTGATTTTTCTGTGGTGTACTTGGAACGCTGGTTCCGAACTGTTGTCATTGGGTTATGTTTAAGCCACTCAAATAGTTGATGATGATGATGATGATGATGATGATGATGATGATGATGATGATGATGATGATGATGATGATGATACCACCTGATGGAAGGGAGGGATCTGGAACAGGGGGTATCAAGTATCAAGAGTATCAAAAACCCTTTTCATGAAGAGGGACGGAACTGCACCAAGATCTCATGCATCTCTCCGGATGGGAATGCCGATAACTGACAACAATGATTTGCAACAGTTTTCAGTGGCATAGGCAGCATAGGGACACAAAAAGCAAAGCAGCAAAGCCATAGCTCCAAGGAAACGTCTTAAAACCGGTTGACACGGGTCCCTCAGAAGTTAGACATGACCTATCCAGATTTCATGGGAGTATATACGGAAGGCCTGTGTACTGGTCGATAAGCAATTTCCCTTCCTGTGTGAATCCAGCCGTTCCAAAAAGCGTCATGGCCGCTGATTACATCATTAGAAATATTTGTAACACGGCTGAGCAGTAAGAAATAAAGCTGAAACATTGTTAGATGAGTCTCGCGAGATGTGGAAGGAAAACCAACAACATCCAAAATAAACGCATCACCATGAATTGCGCTTCCCCCATTAGAAAAAAGATGCCTGTTGATCTTTAAAAGGAAAGGTTCCTTTATTCATCACATTCATTTTTACTCCTGTATCAATGGCATCATGTGACCCTAACAAAGTGGATAGAACACAAAGGTATAAGTATAAGCAACATCACTTTATGTAGGACGTTGCTTACATCCTTTTCTTCGTCAAGAAATTGTTTGTTCCGCGGAAAGGCATGGAATGTCCTGGACACGTAATAAATGCCAAAGTTCCTTCAAACCTGTGTGGAGCCTAAGGGTTGTGATCAATGGAGAGTTTCTGGAAAGATACTGTTGATGGTTCAGAAATACTGCACCAGTTGATAGGTAAATTTATCCCACTATTTAGAGGATTTCTTCCATCAACAGTATCTCAGAATCATTTTCTATTCAAGTTGTCTTGGCCAATCCAGATGTTTCTTTTTTAAATAGAAACGGAGGACACGAAACGCACCCTTTGATTATATAGTTGAACATCACCTAACCAAGCCATTCGGGGGTTTTATGGGGATGGTGACATGTGTATATTTGGTCATGAAGTTCATGGTCATACAATACATGTTTATATTTGCCTGGATCTTCACACATCTTGTCGTGTTTTTCTGGATACAGTTTTATATCTCATCAACTCTCCTCTTTTCCAAATATTTCAAAATATGATACTTTTTCAAATGTGTACATTGCTTCCCACACTTCACGACCTGCATCAAGAAATGAAACCAACGAACCTTTTGGTGCCTTTGGTTCCCTTGGATTATCGTTTTTTTTCCAACCTTTGGGGTTTGTCGTTACGTCTAAATGCTGGGCTCAAGACTCGGAGTGACTTTTGAAACCGTGTGTTCAACCTGCACATCTTGACAACTGAGTCGCCATGGGGTGCCTTGATGAACCGCAGTTGGTCAAGGTTGTCAGCTGGAAATGGGCTATTTGATCAAGAGATGGACCCCGACCTACCTAACTTTTATAGATATTTCGGCGTGTGAACAAAATTCACCGCAGAAGCAAGGTGTGAGAGCTTTCAAATCCATTTACAGCGACCTAACCGCTGTCACCTCAAATGGTGGTTTGATAAAGTCATCCTCCCCCAGCCCTTAATTCACTGGGTGGTGGTTTCGAATATTTTTTATTTTCACCCCTACTTGGGGAAATGGTCCAATTTGGCTAATATTTTTCAGATGGGTTGAAACCACCAACTAGTTCCGGTTTAGTTTAGGAATTGCAGTAATTTGCCCAGATCCATCCTCCTAGCAGGTCCTCATGAGTTGTTGAAAAGTTGTCACTGGACTGAGGTATAGATAGGAAGGAAGACTTTTTGTTTTGAGACCTCAGATTTTAGGATCAACTCTTCCTATGGTCAAATCATCCAGTTTTTTTTGGTGGGGGTATTCATGATTTTGGCCTAAATACTCCTGTTCCATCCAAAAACAACTGCACACTGTACACGAAGTGTAGGTGGAGGGCATGTTTCCGAAAACCAATTCATACCCTTGGGAACATGTTGGAAAGCAGGGGTATCGTTTCGAAGAGAGAAGCTGGATGGTTGATTGATACAATCAGGGATTCTTGTATCAACCATTACTCTTCCGCCCACACTCACGTAATTCGACAAAAAAAAGATTGCCAGGAAGATTCCAGTTGCGTTCATGTCTCCAGTTGGTTGTGCCATTTTCCCAGTTTCCTAGGTGGTGGCAACGCAAATATTTTTTATTTTCACCTGAAAATTGGGAAAATGATCCAATTTGACGAGCATATTTTTCAAATGGGTTGGTTCAACCACCAACTAATTAATGCATTTATGGCTAGTCAACCTACCCCCCTAACATACCCCCCCCAGAAATAAGGGTTCAATAAGGTCTTATTTTTCGGGAAACCAATGGTTAATAAGCTCAGTTGGGTTGCCTTCAACATACTCTCTGAGGTCAGGTGCATCTACCATGGAAGTGAAAAAAAGCATGGAGGGCAAGACTGCCGAGGAGACGAGTTTTTTGTTTTTGTTTTTTTGTTTTTGACGGATGTTTAGGGGAAAAAACCATGTGGAATCTTAAGGAACTCACTAGCGGATTTTGGAATGATTGAATAAGTGGAGGTTCTGATTCTGAGGATGATAATGTTGATGGTTCAGAAATCCGGTTAACTAGTTGATAATGGTAAATGTCCCTTTTTATTTCTTTAAATAGGGTTGTTTTTATACATCCAAAAGGTGTTTGTTTATTTTGGGATTTCTGAATCATCAACACACAGGACTTCTTGTACAGATCTATACAGTTCCGAAAATCGTTGTTGGATCCGCCAAGTTGGGCCAGGAGATCGCAGAAACTCTCAAGGGGTTACCTGCTGATCAGTTAGCCAAGATCAAGGAGTCCCAACCGTGAAGTTTGCCGTGGATTGGTGGGATTTCCCACCCTGGAAAATGAACGGCTGGAACCTAAAAGGGATCTTTTAATTAGTCACCCAATTGAAACGTGAAAATCATTTATACAGCCAAATCTTCTTTTTTCCAGAGGACACCCGACTTTTCGCCACCCAAAAAATCGTGATAGGTTCCCATTTCTACTCATCACTCGAGTCGATGATAGACTTGAAAATGGCACAGGGGAAAGTGTGGAACAAAAGGACAAATAAGATCACATAACCTGGACCCCTGCTGGAGGGTGTTAAATTTCAGCCCCAAACGGTCTGTTTTTGGTGGCTCAAATTTCAGATCCTTGGAGGGTTCAGGAAGTGCGCAATTTGTGTTTTGTCATATAATGTATTAGATTATCTACTTAGAGGTTCGGGATACTTAGTAAGTGGATAGAGGGTTATAAACCAACATTTATCCAGTTACTAAGAATCCTGAACCTCTAAGTAGATGAAATAATATCAATATTTCCATATGTAATGAATGTGCATGTTTTATTTACCCCCTCAGGATCCAGACCCCTTCCGAAAAATCGTAGGTTTTTAAATATGGTCCCAATCTCATCCTCACAACAGGATTGGTTGTAGAGTTTTCATCCCGTTCAATCTTGGGACACACCAAAAACGGATCCTTATAGGGTTTTCGTACGACTTTCTCGCCCTGTTGAGGTTCAACCAAAATGGTTGCATCCGAAAATAGTGGTACCCCCAAATCATCCATTTAAATAAGGTTTTCCTTTATAAACCATCCATTTTGGGGTACTTCTATTTTTGGAAACACCCAAATTGACCTGTCAAAAATGCCTGCGATTTCCAGGAGGCCTGTGTCATTCAGGCTGGGGGAGCGTGCCCTGGCCCTGTGGATTGCAGTCCGTTGACAGTGGTGGCAAAGGACTACAAAGGTGCGGTTTGAGCTTGGGAAGACTGTCGCTTGTGGGTTATCACCCCATGGTGGTTTAGTAAGGAAATCCTTTTTGACATGGCGCAAAAATTCATATAAATTTAAGTTTTTAGAAATATAGTATCTATAGAGTTGGTAATTTGATGTATCTTCCCAGGACATCATGGATGGCAAGGCATTTTGCGCGTTCTGTGCAAAAAACGATTGCGATGAACATGATGGATGGGTGTTTAAAAGACCTTGCTGGCTCCAATATTGAAAGATATTTATCTCATGGCACTGTACTGGTTGTTGACCGATTTTACTTGTTCTGACCCAAAAAAATGGTGCTGACCTTGGGGAAACTAAAAATTCTGCAAATTCTTTGCAGCGACTTTTTTCCCCACCCAGCCCAAAAGAATCTCTGGTTATAGATTCGATAGAAGCACTGGCTATAACTAAAGATCTCCTGATTTTGTGCTACCTGGTCGTACCCTCCCCCTGGCCCAGGCCTGCTGGAGCAACCCAAGGAACCGCGTCTTGGTTTTCCGAGATTTAACGGTGATGCACAGAGGTATCCATACCCTAGGTGGTGGTTTCATTTTTTATTTTCACCTCTACTTGGGGAAATGATCGAATTTGACTCATGTTTTTCAGATGGGTTGAAACCACCAACTAGTACCTCTTTGACTTCGCGCGTATTTTAGGACCAAAATGGAATCGACGTGTTTTTGTAGCAAGCAAAATTTCACAGACCACATGAGATGACAGTGAAATTTGGTAGATTTAATTGGGGTGTGTTTCACGAGATCTCACACAATCTCGGAGAATGGTGGTGACGGAACCGGTGACAGAACAGTCCTGTATGATCAAGTTCAGGCAGAACCACACCTTTTTTCTGTGCCTTCCAATCCCTGATTGATTTCTAAATTGGGTATTTGAAGGGGGCTCAATAGCTACATCACTTTTTTTGTTGGATGGATTCCAGATTCCAGGTGTGGTACAATTCCTCCATCTCGCCTAAAGATGTGTTGCGATTTTTGTTTGCTTTCCTCGTGAACTGAGGAAGTTTAAGGGTGCGCTTTGCCAGATCTTTGTTCGAGCTCAGCCATATGGTGGATCTGAACTTTGGTTGGCAAAAATTGGAACTTTCCCCTAAAAACCATAGCGGCATCGATTTTTTTCATTAGAAAACGAGGGCATTGGTAGAGTTGAGATGACGGGTGTAAGATTAGGGAACTCTGAAAAAAGCGTGTGTTAGCAAATACCGGCTGAAAGTTGTAGATCTGGTAGTCTATGTGTTTGATAGCTTGGATTATCCCCTACTTACTGGAATCCAACCAAATGATTATGGTGATACTTAGAGCAGGTGATGTCAGCCCAAAATGAAGTAGGTTGCATTTTTTTAAAAAATATTCACCATGTCAAAAAATTGGGATTTGCCAAGAAGTGTTCCCTGTAATGATTGAGTCGCCATGGCCTTCAGAAATAGTGAAGCAGGTATTAGGATTCTCCGAGATGTGGGGAATATGAGAAGGTATTGCGAAGACTAGGGTTATGATTCCTTTGCACCCTTGATGAGGGTAGGGGTGAACACTTACTTGGAAGAATGCATGCCTATATGTATATATATATATGTATTTGTGGCGTATTTAAGTTTGCATAGTGTGTTTATATATGCATATACATTTATATAATATGTTCATGGTGTAATACGACCTCCATCAGTCCTACAAATTTATCAAGGATGTTTGGAACTAGTCCACTGTTTTTTAGGTGGATTTTCCCTTGGAGTGTCCGTCACTCATGGCCTTTCAACCGATCCCCGGGCCTCAACCGGAAACCCAGTACTTGGAGGATCATCCCGGGACTTGTAAGTGGTTGATAACCATGGTGATTGTAAGTAAGTCCCCTAAGTGGGGTTTTGGGACCCCTTCCAAATGGCCGAACTTCATGGCTTATACATGGGGGGTATTAACCACTTACTGGGATGATCCTCCAAGGAACCTTCAGTTCGTTCGGAAGACTCCCTGTCAGCTCGTCATGGTTTTTCCAAGGATAAGAGCAGCAATGGACATCGATATGATTCGATTCCCATCGCAAATGGTATGATCAACAGTATCTCGGAATGAGACAGTTTATCCCGGAAAAGATCCACATACAGCTTTTAAAATAATGATTTACATAACTTGCATAGCAACATGCACCCGGATTGAAGATGTATTTCCTATTGAAAATGGGGGGATGTTCCAGCCAGCTACGTTACTTTACCAGCGGGTACATAGGACAGAAGTCTAAACAAGCCAATCCAAGGCGAAGTTTGGATGCGGTGCGGAAAAAAACACCTGGGAAGTCTTTTTCACGGCGAGAGAACCGCAAAGTCATGGAGGTTTGGTTCAGATGATTTTCCGGATTTCAATTTGGATGATGCTTAGATTCCAGCCGTTAATTTTTCAGGGGTGAACAAACATTAAAGTGATTGGATCATGAATAAATATGATCATCGTGGAAATGCTGCTGGTAACTCACCCCTAAAGTTCCATAGAATGTCCACGGTCTATGTCTGTTTTTTTTGTGGAAGCATGACAAGACCATCGATTTTTTTGATGTGGCGATTCAAATTGGGTATGCATTGGAACTACCCCCACCCAGTGACAGTCACCACCAGGAATATTCCATTCTTAGTAGGGACTCCTTATAAACCTGCTTTTGCCACTGGCATCCTGGGTGGGGGGTAGATTCTCCAAGGTATGCAAACGATGTTTTGTGGCGGTCAGGCATTGCATCAAGTTGATACCTGTTAGTCGGATCTGACTTTTTGAACTATTCAGGGCTGGTGAATGATGTCTACTTTTACTACCCCCCACAACCAAACCCATAGGATCCATGGGACTGATATATTTGCCTACATTTACACTAAAAATAAGCTAAATGTAGGTAAATATACCATACATGGATGGGAAGGGAAACTTACATGTGTTTCATTTAGACATAGCGAAAGTCCGCCCAAAATGTTTACAAATTAGGGGCCTAATAATTCAACGCTTCACTATATTGATTTTGAAATGATCCCCTTCACCAAAATACACTAAAATAACATCGATGTGCGTTTTAGGGGCTCTAATATTAAATTGTGATGTTTCTTCAATTGTTTATACCAGCATGGAAGTAGATGGTGTTTCCAGTGTATGGCGGATGGTTTTAATACCCCTTCATAAAACTATACAGATCTTGGGGGACTGGGATCCATTTGATTCAGGTGGAATGTCCTGCCAGCTGATTCACTATACACATGAGGAGCACGACACGTTCTTCAAGTCTCTCGGGTTTTTGTACCCCGTGGGTGTGGATTAAAATCTAAGGTAGGTCACAAGCCTCCAAGGGAAGGAACAGATTTTGCAGCTGCCAAGGATAAAGCGACCTCACACGACCTAAAACCCCTCAAAAGGTAGCTGAGGTTTCGGGAAATCCCCTTATTTCAGGGAAATCTAGGTTGGTGAAATATTATAATTTGGCCAGTTTTGCGGCTGCCAAATTTTTCGGGATTATCTGCAAAGATTTTCCTTGTTGAATAGCGGAAAGTGACCATAATGGACTGAGCCGGAACCACCGAAAACATAACATACCAGATCATACGCTAAATTTACTATAGATAAGTTCATGCTAATCACCCCCCGGAAACTAAGATGACAACGGAAAACCAACCATTTGGAAGATGTATGTCCTATTCAAAATGGTGATTTTTCATTGCCAAGTTAGTTTACCGGGGGGGTATGTAAAATCAATGTGCAGTCCCAGGACCTTCCGTTCAACAGGTGAAATTCTTATTCTCTCGTGGGGGACTTCTTGTGGGATTTGGAGCAACATTCTGCAGCCAAGACATCACCTGGCTAAAAAACACAGGTTTGATGTATATACGTAATAGATATGTAAGGAATGAAGTGAAGTCTTACAGAGTGGTCTTCTAGAAGAATGATGATATTTGGTACAATTGGACTCCTTGTTAGCCAATGAGGACAACTTGATGTGTTTTTCTTTTCACGTGCTTCAGTTGAACCTTTAAAACTGTTCTTGGTTGGATTTAGGGTTCAGGCCATCCTCGCTGATGTTCCACAGCCTTTTTTTGATAGGTTTGCATGGAATGACAAGAAAAGGAATATTCAAGAAGAGTGTAGAAGAGCACATTTTGGCCAATGTTTGGAAAGAGGGAATTGACACCAACTCAAAATCCTGGAAAACGACTTGGGATGCATAAAACACCATACGGGGGTTTCCGAAAATAGGGGTACCCCCAAATCATCCATTTTGATAGGGTTTTCCATTATAAACCATCCATTTTGGGGGTTTTCCCCCTATTTTTTGGTTCAACACCCATACCTTCTTGAAATATTCACCTTTTCAACTGCTTTGCCCCGGATTTGTGTCCCACCAGAAGTTGGCCGAATCCCGACAGTGCAGTCAGCCTCCAGCCCCCGAGGGTGTGCAAAAACTTTGACTTCATCATCGTCCGTTGTAACCCTGGGCAGATCAAGGCCTGAAACAGCGAAAACTCTGTAGTTTCAGATTTGTCCTTGGGGTGGAGTTGACAATAAAACGCCAGTTGAACTGCCAGCTTTTTTTCGAGAAGAAAATGGAGATTTCTCCCCACAGAACTTTGCCCCCCAAAAAGCAACTTGGTTTGTGATCCTTAAGTCTTTTCAATTTGTTTTGCCCTTGGTGAGTAAACTTCAATTACTGCCCTCAAAAAGTAAAGGTTAGTAAGGGCAACCTCCTGTGTTGTCAGGACACTTAGGTTGCCTGGCGTTCACAACACCCACAACACGGTGTCGAACAGTCTGATGTAAGGGCAACCTCCAAAATTTAAGGCCAACTTCATGTTGGTGGAGTACTATCTTCCCAGCTTCAAAGATGACATCCTTTTTTTAATTATTATTTGGCCCAGGTCTGGACAAATTCGGATGATTCACCCATATGATAATCTGTAAGTATGTGTCTGTATATAATATATCAATATGCATGTATACTTACTCCTTTGAAACTAACATACCCCCTGAAACGTTTCGGGCATCCCAATCCAGGAAGTGTTATCTGAACCAACCATCATTTTTCCGTGGCGAATTATTATGTTAGTTTCAGGGAGGTGTAGTGAACCGATCCCCTGAAACTTGAAGGGAATTTTCTTGGTTTTTAAACACAGCACGAGGAAAGACAGACAAGTATTTCTTCATCAGATCAGTTGTGGTGACGAAAATTAGTTGCGCTGGATATATCATACAGACACTAAACTGCAAATATGAACATCTATACTCAATATTTCTCTCCCTCTCTTTCTATATGCTTTATCATGTACTGATATCTTTTTAATTCCTTCAATAAATATTTCCGTATGTAATTTAACCAAAACATATATATCCCATGGTTTTTGTCAGCAGCCCAGCATGCAGCCCCTCACCCCCCGGATGAAAAGTCGAGCCAAATGCTTGGGGTCCCACAGGCCGATGGTGGTGACCAGCAGCTCTTCGACGATGGCATGAGGGAGTTGCGCAAGGCTGGAATCCAGGTTTGGCCATCGCCAGATGTGATGGTCGCTTGACACAAACTTGGGTTTCGGTTGGGGTGATGGGACCTGGGGCGTTATATCGTGATAAGATATAGGTAAGGTAAGTTTTAGATAGAAATATACTAGGTCCTAGGTGGTGGTTTTAAAGAATTTTTATTTTCATCCCTATTTGGTGAAGATTCCCATTTTGACTAATATTTTTCAGATGGGTTGAAACCACCAACCAGTATAGATATAGCTATTGTTCTTTGATCTTTGGTTGGTCAGGGGTTGGTGATACAAGATCAACTACATTCTGACCTTTTGGGCAAACGCGATGAAAAGCGGTAGATGTGCAGAATTGTATAGGTGATTTCCTCGATGCGTCTCGGGCACGATAACCAACCGAGGAGAAGATGGGTGCAAAGGACGCACTATGCAAAGTGGCCACGATGAACATCGGCTTGGAAGACACTTTGGCTTACTATACTCCAGAAGAGTGACCTGACAAGAAAATCATGGATCTCCCTGACCATCGAAGATCGGAATCGTGATAATGTTATCTAAGAGACAATCATTACATCCTCACCTTGATTAAGAAGGAGGGTCTTCTCCATTTTCGTGGTATTCTTCTCCTTTCTTGCCTTCTTTCTTTCTTCCTCATTAAAAAAAACTCTAAACTTGTTTCCTCGACCTCGACCTTTGGCTCTTCCTCTACTGCAAGTCCTTTCTTTGCTTCTGTCCTTTCTAGAATCCTTCGAGACTTTTACGCCTTTCGCAGCAGGTGGCTTCTTCTTGGCCTTTGGTTTCTTGTTTGGTCCTTTCTTCCAGCAGTTCTTTTGGGATTATGACTCTTCTTTTCACAATAAAATGTTCAACACCAACATAACCCACCTGGTAACCTGGTACGGTCCATCCTTGGAAATATCTATAAATATCTACATGTTTCCGTAAAACTACGTGGCAAATCTCCCACGTTTTGGATTTGTTTTTTCAGGTTTTCCGTGGGTTTCAAGAAGACCATGGCCTTTCAACCACGAGTCATCAAGCAGAATCGTGGTTCCAGTGGTGAAGGTATTTGGATCATCAAGTTGAAAGAGGACGGGGACGGAAACCTGTAAAGATTCTGCCGATGTCTTGAGTGGCTTTTGGGGACCCTCCCTAAAACTAACGGTTTGCCTCGGAAAGTAGGCCGGGCCCCAGAAGGAAACGATCATATTCCAAGCATCCATTTTCAGGTTCGAACTGTTAAGTTTCAGGGAGGGTATATAGATCTTGGGATGTTTATGCCAATGCAAATTCAAAAAAATTGCGGTTGAAATACACATGTTTTTCTTTTTTTTGGCTCCAGAAGGGGTTTTTGGTCTTGAAGGGGTGTCATCGTTACACTTTATTTTGTCATCAAAATGATCTTTTTTTTTCGGGAAGGAAGACCGTGGAGAGGTGAAGTTACTGGTATCACGGTATCACTTCACCCTTTCGTTGGCGAAAAAATTGAAGTGAATAAAGGTTACTTTGAAGAGGTTCCAGGTGAAACCTCTGAAGATTACAGGTGGTGGGTACCATATCACTCAACCGATAGCAAAAAGGAATTGGTTGTTGATGCAGATTTTTCAGGTCATAGAAGTGGCATAGACACTGTAAAAGGATGTTTTTTTTTTTAACCTTCTGAGTATGATAAGACTAAGAATAGTCACCTGGAATACCCTCAGAGGTCGTGTACCATCAGCAACGAGGTGGTTGACTTATGACTTTTTTTTTTTTTTTGGACGCCCGCTTTGACACTTTGGCAGGAAAACTATTGCAAGGAGTATGGTGAGAGATCCTGTGAGGATACCGAGAAATTGGTCTTGATGGAAGCGAATGACAACCATGAGGAAGAACACACGGTACCTCGGGGGAATGGAGCTTTCTTTGGGGTGGAAAATTGAGGGAGTCATCACCTTTTTTTTTGTTAAAATCATCTGGAGGGTCTGCTTTTTGTGGTAGTATCTAACTTGTTTTTCAAAACTGTTTGGCAACGGTTGATGGTTGTTCTGCTACTTTGTTGGACATTTTAGTTTAACCTTGAATTTGTCCTTGGTACATCCAAAAAAGAACATCCAGTGAATCAGTCTGGTCAAATTATAGCGACTTCACACAACCTCACCCCAAAATGTAGCTGAGGCCTCGGGAAATCCCCTTATTCAAGGGAAATCTAGGTTGGTGAAATATGATTATAATTTGGCCAGATACTGTTGATGGAAGAAATCTTGCACCACTTGGGATGTATAAAAGCCTATAAATAATGGGAATATGTACCATATCAACTGGTGCTCGCCGGATTTCTGAACCATCAACAGTAGTGAAGTCGGATCTTCCAGCATCAAACCATGGCAGGTCGGAGAGTTCATTGAATTCTGCGTCAGTGGTCGCGGCTCGGCTAAGAAGTTTACCCCGGGATTTTGCCCACAAATTCATCCCTGCAGAAAAAGGAGTCCTTGCCAAAATCATTTGCAAACCGTTGTATTTTTTTTAAAGGGGCTCTTGGGGAGAAAGGGGAAGATTCAAGCTTTACCCTTGTTTACCTCAATATTTTTGGTGGATGGGATTGTTTAGAGACCAGTGTCAACCATTGAATGTTGTTCATTTGGAAATTAAGTTGCTATGGAGTAGTGGTGTCAGCTGTTGTTTTGAACGGATTTTCATGTAAAGATGGGATGCAGTTGGGAAATTCCCACCTACAATACCACTATCCAGTGAAGCTTTTTGGAAGGGATCTTTGAACCTTACCTGTGATGTCATCATATATGTCATCCTGGCACATTTGTGAAATGTTATTACATCCTCATGCCATACCCATAGGATCCATGTATGGTATCTTTACCTACATTTTACCATAGAAATCAACCAAATGAAGGGGAAAATAATGGATCCTATGGGATATGAAGTACTAATAGCATGAAGTAGCTTGAGAGATTTGAACTTCGAAGACTTCCACCGAAGATATCAGTGATATCACTACGACTTCCTCGCTGGAAGTCATTTTTTGCCTAGCTTCCTAGAAAAAGAAAACACCATGGTCTTATTTCTTGATAGCCAGGGATTATTCCACTACTCCCCCCGGAGAAAAACCCGCTAACCTCTATAATATATAGCCATGGAAAATCCTTAATCTTTCCCGGTAAAATACCATGGAAAACGGTGCATTTTCGGAAGGCACTGACAAGATCACCTTGTCAATCCTGCCAAGGCAACGAGAAGTCGGGCACGTGGACATCCAAAGGCCTATATTCGGGTGGGCTTGGGATGAGGCAGAAATCCCTTAACTAGGAGGCTCCAAAGGATTTTCAGTGGAAGAGTTGGAGGTTTCAGCTTGGTGATGTTCCTTAGATGTTTCTTCATGTATATAAGAAAAAAGCAAAGACATCACTGGACTCATACATGTTGCAAGAAAAAATCCCAACTACACTCTCGTACTATAGCTGGCTGGAAAATGGACCCGGACTTTGAAAATGTATTCCATTGCTATATTAGTTGACTGGAGGGTAGTCATACATCATACACCAATCAGTTGTTGAAATTTCTATGGTGACCGATGGCTTTTCTGATTTGAAAATGCTTGGTAGCAGTCAGTTCCAAAGAAGGCACGGTTCACCGCAAGGGCCCGGGGGGTATTTTTCATTCACGTCATTCAGATTTCATTGGAAATTAAGGGTCTTTCCTGTTAAAATGTGAGAAGTTGGCCTCACCAACTCTTTGCGGCATGTGCTAACAGGTTTTTTTGTCCTTGGGGGGTGGGTTTAGGGTTTAGATCTACGATGGTCCACTCTTAAGTTTTAACGAGTATGACCATGGCTTGCAGGTGCGGATTGTGCATGTTCCAAAAGCCTGAAGGGTAGACTGACAAAGGATAAGGATTCCCCATACAAGTGGGTTTTAGGCAAAGATGCATCAGACAAAGGTACCTAAAAGCATGTTGTGAATGACCATCATCGCCCCCCCACTCCATCAGTTTGGAGCATTTTTTACTAGAAAGGATCAATGGGTGATCTTTAACGGGTTTAAGGGATGCCGCCAAGATGCCAAAGATGCCAAGGTGAAGGAAAGTACTTGGAGGGTGGCAAAGAGGCTGGCGGACAATTGGTGGATCAACGCTTCTGCCCTCGCATCGTTGAAGGTGAGGTTTACCTCGGAGTGTCGTCCTGTCGTGTCGGGGTCAGACGATGCTGGTGTTTTACCCAGCCCCTTGAAGAACTTGACCATTTCAAAAGGGAAACCATGTATTTTTCCAAATCCATTATTTTCCAAACAACTTTCAAAAAACATCATGTTTCGAGGGGTCTACGTTTCCCAGACGCTCCGGCTTCCTCTTGGGATTTGGTAAATTTTCAGGGGGGCGTTTCCTGTTAAAACTTGGGCGTTCGAGTATCTCTATGGGCCGTCCGCCAGGCGAACTGCGCTACAATTTGATTGGTGACTCCTTGAGCCCTGGTTTTCGGAAGAGATTCAGAAAACATACACCCCCGAAGCTTAACCTGGTTCACCTGAAAATCATCCCCTGGAAAAGGAGATTCCTAGTGGAAAACCATCATTTTTCAGGCTCCATGTTAAACTTTGGGGGTGTATTGGAATTTGTCCCCAAAATTTTAGGCGCAACAAATTGTCATCTAGGTGGTGGTTTTCAAATATGTTTTTTTAATGTATTTTTTAATATTTATATATTTGCCCCGATCCTCGGGGAAATGATCCAATTTGACGAATATCTTTGCAAGGGGTTGAAACCACCAACTAGGATACCACTATGAGGTCTTAGGTTGCAACATCAGCCGGTGGAAAAGGGCGTCAAATTATTTGTGACTAAACGTCGCCATTTTCCATGTAAGATTTTTCAGGACTTCCGGGAAGCCTTCTCAAATATACCCAAAGAGATAGGTAGAAAAAGAAAATTTACTTCGTGGACATGATCTGGGTGGTGGTTTCCAATATTTTTTATTTTCACCCCTATTTGGGGAAGATTCACATTTTTACTAACATTTTGCAAAGGGGTTGAAACCACCAACTAGTGATGATTTTCATGTTTTGCAACTCTTCATGTTTTTCGGGGAAAATGTCAGCATTCAGCTTCCCTCAGCTGTTCAGCTCCGCCTCAGGGTTGGCATCATTCACAAGAAGCCCAAGGAGGGTGGCATTTCAGCTGTGGGAGGTACTGGTTCAATCTACACCTTTTATGGTACCTTGCCTTTTGTGAACAAGAAGATGCCGGAAACACTGAGAGTTTGGATGAGTTTTTTTTTAAGTTTTGTGTTTCGGTTTATTGTATTGGATGTTTTTTTTCTCAAAGGTTGCTCATGTGTTTTTTGATGGTGATGGTTTTACTTCAGTTGAAGGTTGCGAAGTGCGACATTTGTATTTTTTGAATTTGGGTATAAGTATCAGCGTTTTGCTATGCGATGGTGAATGTCCCAGCCGCGACAATGACATGACATTCAATTTGGTACTCAAGTTTGAAAACTGGGTCAACTCCGCAGGAGTTGTAGTTCCAATCACCAGTTTTGTTGCAAAAAAACCTGTTCATACAGTGTTCATTTCAAATTGCACTCGTCCACTCAAGCATCCTAGGCCAAACTCCAACATATCTCTTCTTGCAAGATCATTGTTGAACAAAAAGATCGTAATATACACTCCGTCAAGATGTGAACAAACTCCATTTTGCTTCAACTGAATCATCTCTGTTTGTTTTGGCGATCTATTTTAAAAACACATTTCTCCCCCAAGCTTAGGAAATCCCGGAACCTTTATACACCAACAAAACCGCCCGAAGAGATCCGAAGAGCCAACCTGCTTTAAAGGTCCGGAAGAGCCAACCTTCAAGAGTTTGACCGAGAATTTCTTGCAGAAAGACTTGCCACACGTCACTTGGAGGCAAAAAAAACAGATGCATATGGGTGTTTCCGAAAATAGTGGTACCCCCAAAACACCCCAAAATGATCATTTTTAGTAGGAAAACCCATGGTTGTTGGGTACCCCTATTTAAGGAAACACCCGTATTATGAAGCCTCCCTTTTTAAAACTAACAGCTAATCGCTTGCCCTCGTCCCAAAAGGAGAGGTTATTTCTCTCAACCAACATCTTGATATGGGGATATATTAGTTTGCCCGGCCCCTTGCAGTCGACCCTTGGAGTCTTGGAGATCTCAAAAAAAACAATCCCATGGCACTTGTTGATTTACCATGCGAAATCTTTATTGGGTGCAAGGTGAGTCACATAAACAAATTGTGTATACCTTGTTTATTAACAAAAGCTGCAAAAATCAAATCACATGCATGTTTTGGATTCTTTCGGATTTATGTAAGGTTGGTGATATATTTCATTATATGCCCTTTGAAGAAATCCTTCTTGAGAGCCTCCATGATTGCAATTTTCGAGCTGTCTTGAGTCATGGGGTGAATACCAGTAGGATCTGGAAGTTTTGGAAATACCTCCCTGACTTAAAAGGTGAACACCCAGCACCTGGCAATTCTGCGATCGTGACCTTTTTGGAACGCTGCTGGTGACCTTTTTGGAACCCTTAAGTGACCTCCAACAATCGGGAATCAAAAGGTCACGGCTTGAATTCTTTGGTGCACTGCACCAGCCCGAAGTTTTACTCCCTGGAAGTTTAACAGTTTAACAGCTCGCCCCTGAAAATCAGCCATCCCAAAAGGAAAGGATCGTCTTCCTTTCCCATCATTTTGCAGGGGCCAACTGTTAAACTTCGGGGGTGTAACGTCTTTTTTGCCCCCATTCAAAAATCGTGTTTTATTTCACGGCGATCGGATCCTTCCTTGATTCGGCAAGTTTTCGGCAAGGCGATTTTTCGTCGACTTTTGGGGGGTAGGTTTCTTGTTTGGCAACGGAAGTGTGAGGTTGAAGTGTCAATCTCATAAACATGGCATATCTGAACTTGACTTAGAGTCAGTGCAAACAAAACCGCCCCCTTTCCAACTAGCATGGATACCGGATACCTGATGGGTTGGAAAGAGAAATCACTCCCTTTAAACAAACAGCAAGTCTTGGTATCAATTCGTTAGATTTCTGGGATGTCGATTTTTGGGAATCCAACAACCTCCGAAGCCTGTTGACATCTTGAACCATGCTTTCGGCTTTCATTTCACGCTGGTTACGCAATCCACCTTTCCCCAAAGACGCCGAGCCGCTGTTTTCGAGTCATCAAAGAATAGAGTCAAGGCTAGGCATGAAAAATCCACCATTGACTGGACCTTTTTTTTTCATTGCTGCATGGGTGTTTATCCCACAAGATGGGCACACGGCACCTAATTAACTCTCTCTTTTAAATGGAGTGACAGTATAACCCCTATAAATTATGGCCTTCAAAATGGGTAATTGGAGTTTAGAACCCCTCTCAAATGGAGTCATAACCCCTTGTTATAATTGCTAGGGGCCCACTTGGGGAAGAGGCCAGAAAAAACCGACCATGGCCCAATGGCCAGCTGTTGGACCAGGTGATGCCCGCCTTGGATTTGGCGGCAGAACCCATTCCTCTATGGTGGACCACTGACTTCATTAATGCCTCACCACCAGGCAACCTGTGAAAGAGCAGGGCTGCAAAGTTTTTTTGGGGTGGGTCGGATGGGGTGGGAAGAAGTAGGATTAGTGATTTGGAGCAAAGTGATGCATTTTGTGTTTCTTGCTTTGTAGTTTGGAAGCTGCAAAGGATTATTTTGCATCCCATTTTTGTATTACAAAAATGTGTTTTGAAGAAGGGTTCTGAGCTCCAGCTCCTCTTGACTCAGCATGCAAGCTTTTGAACTTCTCAGCCATGTGGCCCATGGCTGTGACATAATGCAGTCAGATCACAGAAAAAAAACAACGGAGTTCAACGTGGAAACTTCGTGGAATGGAACTTAAGTGGTGGCTATAAGTCATGATGGGCTTCCAGGGTCGACAGTTGAGAGAAGAACTATTGGCAAACATCAGTTGGGGTTAGTTTAGTAGCTTACTTATGTTTACTTTATCCCACCCTTTGGAAATACGCGTTTTCCTTCTTCAATATACATCAGCAGTATCGCTTATCTTTTGAAAAAAAGAGCAACAAGTCGTTTCCGCCCAAAATTGGTATGCTTTTAACTCTTTTCGCAGTCAAGGGGAAAGATGCCTTTCAGATGTCCCAAAAAACCGAGGGAAGCTGGGAAGAGAATGCCATACCCAAAGTGAGTGACTGGTTGACTTGATATTCTGGTAAATCACCACGCTTAAAAAAGATCCCTTCACTTTTTCAAAGAAACATCTTTACGCACATTCAAGTATACACTATATCTACAACATTTTTGTGTTTGGAGGTCCCTGGAGCCGGGTTGCTGGCTGTGGTTGGGCTGGTCAACCGTGCCAGGAACCAAGCTTGAAGATGAAAAGTGGAATCTTCGGATACATTTTTTGAGGGCCGAAGATTCGATCAATGGATCTTTTCCGCTGGTAAAACTATAGGCAAGAAGGCTTTTGTCATCACATTTCTGTTGTCAGTATTGCTTATATACCAGATATATATATATATATGTATATGTGGCCTTAAAAAGGGGTATGTATGATACTGTACATATATAAATATACCAACGCCACCTATTGCCTTGTTACCAAAGCCACTTAAAGAATCGACCAAGTCCTGTGGGATTGAAAGACTTCTTGTCTTACCAAGCTGAGAATTGAATACATATTTTTCAACATAGGTATGGTATATATCGTTGCCAGTGGAAAAGACATATATATATATATGTATAGTTTCCATGCAAGTAATTCGATAGAACAACATGTTTTTTGGAATGATGCTTTTTGATCAGTTGAATCCAGAGACGATGCATGGTCCAGTCCAGTCTTCAAGTGACCTCCATACACGCCTAAAGATATCAACAGCTTTTTGGTTTGTGAGCGTTTCAGCACCTATATTAACCTAATCACATTTGTCAGCTTAAATCTCGCTTCATTTGGGCCCCCTAGAGGCCCCCTTGCCTCTCAGGATTGTGGGCGAGTTCAATTGCTCCTGCGTGGGCATTTCTCGCTGTTTGGCAGCCTACTGCAAGGATGACACACCTACTGCCAGCTGGGATGACATCACTGAAGAGGATAAGGCAGAGGCCAAGAAAATGGGCGATTTGATGGGCGAGAAGGCTTTGGGAATTCTCAAGAACCTTGGCAGGCGATGAAAATTTCACCGCGGTGATTCGGTGATTCCAGGATAGGTCGGTGGTTTCAAGCATTGCTCATGTTTACGCCTAGTGGGGGAAGATGAAGCCTAATTGATTATATTAATATTTATCTTTATTTACTCTATATTTGATGATTAAATGGGTTGAACAAACATGAAAAAGACTGAAACATGCTACCACTTAGGCTCTAGGCAAACTTGACCCTACAAACACGGCTGGGCTTGTGGCGGGAGAGATTTGTTCGCTACTGGAATCACAGGCTTTGTGTCTCTATGTCGTTATGAAAGATGGCAATCAGAATCAATTTGCAAAGGCAGAAAAATTCTCCAAATATTGCCTCCACCATCAGGAACCACAACCACCTGGCACCAGCACCACCACCACCCACCCGCCCACTTGCCCACCCACCTACCCACCAACCAACCAACCAGCCAAGAAGAAGAAGAACAAGACGAACAACAGGAACAAGAAGAAAAAAAAAGCGTCTTTTTTTCCCTGCTGACATGACAGCTGGTACTTCCTAGGAAGTGAGCCCCAACGGATGGCCAATGGACACCTCCTTTGCCCGGCCGGAAGTTTCACCGCTGCCGTTGTGCCGACCACCATGCTGCAAGGGTTATCATCAACATCGTTTATCAATCATACTGTTGATGGACAAAATCCTGCACCACCAAAGATGATGATTATCCCAGTATTTATAGGGTTTTAACCATCCCAGGTGGTGCAGGAGTTCGTCCATCAACAGTATTCATGTTCATACTTCACATTCATCATCATCGCACGTAGCACTTTTGTTTCCAGAAGTTTAGAGCTACCTTTGTTGCAGCAGTTTTTGCTATATATGTGTATTATTTTTTGGATTCATTGCATGCATCTCCAAACGGCCCCCGAACTGAGTTCACTTCCTTTCTCTTCCACATAAAAAACCAGAATCCACTAACAGCAGGAAAAAAACAAAATATGAATGTGGACATGTTTTTTCAAATCACCATTTTAATCCTCAGATCCCATGGCACGTCACGTCACAGAAAAGTGGTGTAGCAAGGTGTCAATCTCGGCACGACGGAAACCTTCCGGGACTCCTTCCGGATGCTTGAGACCTTTTGACCAAGTCGTCTCCTTTAAGGGAGACCAAAAAGACCTGGAAAAAAAACTTGCCCTTGGTAAAAAGAAGTTCCAAATCATATCTATTCATATATCACACGTGTTTTTTTAGATGAGATGAATGATGCGTCCCTCTTTGGGAACAAAACCACATGTTCCCAAAAACATGGAACAACTGGTTGCTTCAAAAGAACTGAAAGGCGTTGTTTTTCTATTTGGAGCGACCTCAACAACAGATAGGCTTCCAAAATATTCCAAGAGGTGGGGGGTTGCCAAAGGCAATAAAAGATTGGTAAATAGTCGTTTTTATGTTGATGAACAAGAACTTTATATGAAACTTCACTATCCACTTTACAGTTTTTAGGCAGGACCCAAGGGAAGAGACATGTTACTCTATCAAAGTGAGCAGAGATTAAAGAAGATCAATTCTTTCCATTCGCTTGGTCAGTTGGACAAAACTAAGAGTTGTATGACACCCTGGGAAACCACCATACTAGTGTAGCATCTGAAACATTGGGATTGGAAGATAATTTTGGTTTGTAAAGGCATCCTTGCAGGTGCATGCTGATAGAGTGCAGCAGTTAGGTAACCTGGTTACCTATCCTCCAAAAAGTGTGCTGTTCCCATACCATTTTCAAAAGTCCACCTGATCCCATGAACTTGAGGTGGTAGAATTGAAGATGCTTTATATATTTATTTCAGATATATATATATATATGTGTGTGTATGCTGCTGATAAGATGTCTTACAAAGTAACTAGCTATCTGAATTCTTGTTCCGAACCGATTTTTTCCCCCTGATGCGATGAGATTTCCCGGAGGCACCAGGAAAAGGTGAGATGCCTTTCAGGTACCAGGAAACTTGAAAAGTACATGAAGAAGATCAATAGCTGTTTCCTGGTTCCCTTAATTGCCCCTAATAAATTCTGGTTTGAAGTCGTTGTGTTTTTTTTTAGTGAGGCCTATTTTTAAAGGCTATGTTTCGTTTCAGGGTGGGTAATTATCCATTTGACCATGTAACTTTCCTGATTGGGCTCATGTCTGAATATTCTAGACCTCAAGATGGTCTTGGAATAGGTTGAAGTCACCAAACATTTCAGGTACCTAAAATGGAGGAATCCTCACCTATGTAAGCTCTATGGATACGGCTTATGTAAGGGGAAAGCCACCCCCAAAACAGCCGAACATAAGGTTCAGTAAAACCATTTTCGGTACCTGAAATTCTTGGGGATGAAGCCTCAAGTGGCATGTTTGTACACCAACAATGGTTGTTTCTGGTTCCCTTAATAGGTGGGATCGGTGATATATAATCACCCAGTTGGCAGTATATACCACTTATATACCACTTATAGTCCTTGCCAATTAGGTGATTTTATATTACCTACCACCCCTACCACCTATTCAGGGAACCAGGAAACCCCATTGACTTCAACAGCCTCCTTCCAAACCCCATTGACTTCAACAGTCTCCTTCCAAAGTCATGATCAGATGACTCCAAGGGCAAAACCCACGACTGTCGGCCGTTTTTCTCCCCGCCCACCAGCCCGTGGCGAAGACCGTCACCCGTGGGTGCAGTGCGGGGGAATGTAAATGCATGGCGCGATGCGGTGGGATCTAAAAGAGCTGGATGAAGAAGCGGGGAAGCCCTTCCCTTCCCTACATCTCACTTTCATATTTTGTTGGCAGGGTGCGAGTGAAATAATGACCTTTTTTGAGGGGTGTCATGTATCAGTTCGTGGTTTGACCGAATAGGTTCATTCACGTTGATTTAGGGATGAGGGAAAATCATGTATCTTTCTATACATGTCAGCAATTGTAACCTGATATGTTCTGCACATACATGCATAGGTATTGGTATGGGTGTGAGTCATCAATTGTATTGGTGTGTTTATTACATTTGTGTGCATGCATGGGTTAAGTTTCATAGCTAGATAGCTAGATAAGCTACGCAGCAAGCTAGATATCTTGATAGATAGATAGATAGATAGATAGATAGATAGATATAGATAGATAGATAGATAGATAGATAGATAGATTGAGAGACAGACAGACAGACAGACAGACAGACAGACAGACAGACAGACAGACAGACAGACAGACAGACAGACAGACAGACAGACAGACAGATAGATAGCCAGATAGTTTGATAGCTGGATAGCTAGATAGCTAGATAGCTTAGATATATAGGTGGGTAGGTAGATAGATAGATAGATAGATAGATAGATAGATAAATAGCTTGATACATAGATAGAAAGGTAGGTAGGTAGATAGTCAGAGTGGGCAAGAAGGAGACAGAAAGAGAGGAGACCTGAAACACCTGTCGATCCATCAGTGTCTTTGCTTTGCCATCCGTTTCCAACCCACCTAAAAGTTTCAAATTCTTGAAATTTCCGCCTTGTGCCTAAGTAGCGGTTCTACTGCATATCCATGGCTCATATCCTTTGATTCAACCCTCCTCTCGGAAAAAAACAGCATTTCTGGTACACCCTGGAAGATTAACATGGAACCTACAAATCACCCATTTTTTGAACAGAACATGATCTGAACCAAACCTCCATGAGGACATGGTCCATGTTCATCTTCCAGGGTGTATGTTTTCCCAAAGCCCATTTCCGCCCCAAACAGTGATATATACACCGAGGTTGGTGCCTTTATCTCCAAGGACTTGTTGCCTAAGCCCGAAGCCACCAAGATTTTCTGCCGGGTCAATGGGTGTGGGCAGCCCAGGGAAACACAGGGTTACACTAGGGAGAAGGACAGGGTGGATGAAGTGTGGAGGTAGACGCCAGGAAAAAACAGTTGAAACATCAATTGATGATTTTAAAGATTAGGCACCGGAAATTTCAGGAATGAAAATTGGCACCTGAGACATGTAGAAGAGATGCAGTTTTGAAATTCTAATGTTAATAAGTCATGAAGGGAATCTTGAACTAGTTGAGTTGGAATCTGTGTTAGTTGCTGGGAATTAGGAGGAATACTATAAAATTACAAGATACCTTTAGGATTTTAGGTCTTCAGGTATACCGGTATATGGTATAGGGGTCTAGGCAGCCACGAGAGCTTGAAATTTCCAGCAGGAAGATTGTGGCCCAAGACGAGACGAACAAAATGAAGTTCTCCATCGCTGAACAAATCGCAGATGCCACTCGGACCGTGCATCCCATACCATCCATCTATGGTATATTTACCTGCATTGACCAAACAAATCAACCAAATGTAGATAAATATGCCATACATGGATGGTATGGGAGTGAATCTTTGACATCAACAGTTGTAAGTTCTGAATCTTGATGAATGTGCTTTGTTTGGGGGGTATGATCCGATTAGGCACTTGATAAGAACGACATGAATTCGAAAAATAGATACTTGCCAATTGTGCCACGGACCGGGCGTAAAACAAAACAATTTATGCCATGTTTGGTTGCTACTGTAGAGGGCCATCATTGCTGAAATTGCCATGGAGCAATCCACCAAAAAACATGGTGTAAGAAAGGTCCCGTTGGGCTTCTTAACAATTTACCGGTTGTCACCGGTCAAGTTTCCCTGCAAAGAAATACTGTAAGGATTTTATATTGCATGTTGAAGGGTGGGAGGACAGTGCGAAAGCACCCTTTAAAGACGTAGATACCTTGGAAGGGAGAAAACTTGGCTCGCAGGTTGTGAGATTTGGAACCAGGCACACAAAACCCAGAAGCCCCCAAGAAAAGATAGGGACTTTTTTTGAAGACTTAAGAATGAACCAATCCACAATTGTTAACTTGTACTTCTATCAATCCTTGTACTTCATATGGTAGTGACCAGTGACGCAGTAAAGTTACCATAGTTCCTGACCATATTTATCCGAACATCGTGGGGGAGATCCCTCTGACCGTTCTGCTCCCTCACAGCTTCTGGTAGCCTTCAAGAGCCACGAATGCAAAGGCCAGTGAACTGACACCCTTGCAACGGGGTGACATCATTCTGACTGGAGCAGGTGGGGAGAAGAGTTTTCCAGATGGAGTTGAGGTCAATCAATGAGGGTTTTTTGTGTCTCTCTTTGTACAGGTATCATGTAAAATATTGTTAGAATCTTTTCAGAATCTGTGGCAAGTACCTTGCACAACTCTAATGTACTGCTTTCTTTGAAAGGTGCCTGCATCTCCATTTTGGTTATATGGCAGTAATTATCCAGCAGCTTCTGATTTGAATCTACCCTCTCCCATTTAAAATCTCATATTTTTTGGATGATCGCTATTTTTCGCCCCACTTGGGGGGGTGGGGGCGGGTAAACGGACCCGTTCAGCTGGCCAGGTTCTTTGGGTCCATTGGCCATTGGTGACCTCGTTGAGGGTTGGATAGAAGGCTTGGAGAACTATACAGTTTTATCCTTGGCTGCAAAGACGTTAAACGGAAGACAACAAAAAACACGGGGATGTTGGGGGGATGTTGGATCATGTTGGATGATGTTGGGGGGATGTTGGATGATGTTGGATGATGTTGGATCATGTTGGATCATGTTGGATGATGTTGGATGTTCGATGGTTGATTTTGCTTGCTTATTGGCACGTAGCTGATTGAAAAAGAGGGTAAAGATCAAGCAAGTTGATAGTTTTTTGCCTTCGGCAGGCAGGGGGATGAATTTCTATCCTCTCCATATAGGGATTTTGTTCATCCATGAGATGGGAATCAGTGAAAGCTGATATATAGTGCATAAGTTGCAGGTTAGAGCATGTACTTTTATTTCAGCGTACCCAAGTGGCATATTTCAGTTGAAGATGTAAGATTTGACTTCACCACTAACATTGCCACTTTCGGCACATGTGTTGGCTGAACACCAGAAGCCATGTAAGGTGAGTACCAAGCTGGTTTCGAAGCCTAACAACAAACGAAAGCTTCAAGATGCCAAACTTTGAAACCTTTTGAAGGCGAGGAAATGATGGCAAGAGACTGTTTCTTGTTGGGGGGGTGTGATCTTGATGGGTGGTCAAGTACATGGGCGTTTTTGGGGCAATGATGTTTGGTGATGTGACAAAATGGGGGACTCGTTTTAATAAAAAAGGGAGTTGCAAAAGTAGTAGTGACAGAGACCAAAGTCATAGATATTTTAGTAGGCTTGTTGTTATTCTAGGATTCGATTTTGGTGTCCTTGTTTCATGTTGTTTCCCAATTCGCTGTGCCGTGGACAGCGGATTCGTTTATATCTCATAGATCCGAGCCATCCACAATATCACACAGATTCACACCGTATCATTGTTGCGTGATGGTAGACGGATGACAAAAAGAAATCACATCATATACGTTTTGTATAAATAGGTTCACTCATGTATAGTGTTAGTATATATATATAGAGAGAGAGAGAGAGAGGGATCAATGGCTCCGTGGACTTTTAGATATAGAGATGTAATTATATTTCATGGATTGTTTCCATCCATCCAACGTCCTCCAACATTTACCCGATTGTGCATCTATAAAGACTAGCTCAAGTCCACGGCGTTTCATACACGGACGAAGGATCCTGCGATGAGCGATGTAAGTCCCTCCTGCCACACATCATTCATTACCATCTGCAGTGTCAAAATCCTTGAATTATTCATACCACATGTTCAAGTCTTTTCGGTAAAAAAATGATCAGAAATCACCATTTACATACAAAGGTGGTGGAATCCTACCAGGTTTGCACCGATATGAAGGAATGCTTTCCCCCCCAAAAAAAAACCGTCCCGGGATGCAAGGACGTACATGAGATGACCAACTTTTTTCAATTGGGCAATTTATTGAAGGCAAAAACTTCCGACCGGAATTGCCAAGTCTGATGAAACCTGATTTGGTGCATGTTCTTTCTGTTGTTCGGGCCACCAGGTCCATCACACGGTTGAGAACGCCTTTTGAGAAGCGTGCTCATCTATGTCTCTTGAGGCTAGGCAGAGAATGCCCATGGCCTATCATAGATGCCAGCTGCACAATCCCATGAAATTCAGTTGGCAGCTGGCCATTGTTGTTCAGATGGGTTGTGCCATCATCATCCACCTAGTTGCATAGGCCCAAATTCATCTCATCATCATTTGTATAGAAGTGAGCTTCAGTTTTCACTCCAGCTTCCCAGTATTTGCCCCAGTTTAGTGCTAAAGCGTATATATTTATATCAAAGCATTGCCAGATTTTCAGTACTCAAAGCCCACAATCTGAGGGGCTCAAGTTACCTGGAAACCTGAAGAAAAGTGTTTTGTGAAAGAAAGATTGGGTTCTATCTTCATTTGCATCCATTTGGGCTACAAAATCTTGCCTTCACATTTGAAGATTTTGACTAACATGCTACGTTGGGGAGTACCATAAGACATGGTGCCTTTTTGGCACATGTTTCTAATTTTAATAACCCTGTACTACAGCACGGCTTCAATTACGGCTTCATCCGCGGCATCAAGCTATGAAGAGACCCACCTCATACAGCTGGTAAGGTTTCTAGCAGCATACTTTTGGGGTACTTTTGGATAGGCTTTCTTTTAAAGAAATCTCTCAGATTTCAGGTAGCTGCTTGAGAAAATATGATGTGCCCGTCACCTTCAGAATAAGGGACTCCGGGACGACACAAAAAAATAGCAAGATACGATCGTTTAGCTAGCTTTCATCGGGTCAGTTGAGATTCACGTCGACCTTCTCTAGAAGCCAACTTGTTCTACAATGATATGGGTGTTTCCAAAAATAGGGGTACCCCAAAATGGATGATTTATAATGTAAAACCTTATTAAAATGGATGCTTTGGGGGTACCCCTATTTTTGGAAACACCCATATATCTTATTTCTTGGGTATTTTTCACAAGATGATTTCCCAAAAATCAAATCGGAATTCATTTTCGAATATGTCAATAAGGTGAGCCATTGGGTTGCTTCCATTGGTTGAAGGGTTTGGTTCAGCAACACGGAGCCTTTATTAGATTTTGGGTGTGTGTTTTGGCATAGTTCCACCATGCAAAGATGACCTCGTTCAGCTGTTTTTCGTAGTGGGTGGTATCCTTGAAACGGAACCATTGGTATTTCGCGGCAGGTTTTTGTAGGATACTGGCATTTCAGGAAACAACCATCTGAATATCTATTTAATTTTCTTTGTTTTCTTTAAAACGTCGAGATGCAGAATGAAAAAGTGCAGAATCGCTGATTTGGCAATGGGATGGGCATCGTTTTGAGAGGTCAGGGAAGTAGGTTTTCCTTGTTTTTGTCCGGGATAGTTAGAATTGCTTACTGTTGGAGATGGTGGAAACTCATGGAAACTTGTACTCCTTATCATTGTGTGTATATTAGGCAAAGCTCAATGCAGCCAGATGCATTTCACTACTTTCTGTGGCTCCATCGTGTGCAGCCCCAAAGAAGTCACGCAAAAACTTGGGGAGTTGTGTCTTGAGATGTGGGTGTTTCCGTAAATGATGGTACCCCAAAATGGATGGTTTATAATGGAAAACCCTATTAAAATGGATGATTTGGGGGGTATCACTATTTTCGGAAACACCCATGTAGCGAAATTTTGCTACTGGATTGATTGAAGTGGGTGTTTTAATGCATTTTACCTTCAGCTGTGAATGGCTGAATCCTTTTTGCCCTTTCAGTGACAAATCAGAAGATAGAAAATAAATGGGAATGGTTTAGAGATTCAAACGTGCTGGAAATCTAAGTCTCTTGCTTGCACCTGTCAAAGGCATTTATATTGCGTTTACAGTAAGTCCAAATCCACATTCATGGTCCATGGCAATGTAGTAAGTAGTAGTTTTGCAGTGTTGATAGGGGCACGCCATGGAGAATGTCATTGCCATAGTTGAAAAATATCCAACTTACGTATTACATGATTGACGTGGTTTTGCCATCAACTGTGCTTTCAAAATGAACCTGGACTTTCCATCACAGTTTTTGGAGCCAAAGGGCACCTCGGTCTCACAATGATGTTTAGGGCAGTTATTTTTTGGCCCAAGGTGATATAGCAAGTAGTCATGGCTCGTGCTGTGATGGCCCGATGCATTGCCATGGCGGCAGCCGTGGTGGCGCTGTTCGCCTTGCCTTCAGCCTTTGTTCCTGCCCGACAGGGTGCGCCAGCTGTGTCGCCAGCAGTTGCTGCAGGAGTGGCTGCAGGATCCATGGCATTGCCAGCTTGGGCCTATGACATGGCTGATGCTCAGATCCTGTTGGCCCGAGTGCCAGGAGGCAAGCGCACCAAGGAGCTGGGTTTGGTGGTGCCAATTCCAGAGGAGGATGGCTTGACTGATGGTCAGATTGCTGCTCTCTTTGTTGTTGCCTTGGTTGGCCTCATTGCGGCAGTGGACCTTGGCAAGACCTTGTACTACGGCATCAACCCAACCAAGTTCAAGACTGCCAAGGGCAAGGGTTCCATCACTCCCTTCATGAAGCGCCTCATTGAGAACGGTTACTGAGTGGCATTTGTTAGTCGATGGGCTTAGGCCAACCCGTTGGCATGTTTTTGGGCGTGAACAAAAAGGGCAGCACATATCATCTGAGTGTAAGCAGGGTGATGTAAAATGAGTTGAGTCTCCAAGCTGGCCAATTTCCACTCTATACCGCCCCTTGTAGTGTAGATAATTCCTTCACCTGAAACTCGCAGTTGAATCATCAAGAGAATACATCATAGCAGTGTTAGCCCCACCAGCTTGGTTGTGGTTCCTTCAACCGTGAATTACCCGTTTCTGGTGATGATTCGGTTTGAGTCTACCAATCCAGTTGAATGGAAGGCGTCGTTCATGGCCTAAGAATGTATATCATAATTATTCCATGCCGTTCCCCCTATAAAGTCATCATCCCCCTTCAAATCAGTCCTTCCATAGGGTGGTTCAGCACAACAGGGAAAGTATCCGTGAGTATTGATCAACCAAAACAATACCTCCCTGGCACACCTAGACAGCGAGGACTTTTACATGGCTATACAGCTGTCGAATACGGAAATAGGATTTTGAAAAATCATACCTCACTATCTCAAAAGTCGACCGGTGAGTCAAAGCTAGATGTGGAGGTTAAAACGAAACATCTATAAATATAAATATATATACAAGTCAAATCAGATGAATCAAACACGTTGCTGCAATGTGATCAGGATTCTTTTTGAGTGACTCAGGCTTCAATTTAAAGCCTTTTTGGTTAGTTGATGTACGTAGTTTGTTTTTACGAACGGTATTCAATGATTCCATAATTCTGAGGTTGTTTCAACACACCTTTGGAACACACCCCTAAACCTTTACCAACAGGCCATAAAGGGATTCCTTTCATAGTTGGGTAGGGGGATTGCAAGGGGTGTGCTCTACGGGTGTGTTGTAATTTTCTTGGAATAATGTATGTTCCAGTTGTATTTTGAATGCTTTGGATCAAAAGTGCATTGTCCAGAGGGTAGTGGCATTGGAAGAATTCGTTTTGGGGGTCCTTGGAATCCACAGGGAGATCTAAACATGAGAACCTTAGAACTTTTGAAATTCGATGGGTTTATTTATTTGGCTGAAATATGTAAACTTTCCAGTCCGCAACGATGGAAAAGGTAGAGAAGGGCATGGATGGATAGTGGCATGCCTTTCCAACACCAATGGTTATCAAATCCTGGGTTTTGATGTGGCGACCATATGGCTAGGTTCGATTTTGGAACTGATCTCCTGATTTGTGTCCGTTTTGGCTTGAGTTGATTTTGGACCGGCAAGTAGCAAGACGCGAAGACAAAAAGTGATGGCTCGTTCTATGATGGCCCGATGCATTGCCATGGCGGCAGCCGTGGTGGCGCTGTTGGCCTTGCCTTCAGCCTTTGTTCCTGCCCGACAGGGTGCGCCAGCCGTGTCGCCAGCAGTTGCTGCAGGAGTGGCTGCTGGATCCATGGCATTGCCAGCTTGGGCCTATGACATGGCTGATGCTCAGATCTTGTTGGCCCGAGTGCCAGGAGGCAAGCGCACCAAGGAGCTGGGTTTGGTGGTGCCAATTCCAGAGGAGGATGGCTTGACCGATGGTCAGATTGCTGCTCTCTTTGTTGTTGCCTTGGTTGGCCTCATTGCGGCAGTGGACCTTGGCAAGACCTTGTACTACGGCATCAACCCAACCAAGTTCAAGACTGCCAAGGGCAAGGGTTCCATCACTCCCTTCATGAAGCGCCTCATTGAGAATGGCTACTGAGTAATGACAACTTGCACTGGCCTCTTCCTCTCGGGCTTGAAGTTTTTCAAATGCTTAGGCAGCCGAGTCCAAACATGGCCCGGCCAGTGCATAGAAAGCAAAACAGTTAAACTCAGAGCTTGGAAATCTTGAAAAAAAGGGAGATCGGCCGCGAATTTGGGTAATTAGACATAATCTGTGTGGTGGTTTCAAATAATTTTTTATTTTCATTCCTATTTGGGGAAATGATCCAATCTGACTAATATTTTTCAGATGGGTTGTAACCACCAACTAGTAAATTTCTGGCTAGTATATGTGATGATGATTTTTTGTGATGGCAAAGGTTTAGAATTGAGGCTCGTTGGATTGAGCCATACCAGTAGATACATACTCGCAGCACGCATATGTAACAGTACATGTTCAAAGTCAACATGATACACATGTTAGATGTATGCCAGGGATCTATCTATTACATGTCTCATGTCTAGAGATTTCATGCTACCGTGACTTGTGCCGTGTGACCATCGGAATTTTTCATCTCTGGAAACCCAACAGTATCCAACACTTGCAAGCAGGCAAAAAAGACCGGAAAGTGCTCATTTTAGTAGATCACCCCGAAAATTGGGGAAATGATCCAAATTGACGAGCATATTTTTCAGATGGACTGAAACCACCACCCGGTTCTTTTTTTTTCCAAGGGAGATTTGGACCGCCATGTTGATGTTAGATTACCGGAGGGTACTTCCTGAAGCTTGGAGAAGTTGGAAGGTCTGATTTTTGTTAAAGGTAGTCAGCTTCCATCCTCAAATGTTTGGAATTGTTTGGAATGAACAATCCCAAACAATCCATGGGACTGGCTTATCTGATCTATACATTTACCATAACAGTAAGCCAAATGTAGGTAAATATACCTTACATGGATGATATGGGAATGAAACCAAACAAGTCTGACGAGTTTTCCCCTAAGGATTGTTAAACTGTTGAGGGAAGGTAGCCAGACACCTGGTCACTACAACGAAGTCTGATAAACTGAAACCTCCAACAATCAGGTCCCCAAACTCCCTAAGGAAATGAACAGATGAAGCTTTGAAAAAGAGATCATTTCAATGAATTTTCAATGAGTACCAAAGCTTTCATGATCGTTTTTTTTTTGGACAAGTTAATAGACGGTGGGTTTTCATGCGTTTTTGTGGTCTCCAACGAATCGGTGCAAGCTGGTCCAATAAGATTTTTGCAAAACTCAAACCAAATAGTGTTTTGCTAGAAGCCGTTGCGGAACTGAATGGAGTTGTCCCAAGTGTTTCTTGCATGTGTCCAAACCTTTTCTCTTTTGAAAGACGGTTTGGGCTCAAAGAGCTTTTCAAAGAGGACATCAAATAGACATGGCCCGTTCCGTGATGGCCCGATGCATTGCCCTGGCAGCAGCCGTGGTGGCGTTGTTCGCCTTGCCTTCAGCCTTTGTTCCTGCCCGACAGGGTGCGCCAGCCGTGTCGCCAGCGGTTGCTGCAGGAGTGGCTGCAGGATCCATGGCATTGCCAGCTTGGGCCTATGACATGGCTGATGCTCAGATCCTGTTGGCCCGAGTGCCAGGAGGCAAGCGCACCAAGGAGCTGGGTTTGGTGGTGCCAATTCCAGAGGAGGATGGCTTGACCGATGGTCAGATTGCTGCTCTCTTTGTTGTTGCCCTGGTTGGCCTCATTGCGGCAGTGGACCTTGGCAAGACCTTGTACTACGGCATCAACCCAACCAAGTTCAAGACTGCCAAGGGCAAGGGTTCTATCACTCCCTTCATGAAGCGCCTCATTGAGAATGGCTACTGAGCAGCTGCGTGCCCTGTTCATGGATGGCCTTGCCACAACATCGGTCAAGCTCTCCACAAGAGGCATATCCCAAAGTGGGATGTGTGGGTGAGAGTGAGGTGACAATGGCGTTTTTTGAAAAAAGATGTCAATGGCGTCTTTTGTTCAGCTCTTGTCAGTTCTTAGGAAGAAGACCTATTGTCCAGTCTTACGTTTCTTTGGAGTGCAGTAGGTTTCATTCCTTCAAGACATCATGCCTTTGCTGACAATTCTGAATTCTTGGGATCACCCAAACAGGCCAGCAACTTTGCCCTAACACCAAAATGCATCCTTCAGCTTCTTCAGCTTTCTTTTGTTTGGGGGGAGCTTAACATGATATCCCAACGGACGATTGCCAGAGTTTGCTTTGACGGGTCCTTCCATCAATGAAGTTCAAATTGGTTTGTCGATTTGCATTTCTATGTGGTTCTGCTGGGATTTTCACAGCACATTTGCTAGGTCCACTGTTTTTAGGGAGGCTAGGGGAGTGGATTTTCAACACAACAGGATGCAGGGACCTCCTAACATCTTTTGACTTACAATAGTTAGGTCACGGTATTTTGAGATTCTTTGAAAAGGCAGAGGGCTGGAGGGAGGGGGGTAGATGCAGACATGGATGGACTCAGGGTGATCAATGTCCATTGTGAATTCCAGTGCAATTTGGTAGGACATTTCGGGCCCAAAAAAATTGGAAACTGGGGAAAGCCATGGCCCGTTCCGTGATGGCCCGATGCATTGCCCTAGCGGCAGCCGTGGTGGCGTTGTTCGCCTTGCCTTCAGCCTTTGTTCCTGCCCGACAGGGTGCGCCAGCCGTGTCGCCAGCGGTTGCTGCAGGAGTGGCTGCAGGATCCATGGCATTGCCAGCTTGGGCCTATGACATGGCTGATGCTCAGATCTTGTTGGCTCGAGTGCCAGGAGGCAAGCGCACCAAGGAGCTGGGTTTGGTGGTGCCAATTCCAGAGGAGGATGGCTTGACCGATGGTCAGATTGCTGCTCTCTTTGTTGTTGCCCTGGTTGGCCTCATTGCGGCAGTGGACCTCGGCAAGACCTTGTACTACGGCATCAACCCAACCAAGTTCAAGACTGCCAAGGGCAAGGGTTCCATCACTCCCTTCATGAAGCGCCTCATTGAGAACGGCTACTGAGAAGTATCGGTGCTTCCGGATGGCTTGTGCTGTCTGTTAGGATCATTGAGGTGAGGCTTTTTTGAAGAAAAAGAATTGTGATCGTTCAGCTGGAGTTGTTATGTAGCCTTCATAGATTGCTTGGTGGTGGTGGTTTCAAAAGATGAGTTTAGGTTCAGCCCCCCCCTACTTCAAACATATTTCAACTGCATTATATAGAGAAGTCAATCTCTCTCAAATGGGTTGAAATAAATAACCACCAACTAGGGTCAGTCAAAGTCACTCCCAACACAGGTGTAAAAAATACGTCGGTCGATGTCCGTCGGACCCCAGGATTTGTTGTTTTTTCCGTTTTTTTCTGTTCGGATCCATTTTGAAATGCTGAAGAACAAGATGGTTCGAAAGCAACGTGTCCCAACGGTTGAACCAACCTTGACATCTTGAAGTCGTCCTCATGTTGTGGGGGAAATTTGGATGGGTCAAATTGGAGTCAAGGGATTGGATCTTTGGTGCTTTTACTCCCTCAAATTTAACATATAGATATTTAGGTGCCCAAAAGACTAGTCATTTTTGAATAAGGAAATACATAAAAACAACCATAGTTTTCAGGTTCCATTAGTTTTCGGGGGTGCACCGTTTGTTCATTGCATGTTCGAAATAAATACCCAGCCTGTATGCCCTGTGCTGTGTTGATGTGTTGGCATTTGCTGAATTTTATGCACGTGCACCCCCAAGTGTCCATAGCAGATCAACAGTAATTGATGCAAAATCCTACCTACTTCGCCAAGTTACCCCTTCCAGAAATAAGGGCTTAATACCTGCGTTTTCCAACCCGTTTTCCTGCTGGGGTAGCGGCCTATTAATCTCTACCATTGGCTGTACAGTTGGATGTAGGGATGCTATGCTACACAGAGCATCGTCATGTTTCAACACTAAAAAGTTAGTAACTGACTCCTAGATGTTACATGATGTCACTATGACACAATGGGCCTTGCCACTTGCTGGAGTTGTTGTGTGATGGCTGCGCATCGATGTCTTCACATGCAGCTTTTTTTAAACTGAGCGGTGTAGAAGGACACCATTGGTGCGTAGTCATGGCCCGTTCCGTGATGGCCCGATGCATTGCCCTGGCAGCAGCCGTGGTGGCGTTGTTCGCCTTGCCTTCAGCCTTTGTTCCTGCCCGACAGGGTGCGCCAGCCGTGTCGCCAGCGGTTGCTGCAGGAGTGGCTGCAGGATCCATGGCATTGCCAGCTTGGGCCTATGACATGGCTGATGCTCAGATCTTGTTGGCCCGAGTGCCAGGAGGCAAGCGCACCAAGGAGCTGGGTTTGGTGGTGCCAATTCCAGAGGAGGATGGCTTGACCGATGGTCAGATTGCTGCTCTCTTTGTTGTTGCCCTGGTTGGCCTCATTGCGGCAGTGGACCTTGGCAAGACCTTGTACTACGGCATCAACCCAACCAAGTTCAAGACTGCCAAGGGCAAGGGTTCCATCACTCCCTTCATGAAGCGCCTCATTGAGAACGGCTACTGAGTAATGACAACTTGCACTGGCCGATGTATCTATCATCGGCCATGCACACCATAATATGGGATCAAGACCAAGAAGCTTTGGTTCCAAATCGCAACGTCCAAAAGGATCTTGCACCCGTTTGGGTGTTGGGTGTTGGCCAGGTAATTCACTAGGTTTATCATATTATCGAATATCATCAATGGTTTTTATTTGGTGACCGGGTCTTTCAATTGGCATTCCTCCCCATGTGCATGGTAAAAGCACATCTAGTCTATCATGATGACCACAGCCCGTAAATGAGTGCAAAGTGTGCACAGCAAGCAAGAAAATCATGCTGACTTTTCGCCATGCAATCATGACATTCTATTCCCTTTATGTGGGCGGTACTCATCGACTGTACATTTCTGGGAGTTGGAGTGGTGCATAAGATTTTAACTCTGCCTTGCTTAAAAGCTATGCCACAATTCTAGGATGGACATGTCAGCAGTTGTGCGGACTGATGTGTCCTTTTGATTGACAAATGTGAATTTGTGATTGCTGATTACCAGAAAGTACTTAAAGCATGTTCAATCACTGTGGTCGTGATGCTATGCTTATCTCCAACTTGGTTCTACCTTGGATAGTGAACAAGGTGTGGGGATGTTGCAGGTTATTGATCACTTTGATCCCGGCATTGCGCCACCCAAAACAATGCAATCCAAAAGATTCGGAATCTTACTAGGACACTAATGGATCTGGGGATAGGATAGACTTCATCTGATTTCAAATTAATTGGTCTTCACCCAGAATGGCTTTTTTTGGGGCCATAAGTGCTGAGACAACTATATAAATGATATTGTAGAAGGGGTTGCTTCAAAAAAAGCAGGGAACGTGTAAAGGTAATGTCTTGTGATCTTAAGTTTCCTACACATTTGAATCAAAACCCATGAGAGGCATTTTGGACAACACTGTTCGTTGGGCGCTTGGACTGGTGGGCGAAACTCATTCGAACTCAACACTTGACCGAAGGGTTTTGGGGGGCTCAAGGATTTGAAAAGAAAATCTCAGTCTGAGCTATGGCTCATTCATTGATGGCCCGATGCATTGCCCTGGCGGCAGCCGTGGTGGCGTTGTTCGCCTTGCCTTCAGCCTTTGTTCCTGCCCGACAGGGTGCACCAGCTGTGTCGCCAGCAGTTGCTGCAGGAGTGGCTGCAGGATCCATGGCATTGCCAGCTTGGGCCTATGACATGGCTGATGCTCAGATCTTGTTGGCCCGAGTGCCAGGAGGCAAGCGCACCAAAGAGCTGGGCTTGGTGGTGCCAATTCCAGAGGAGGATGGCTTGACCGATGGTCAGATTGCTGCTCTCTTTGTTGTTGCCCTGGTTGGCCTCATTGCGGCAGTGGACCTTGGCAAGACCTTGTACTACGGCATCAACCCAACCAAGTTCAAGACTGCCAAGGGCAAGGGTTCCATCACTCCCTTCATGAAGCGCCTCATTGAGAACGGCTATTGAGCCACTGGCCGAAAATTTCCACCCCTCTGTTTCATCCACAGTTTGGTACTCAAAACGCCAGGCTAGACGTTTTTGAACAAAAGATGGCTTGTGCCTTGTGGTTGGGGCCGTTTCGGAGTTAATGAGGTGAAACAAATGTCGAAATGTCACGTAGAGTACCGAATCCCGAAACTATGTGAACTAGATGGTTTTTGCGAAAAGATTTAGGGAAGGAACAAGAGGGCATGTTTGCAAAATGCGCATGATATATTATGATATTTTTAGAACCTTGAGCGGTTTGATGGGGGCAACACTAGGTAGAACTATGTCCCCCATTTCCCCTGGCACCTTGGAGGTTGCAAAAAAAATATTTTGCGCTGTGCCACTCAGAATTTCTTAGGGGACCCATCTTACCCGATGTGTGCCTTAAGGCTGCAGGTTGTCATCTTATCAGACCTATCTGACATCGTCACAAAATGAGACCCTGATATTTGAAAGACCTTACACTCCCAAGCTCTCCAATGATATCCTCAACCAAACAACCGCTTTAGAAGGCATTCCAGCATTTTGCCATTCCAATCAAAGAATTGTGCAACCCAGGTTTTTTCTAAAGCAAACATCACCACAGCATTCCAAACGTGCCACACAGCGAAAGAAAAAAGGTGTCCAAACAAAAAATTGCCACTCCTGACTTCAGCATATGGCTAAGAGATAAGCATTTTTTGTTGAGTAATGGGCTGAACTCATTGGTTTGCAAAGCTGTTTTCTGAGATATCTACCAAGTTCATGGGAATTCATAAGCCGACTGTCCTTGTGGCGTTTGTCGAATGCCAAGTGCCTATGGCGTTGGTTGATGGCTATGACAGTGATGAATCGACAGCACCAGAGTGCAAGAGGCCTTGTACATGGACCACCTGATAGGCATGACCCATTGTGACTAATGTTGGTTGGTTGGGGAGAATTTTCTTTCAACTGGTTACTGCCAGAATCAAAACTCAATTTGCAGGCTGGTTCTATATAGATTGTCTTGTCAACATGGTTTTACCTGATGGTGAATCATGTTAGAAGTTCCCCCCTCACAAGACTCAGAGTTCACGCTTTGGGGAAGGGTCCTTAATTGATTTTTGCCTCGAACTGCCAAGCATTTCGGCAACTCTTTGTTGCAAGCAGTTTCCCTATTGAAACCCAAAAAATTACAGTCTTGTACTATGGGAGATAATGCATCGGCTTTCAACCACTGTCAGGGTGGGATCTTCCCTGAAGATTCAGAAACTGCGTCCTTGTGGTGGTCTCAAGCGGCTTACTTGGATGTAGATTGCGATGGTAAAACGTCCCAATTTTGAAGTACTTCTTCCACAGGACTTGGATACACCCACCATGTATCCATGTCCTCCTGCCATATTTGATCATCATTTTCCACTAGTATCATGGGGGCCAGGGATATACTTATACACAGCAACATCATGTGTGTGGGCTTATGTGTCAAGAGATGTCAAGAGTCATTTGGTTAGCCTGTTGTTTACTTTTCAAGGCCGAAGCCCAAAAATACTGAAGTCCTGTGATAGTAAACNTTAGCTAAACTTAACCACCGCCCGTTGAGTAACCTTCCAGAAAGGAACCCAAAATAAACAGGAAGACATGAAACTCCCCAAATTCCCAATAGTCCAAACCTCCCTTGTTACTAAGTATTCTTTCAAGGTGATGTCCACGATTTGGTCCTTTCACCCCTATATTTCTCTATTTGGGGATGATATTGACCTAATTGACTAGTATTTATGCGCATGGGTTGAAACCACCAACGAGGTTGGGTTCCGTGTAGCAACCAGCAATTTTGTTTTGCTCCAGGCGCCGGGTGATACGTGTGAAAGCTCAGAGATGGCAGATGTGAGGATACTACTTTATATACATGATTTTGACGTGCAAATATACCTAGAAGACGTGGTTTTTGATTGCAGTATGATGTGGGATTTCCATTGGGATTCGGAGTGGTGACTCATCTATGAATCTATGAGTGAAAGTGGAGTTTTTTTTGGGGGGGTGGGGTGGTTGTCTCAGAAACCGGCAGATTGAGCAATTGATGGCTTCATATGCCAAAGTGATGCCAAGAGTGAGCCTTGCAAGCGAGATACAAATATGATCATATGTATACTGTATACATGTTTATTTTATAATATATATATACCTTTAAAATGTACATATCTATATAGCATGGTGGTTTAGGATCTGCAACCCCTCCCAAGATGATCAAGTTTCGCATTAGAAATCGATGATTGCCATGCCGAAATGAAGGGCCAGATATTCGATTATATACTTGAATATCACATCTTGGAATCAGATGGAATGATGGAATCATCCAAGCTACACCCCTGAAATTTAACATGGATACCTAGAACAGCCATGTTTCAAAGGAGGTACATATATACATTGTAGATACATTGAAAAAAAAATGTCAATTTTGGTATTTATTCCTTCCATTTTTGGAGTGGGTCATTTCTATCGTGGGAACTCGCATCTTCTGAAGGCCTTGACTATCGGAAGTTGCCCATCTCTCGGCCAACCGTTCCAGAACCACGCTTGGCTCCACGCCCCATGGAACCTGATGCTGGGGACGGGTCACAACGAAGGGGAGTGGGGTGGTAAGGAGGCAAGGAGTAGTGCATGGTTAGGCCTACATTTTCCTAGCAAGACTAACCAAAATGTTTGTACACTTACAACATGGAATGCCTCCCTAGCAGAAGGTGTGAGAGCTAATGATTCGTTGTTCAAGGGCACGTAATGACCATTTTTTTCCATCATGACCACTGAAAGTTGACTCGTTGTCCCCTGAAAAGATGCCATCCCAAAAGAAACCAGGTATCCAGTCCTTTGTTTAGAGCCTATATATTAGACTATCAGTTTCATGTGGGGTGTAGCTTCTACACTTGTTGAGCTACTGACTTCCTTTTTTCAATTCCCAGGAGCTGGAGAAGACACTTGCAGAGGAGAATGAGAAGGAAACTGGACATTCTAACTTTAGGGATTGGAACAACCGGATATGTTGGGTGGGTGATATATGATAATGATAATGATAAGGTAAATTCTGTCACTTCAGCATGTTCCGATGACCTCCCAATGAGAGGGACATAGGTTGGGGACACACCCAGGAACAGTGAAGAATATAATCTTCGCGATTCTGTCGCCTAAAAATGGGCACTGAGATCATCAGTCCTAGTCTGTACATAAAAAGTCTGATGCTGGCAGGCAGTTTTTTTGTCCTTGTAGGAAGCCCCAAGCAGGTGTGCTGACTGACAAAAGGATTTTGGCAGTACGGACAAAAAATCTCGCAAATTTCAAGGGAAATACGAGTTGGACTTTTCGAGACTAAAACTGGTTTTTCATTGTTCCGTTCGTTTCTTTTTTTTTCTGTGGGTTCTTTGTAAAGCGCTTCAGTTCTTCAGCAATTCCAAAAACCATTACACTTTAGCTTTGACAAAAGCGAACAGGAATCTATTCATGAGATATGAGGATATGAGTGATGTTGAGTGGTTATATTACTACCTTAAGGGTGTATAAGTCTTACAACCCCAAACATTTAGTTTCCCCAAGTTTTTTTCTGCTTACTAGTGACTCCTAAATGACCCGTCAGTGACACCCAGATCGTAATAGTGACGTTTCTGAATGCCAGCAATCCCAACGCGTCAACCAAAGAAAATCTCGAGGAATCCTCCCCATCAGAGGATGAAGCAAGTGAGGCGCAATGAGTCCAATTTCCCTGCCATGGTCAAGGATGAGACATGCATGGAATCAATAACAACTGATTTTCACAGTTCCACATTTCAACATTTTTTTGATGTTGATGAGGCATGTTGAAAAAATCACGTGTGATGATTTTCATCATTCTGATATCATGGTTTGGGAGGGTCGGTGACTTAGTTGGCATAGCAATTCGGGTTTCAAGATGGTTTCAACCTCAGCTTTAAAAGGCCCTTCGAATGTTGTTTTTTTTCCCCCACAGATGGTGGTATAAAATGCTGGACTCCAAATGGGCTCACTTGAAATTCAAGTGCCGTACCTTCCAGACAAATAGGTCAGGCCGTAAGAAAAGGGGAGGATGAATTGCCACACCTAAGTGTATGAGAGATAGCTTGTCCATGTCGTTGTGTTGAATTTGCCCAGCACTGTCTTTCCAGTTCCTGCACCCCCAAAATGCACGGAGAGAGACATTCATTGATTTGGAATTTTGAAGGCCTTTCTTGCTAGAAAACCATGTATGGAATATCATGAAATCTAGAAGATACGTATTTGAAGAGTAGCATCATCTTCCAAAGCTCCATTTAGGGGTTCCAGCTGTTAGTTCTTCCTTAAGGCCCATCAGTTAAACATCAGACCTGCCATCCATTTTGGGACTGTGGACTTGGGGGGGCAGTTACTGCCTGCAGTTCGCAAAATCAATCAGCACATATCAGCACTTTTTTAATGTTAGTTTTATAAGACTTTAAATACTTTTGCACGGTTTACGTAAATAAATATGATTTAAAAATGATGTATATATGAATATATTTATATATATATTTATAATTAAATGCATATATATTCATACACGTGTATATATATATATATGTATATCATTGACCACTTATTGGACTCGCTATTTGTTTACTACCGTTTTTTTGGCCTCGATTCAGGCGGAGCCGGAGCAAAAAACGCGGTTGGATTCCATGGAACCTTCGGAGCCTGCAGAGCCATCTTTTTCATCCTTGTTGCCTGCACCCAAGGTGAGCTCATGACCAGTTGACCCTAGCTGGGTGTTGGCAACTCAAATATTTTGTTATGTTCACCCCGAAATTTTGGGGAAGATGACCCGAAATTTAAGGAAGATGAACCCATTTTGACAAATATTTTTCAAAGTGGTTGAAACCACCAACTAGCTAGTTATTTTCAGGGGCTAGTTAGATGTACCCCTGCCGAAATACCCCTGTGGGAAATCCCTATGTGAGCCCTATATAGTGGGTATTTATGGGTTATAATCCCCAAGAATCTCTAGAACACAATAAATACCATGGGTACACTGTTAGGGGTAACACCCAATTGTTCCTTGATATTTGCTGTGTTTAGGGGATGAAAGCATGAAATCCTACCCAGATACTGCATACAGGGAGAACAATGAAGCAATATAAGGATCCCAGAAACTAACCTGCATGATGGGATATCATAAGGTTTTTGAACGTTGCTCAGGTGACTGTATATAAGATACCCTTTGACTTGAGGGATCAAGGGTAGATATCCACACCTTTGGAAAATGAAAATCATCGACTCAAAAGTGTTTTGGGAAGGGGATGTGTTAGTTCCCACAAAATGAATACCTTGGTTTGGCCACTGTTGCTGGGAGGGGGCGACGCCCAAGATATACCTACAAAAAAACTTATGAAGTAATGGAAGTTTAACTTGATGCTTGAGTCCTTCCACATTAAAACTATCAGTATCTCAGTATACTGTAACTCACCCAGGTAATCAAAACATGTCGTATCAGTAGTTTTCGATACTTTAGATACTTTAGTCTACACACTAAATCTCCACTTGCCATGTGTGCGTTTTGGTCCACATGTTGTTTTCGATCTGCCAGGGCGCTTCTGGGATAGCAGGACAGGTGGGCTGATCTGAAAAAGACGATGTGCAAAAGGAATCTCCTCTTCCTGGGGTCCATTCTCAGGTTCCATGTTAACTTTCAGGGCTGTACTGTAGTAAACATTACCTTAAGGTCAATGATGAACGGAGGTCGCCGGTGCCAAAGTTGGGTTTCGTAAAGCTAAGAGGTGAAGCTGAAACTATAGAGAATTATCAATGAAAATAGGCCACCCGGCTTACCCAAACAAATTTTCAAAGCAGATTGATATGAGCTGAAGTATTATTTCATTTGAACGGATTTCAATGTACGTTGAACGTTGTTGGTCGGTTTGTTTTTGGTTTCTTACCCTACTTCGTGGAGTATTGATTCCTTGTGTTTCCTAATTACTGTAACGCAATCCCATCAGTTGTTTTCATCTCTTTTCACCAATTTGTGTTGTTCGGACACCAGTTCGCCGAACAGTCACAGTGCTACAAAGCACGAACAGCGAGAGATGTATATATGTGTATATATATAACTCACTAAATAGATGATTCAAGAAAGACCCTGTGTCCAGATTAGTTGTGCACACAGGGTCTGTCTTGAATCTATGGCAAAGGTTGTGTCCCGGAGCAAAACCTTATCAGATGGTCCTGCCGAATCCTGCTGAATTCATATGGGGGCTGCCCAATAAAATCCTAGTTTTTTGTACCGCCTTGCGTCATGGTCGCACGGGATCCAATAGTGATCCAATGGCAAGTTGAAGAACACCTACAACTGGCATTCCTTGAGCTGATGTTGTCTTTTATTTTTGAATATTTTTGACACAAATAGCCATCCCCCTATGCCCAGGTAGGAAATATCCCAATAACCCTAACTCGCGAACCTGTGACCTGGCAATTGCGAGACCAGTTTCCAACCTCCGATTCTCAAGGGTATAATTTGGGTAGCCTACTGTCAGGTTTCATTAGAACTGCTAATTGGGCCGACAAAAACTAGGAAATCACCAGCCTGACTTAACTTGTTTGAGCAAATACGGTTTCAGGGCACTGAAAGTTCCAGGCTTTCGTGCAAGACCAATATTACCCAAACAAGATCTTGTCGATTCATACTGTAGTAAAAAGCTTCCCAATAAGTGCAAGGTTGAAACTCCTATCCCCTAGTGCACTTTCATGGCTTAATTCAAACCTATGTTGCCACATCCATTGCCGGACGATGCTCGTGGTCAAATGCAGCAGTCTCTTGGTTTCCGGTGCCTTGGTTCTGCCTGTTGTCGTAAAATTCATGGCTTGTTGTTTAATGCAATCCCATGATGTAGTTCCAGTGGTGGTTCTAGGACACTCAGTAGCCTAGAATTCACGGCGTCAACATGACGCAGACAGCTACGCGTGTAACTCACTAAGAGTTAAACCTGCAAGGAGACTTAAGTTTTGCCTACATATGTTTTTGGTACCGTAGTGATGAATCTTGAATGCGTTTTTTTAGGTTTACTAGTTACCATGTGTTTTTTGGCTATGTGTTGCAAACTGCAAGTAGCCCTGGGAGTAGAAACAATCTAAAGATTCTTGATTTATGAATCATTTTGAACTGTTTGACCCGTTCCCACTTTTAGATCAGCGACTGCGAGGATCCAACGAAGTTCAAATCGACTTGGATTCCTTGGGAAGGCCTAAGGAGAGACCAAGCTGCACCAGAAGATGTGGAGATGCGTTTTATTGTTGCTGGGCAAGTAGCGAATGATATATGATGAATAATGTGGGGAAGTAACTAGTAACCCTCCCCCAAACAGTTGGGGGGTAGAAAATAAAGTTGTTGAATAGATTGAATAGAAGATGCAAGGGATCTTTTTTGGCAAACGATGAATGGCTGGCTGCTTTGGCTTTCATTTCCTTTCGTTTTCATATGCGCGTTTGGTTTCATTTCATTTCTTTTGCAGGTCCATACATTTCATTTCAATCCTTTTTGGTTTCGATTCACTTCTTTTCATGTCCCTAAATTTCCTAATTACTTATTGGTTATACCTTGCTACCACCGCAGTAGCGTTAACATATGATTCTAGAAGACCTGGCCAGATATATCCAAAAGCGGTGTCCGACCCAGTGCCCGTCCTAGTGTTTGGGCTGGCGCAAATCATTAGAAGATGTTAGAAGTGTTTTGTTGGTGTTTGAGCTGGTGTTCGGAGTTCGGTAATTTGAAAGGATTGTTTTAATCGTGAATGAATTCCTGTTACAAATTTGGTTGGCAGACATTAAAGGTGTGTGGGGAAGGACGGAAATGGGACGGAACTGGGACGGAAGCGGGACCGAAGTGGAGTGGGACGGAAGTGGGACGGAAGAGGGACGGAAGTGGGACCGGACGGAAGAGGGACGGAAGTGGGACCGTCCCACTTCCGCCCCTCTTCCGTCCCACTTCCGTCCCACTTCCCTCCCTCTTCCCTCCCACTTCCGTCCCACGTCCGTCCCACTTCCGTCCCGCTTCCGTTCCACTTCCGTCCCACTTCCGTCCCACTTGTATCCTTGAAAATTTGCACGGATCTTTGGAACAGACCCCTCAATCCAACCCAGATGAAGCCTCATGTTGTTGTCTCTGCATGGCAAAATTCAGTGTTTGCCGTGCTCCATTTTCCAAGAAAGCGGTGAGAACAGGTTGGTTTTGATTCTGATGTAAATACGTTTATTTGACAGATAGTTTTTCCATTTTTTGGCCCACTTGTGCCACACCCTGTTGCCACACCTCCTGCCACGGCTTTAGCCGCAGAAACGCTGGGTGTCTTAACGCTTCCGTGGTGATACCAAGTTATACCAGCACAGCAGATCAGCCAAACCCAAATCTATCTTTAGTACCTCTTTATCAATCATTTTTTGAAACTGTGGACACGAAAGGAATGAAAGGACATGAATATGAATGGATGGAAGATGAAAAAAGGAAGCAATAGGAAATGCATAGGAATGGAATGGAATGGAAATGAGTGGCAATCCAAGACCCATACGTTTTTACCTTCCCGTCATGGGTGCTTAGTTGCATCCATCCTTTTTGTTTTTTCTTAATTGGTTTTGATTACACAGCAAATCGTTCGTTGTCCATACTAGTGCCACATGGTGTCATCATGTGGTCATGTTGCGCAGAGCTGGCTCAAAGTCAGTGCTACAACACTTGTGACTGTCAACACTTTGAAAGAGCTGTGCTTGGAAATGCCAGTACGTCAGAAAAAGACAAAGGCCGTGCTGAGTTCAACCATTGCAGAGGCTTCCGTCGCTTCAGGACGCTGTTTGGCTCTGACAATGCAAGACGGTGACCACCTCCGATCCATAGGAATTACAGTGATATCAAAGAAAGCCGTTGTCAACATCAGCGCATATTCGGTATTTGCATGACCCAGCCCAGTCACAGCACCCCTGCGAGTTTGAAACGTGACGATCAGTGTTTTTGACTGCTAGGGCTGCTAGGCCATGGTCTAGTCAATGTCATGGGCAGCCACGAAGGTTCGAGGAAAGCATGATGATGCCCCAAAGTCTAGAAGTACCCATGCCCTGTACGGAAGGCATCGGCAGGGTGGTTCTCCTCATGGATTGAAAAGCTCTGAGCGATCTGAGCGAGGAATCAGAGGCGGTCAGTCCCAGGAAGATTTGGCCAAGAGGCACAGGCACACGCAGGAATATTGCAACTTCACCCTCAGCCCGTCATGGATCTGAAATTGGTGGCACCTACTTCGCGCGAGTTCTTTGTGGTTGGGGCATGGGCCCAGGCACGTGTGCAGCGATATAAGCTTGCAACACAAGACTTGAGGAATTTCGCTCAGTTGGCAATCAAGGTTTTTTCAGAAGACCAGGTTTCCAAGCAGGATTCCATCAAGGCATTCGATCGTGAGACGACTGCACACTTGAGATTTCATCAGGCAAAGTTGACTCAAAGCTTAGGTCCTTTGTGCAGTCTTTGAGCGCTCTTGACTTGATGCGCCCTCCAGGCACCTCATGATCTAGTTCATGCCCTTGTCATCGCCCGCTTTTTTGCAGACCCCTTGTTGCGTTGCCGACTCAGAGATAGCAATTACGACGAAAAAGAACGCAGATCTTGGAACCCTTGCCAACCGACTAAGTGCTGGTCGATGATGGCCTTTGATTTGCACCAGGCTCACCAAGATTCATTTTGTTCTTCATGTAATCTATACAAGACACGGCCTTTTGTGTGTTCGAGTTTTGAAGCAGCCTTTCCCTTCAACTTTGAGCATCCATCCTGCGCAAATGTTCCAATGCAGACACTGCCGCCCTGGGAAAATCCCATGGGTAGATTACGCCGCATACAACTCCAATTGTTTTTCCCGCTGCCCAATGTCCCAGGCAGCTTCCACCGAACCTTGCTGTGCAAGGCCAATTCTGGACGCAGCAAACGACCTAGCCTCACTGGAAAAATGCTCTCCCCGGCCACCTTGATGGTGCAAAGAGCTGGCTGCTGAAACCTGTGGGTAAAAATCCGGAAACGTAACTGGCCTTGCGTCCACAGATCATGTGTGCAATTTACATTCGTCATGCCGCGTCATTGAAGTTGTTTGATTGTGCATTCATAGGGCGATTGCGGCATCTACTTTTTAAAAGCAGCTACGACTCACCAGAGATCTTAGGACTCCACTATCCCAGCCTACCATAGTTTTCCATGGTAGGTGGCAAAGGTTTTCCGGCCTGGCGTGATGCCTTACATCCGGATGGAGACGGCTCTTTGTGGTTGCAAAATTCATGCCACCTTTCGTATCTGCGAGGATCAAAGTGGTGCTCTGGAAGGAGGCCTACGGTGTCGTTTCTTATTGATGGCTGCTGAGCGCTTGCCGGCAGCGTGGGTGGCCAGCAATGTGTATAGCCAACTCAGAGGCCCCAATATCAGCATTCATGGGCATTCTGCATACATCAGCATGCGACGGCAGTTTTTCCAGTCCTTTGCCCTTTGCGAGAAGATCGAGACCATGCGTGGAGAATGTGGAGCTTGAAGCCATCTGCTGAATCAGAGGTCAGGAAGACGAAAAAGCAGAAGTACAGGCATATGTCCCAGACGTTGAAAAGAACACATGAAAACCGGGGTTGGTACTACCTGGATGCAAATGTCATAGAATTGGCTTATTGCTATCCAAGCGGATGGGCGTGACCAGCCTGTGTTTTAATGTGTTATTTGTGAAGGTTATCATTACTTTTGTGGGATTCCGTGAATTTTTCCGGTTTAAGGAAATGCAAAAAAACTTACGGCAAATTAAGAAGAAATAAGTAGGGATGCATGTGACATGAAAAGGAAATGAATATGGAACGCTAAGAGGGCCACCGGAATGGCGCATCCCCAAAAATAAGGCCTGATCAAGGAACCAGAAAAGGAATGCATGGGACATGAATAGGACATGAATAAGGAAAAGGTTGCCAATTTCTTTGTTTACTACTCCCCCCAAAAAAAACAACCCCAAAATATTGGACCATGAATCACTTTGGGAAGGGAACTCTCTTTCTTGGCTACCGTTGTCTAATCGCTATTCCACAATAAGGATTTCACACTGCACCCACCAATGAGACTGGGAATAGCAGGGGCCAGCCAGTTTGATGCAGTCTATATGCATCGAAAACACACATCGTCACGCTCAAAAGGCTAGAGTGTTCCAGAAAGGATGGTGGATGTATTGTTTTTGGACGCCAATTTTAATGCTTTCGATATAGCAAATTATAGTGAGTGCACTAACAGTCTTTGTTAATAGGTCCAATGCTATACGCTTGTCATGTGTTGGAAAAGGTCAGGATAGATATCGCCTTCGCAGACCTCCGTGTTTTTAATGCCGTCAAAAGAATTGTTGTTTTCCGACGGCTAGACCCTGACTCTTCCCCACCATGCAAAGTAACTTTCAGTGGCTCCATTTTCCGGTTGTTTGGCCTCGACAGTTCTTATGTAATGACCCCAATAATGCTCCAAGGAAGCCACAAGTGGTCGGGAGTGCGTTGGGGGCCTCGACAGGGGTCGTGGTTACAATTCTTGCCCAAGAGATCCCAAGAGGTGACATATGTTTTGGTTTTTCAATTTGTAAACAAAAGTACATATACGGACGTATATTAGTGCTTAGATCGAAATTTGGTATCCCCATGACTTCCCATCATGTTGCGCAATTATATGACTCTTTGCCATCCTTCTGTTGAATCGAATGATTTGAAATTAGATATTTTTCGTTGTTTCAGGAAGTGTCGAGTGTCGAGTGTCTCGTCAGGTTTGAACATGTTTGGATGGATCAATTCAACAAACATGATGTTGATTGATCTCAAAAATCCGGAAAGCACTATTTGCGACTGGAGTTCTTTTTGGCTTTGTACCATCTCAGGTGGTGCTGGATTTCTTCCAGCAACAGTAACTCCCAAATCAAGCTGGACATATATGTTCTCCGCCAACTGCGGTTAATTATGAACTACTTTTCGTTTGTGAAAACCTCGTTTTTGGTGTGGTTTTGAATTCAATTTGCACTTCACTTACATAACGCGCCGTTCAAGCATGTCCACTAAATTAATGTCAACCCAGGATGCATGTTGACTTTGCCGTTGTTTAAGGTGGGGGAAGTTGGTTTGTTATGTGGCATGTTTGTCCCATGTTCTCCATTTTTCTGGGTATACCCTCCCTAAAACTAACAGTTCGCACCTGAAAATGGATGATTGAAAACAATCGATTCTTTTTGGGTCCCGGCCTATTTTTAGGTGCAAAAAGTTAGTTTCAGGGAGTGTACCTTAAAGATATCCGAAAACATAGATTACATAGCCTTTGGAGTCAGCAGCTTCATTTGTTGAAGATAGTTCAGGCTGGTTGGATGATCCCTATGCGAGTTGCTTTTCAACGAACAGATATACCTTGTTCAAAGCAAGTGATACCCCAAAGTTCCAAAACTACCCCAGATCTTTAAGGATTTTAAGGGGATCCGATTTTCCTGCCGATTTAAGATGATGTATTTCTGCAGGATCCTCAAAATTTCTTGTGTGATGAATTTTTTGACGTTCAAATGTTGTCCGTTGTCCGTCCTGAAATGCTACACCCCGGGAAATTAACACGGAACCTGAAAATCACCCATTTGCAAAGGACAATTATCTTCTAAACCTTCATTACCCATACCATCCATGTATGGTATATTTACCTACATTTGGTTGATTTTTATGGTAAATGTAGGTAAATATGCTATACATGGATCCTATGGGTTATTGGGTTAAATGTTAATTTTCAGTGGTGGTTCCTTGACTCATCACTCGACTCTGGAGGACGGCATGGCTGGTACAGCCTGCAACTGCTCCACAAGTGGAAGAAGAGGTGAAGGGCTAAGAGCTGAAGAGCGGTTTTTGATCCCCTCAAGATGATGGTGCAAAGTGATGTTTAATAAGAACCCCCCTATTGAATACTATACTGTGAAAAAGGTGTCCAAGTTTAACCCCTTCTGGGTGGTTCAACCACCATAAGTGGATCAGCTTGTAGAAACGACATTTTCTTTTGCCATGCATGCTAGCTGCTAGCTGGCTACTTTATCGCCTATAGTTGTGTGTTCTTGTAGATTTACGAAATCCTTGCAACCCCGAGGAGCAGGTTCCGGTCAGCTTGTTGAAGCATCCTTTGCTGCGTTTGGGTAACGGTGGAGCCTGGGGACACCCAAGAGTGACCTCGATGGCGGAAGAACCATTGCCAGTAGATTCGGAATGACTATTTTAAAGATCAGTATGGGACCATTGAGTATCTCAATTCCTGGCAATTGATTTTCATCACGCAATAGATATCATTCAGTCGAGAATGCGATCAGAATTCTATATCTATGCACCTTCTGTCGGGCATTTTGTGGTTTTTTACCTTCCATAAAACTGAGAAAAAACTGGATAGGTCCGTATCTTCACCGACTCGGACCTGGGTTTTTTGCGAGTACTTAAAAGGCCCCAGCTACCTTTAAAGGCAAGATATGAGATCTTTCCTTAAGGAGGGTACATCTTCGATGATGATGATGATGATGATGATGATGTGACCTTGCCAGCTTTGATAAATCCTCTTCTCAGGTTGGACCTACCGAGATTGAGGCAGAAGAATTGGAGCTGGGCAGCCTCAGGTGGAAAATTTGGGAGCTTTATATTCTATCTTTATATCTTTATAATTGTATATATATACGTGAAAAAGTCGCTGTATGATCATCATGTTTCCTTGGCCCATTGAACCTTCAGCTGCCTCAACTGTTTCATGGCTGCTATCGCATCTCAAGGATCCTTAGCCAATTACCCAATTTCCACCTGCGGTGAAAACAGTTAGCGATGCGTCATTGCTGCTGCTCTTCGTGCTGATTCAAGCACTGTGTTCAGTTGGCACCGGAGCCTGCCTTGGGTTCTTGGTGCGATTGCGCTTTGGTCCTCGGATGGTTGAGGTACCTGGTGAGGCTGTTGTGCCGGATCTTTATGATTTCGTGGCTTCCAGCCCCAGGAGTGACCCATCCTTGCAGGACTCATGGAGCCCCTCTTTGCGGAGACACCAACAACCCGAGGTTGCATCGATCCAGACCCCTTCATATGAGCCCAATGCCAGAGACTCAGGTGATTGGAGATGTCGGAGCTGCGATGCCGACCAGTACGTCTTTGTGGGTGACTCCACATGGGAGTGTTTGGCCTGTGGGAGTTCCAATTTCTACAACTCTGCCAGAACTATGAGAGAGGTGACAGACCGAGGCGTGTGGATGTACATGCCCCATGGCATGCCCGATGCTGGTGAAGAGAAGATGTCTAGCGCTTCATCACGACGAAGAAGAAGAAGAAGACGTGCTGATGGTCCACCTCCTGATCCCGATCACCGAGGAGCAGAAGAGACTGCCGAGTCAGAGAGGTTGACACATGACCCCACTGTCGACCCTGATTTGCCTGAAGATCCACTACCTGCTGCTCCCCTTCGACATTCTGGACTACCACATCGTCCCGGAACTCAAGATGGTGCCGGCCGAGGACGAGGAAAAGGCGGATCAGCTCCTGAAGTATACTCGGGGAGTATGACATCTACAGATGGGAAGCTTTTGAAAACCCTGCAACAGCTGGTTGACAGGGATGGTGGTGGAGATTGGTCCTCGGCTAAAGGACCGACAAAAGGTGTCAGGTGGAAGTCCGGCCAGCCGCCGGTACCACCTAGCTGGAAATATGACAAAGAAGATCTCCGAGCTTACTCCAAATTTTGCAAGAAGATTGAAATTTGGAAGCTGCAAGCTGCGGCTTATCTACCTCCGAAAGAGATGGCTCTCCATCTCTATGGCAGCCTTCAAGGAGAATGTGAACAAGAGCTGGAACACATGAGCATCGAGGAGATCTACCACGAGAAAGGTGTGGAGACCATCCTCAACGCCTTGAAGGTCCCGATGGAGTCCAAGCTCGTCTACCAGAAGCGCCGCTACCTTCACGAGTTTGAGGTACTGAGGAGGCATCAAGGCGAGACCATCCGTCAGTACATCAACAGGTTTAGGAGGAGTCAGCGGTGCTTGAAGTCAGTTGGAATTGACATCAATGGAACCTATGATGCTGAGTCCCTTGGAGCAAGGCTGCTGGACCGGTCTGGTCTATCGCCGGACAACCAGCGGTTGGTGTTGGTTGGAACGCAACAGCAGCTGAACTTCGAGATGATTGCTGAGAGCATGACCCTTCAGTACCCTGACTTCAGAGGTGCACCGCCAATCCATGGCAAGGAAGGTCAAAAGGGTTCCGGGAAATCACATTCCAAAGGTTCACGTCCTTCATCATTGTCGAGCTCTATGGCATCAACTTCGTCAGGGAAAGGACACTCCTTCCGGTCGAGCTCTTCATCGTCGAGCTCTACCCGGGCGGCCTATGTTGCGGAAGCTCAAGATGGAGATCCCAACCTCGAGACCATTGAGGAGATGAATGATGACGCCGAGGCCTTTGATGACCAGGCCAATGGTGATGACGCCCAAGAAGAAGAACCTGCTGAAGAAGAAGAAGAACTCATTCCGGACGACTCCGAAGAGATGAATCTGGAGCAGCTGAGCCACGTGCTGACAGTCACGGCACGTCGCTTGGCCGGTGTCACGTTGGGTAGGAAGTTTACCTCCAAGAAGCCCAGCACCCAGACAGGAGAATCTGCAGAGATCGCAAAGCGAAAGCAGGCTTCACACTGCGCAGCCTGTGGTGCTCGTGGCCATTGGAAGGACGATGACGTGTGTCCGATGAAAGGCAAAACAGGTTCCTCTTTGCGGCAGAGTGGTGGCAGCAACGTGTCAAACAAGTTTGCAAAAGCAAAAGCATCACCAAAACAACCTTCACAAGCCTTTCAAGTCGTTCATCATGAACATGGTCGAGTTGAAGTTTCAGAGGAAGGGTATGGAAACATGTTTCAATGCAACATGGTGATCGTACCCTACCAAAAGGTGAATGATGTCTACATTTCCTCAACAGATGATTTGGTTGGTTTTCTTGTTTTGGATTCAGCATGCCAGAGAACATGCTGTGGTGAACGATGGTATCATGCTCACACCAAGATGTTGTCCAACCAGTACAACCTCAAGCCCAAAGAGATTTCATGTGATGATGTTTTCCAATTTGGGAAAGGAAGCCCCCAAGTCGCAGAGTTTCGCTCCTACATACCATCCTGCATAGATTGTCAACAACCATTTCTTTTGGCAGCTGCAGTGTTGAAGACTGGTATACCACTTTTGGGGTCAAGTAAACTCTTGCAACGGCTTGGTACTATCCTCAACATGCCAGACGGGTTGGTTCATTTTCGTGCAATTGATTTCACTATGCCACTCATGAAGCACAATGGCCACCTCGTAGTTGACATCATGAAGTTTCCCAAAGAGCAAAAATCTATGGCATGTTGGAATGAGTATTCGAAACCTCACCTTTGGCTTGACCCAGATTGTGAACTGATTGCCGTGTGGGATGAAGCCGAGAAACCTCAAGCAACAAGTTCTTCGGCTACCGTGACTTCAGCCCCTCGGCCTGATGCAAGCATCGCCGCCGGCATGGATGTGCAGCTGGCGCCGAGTGGTGAGAGCATTGGTGAACTTCGGAAAGGAGTACATCAAGATGATGGCAATGGCAGTGACGCTGGGTTTCCAGCCAAAGTCATGGCTTCTTCGAGCCATTGCTCCGGAGATGCAGGAGACCAAGCACAAGGATCCAGCAAGCTGCCAACACGAGTACTGCAAGAGGTACGGCAACAAGCACGGGAGGTTCGCCAAATGCCCAGAGTGCGAAACAAGGTTCAGATGGAACGAAGCTACAAAGAAATGGGACCAGGAGGGGGCTTTGCTGCAACAATCGCCCTTGTCACCATTGCCACCTCCCTCCTCAAGCAATATCACGTCGCTTCCGAAAGCTGCACCACATCGGGGCAGTTCGAGCAAGGCCAAAGCAAAGGGCTATCCCAGAGCACTAGCCTCTACTATGACTTCCTCGATTGGTACTCCCGAGGAGAGGGAAAGGATCTTGGACTCGATCCTAAACATGGCCTTACAAGATGTGACTCCGACTATGTCCCTAGAGGAGATCGCACTGGTTCATCACGACTTGCAGGTGAACCGGGACTACTACAGACAGGAGCACGCGGCGGACATCGACAGGACCCTTGCTTCCAGCCAAAGAGTCGAGCAAAATCTCAGAGCTCGAACAACAGACAACCTTTCAGAGGGAACGGAGTACGACTGGGAACAGGTCGACGACTCCGGGGAACTTTGAAGAACAACATCAACAACTTGGAGGCGGAGATGAAGATCTATGAGGCACTTGGAACAGTTGCCGATCGACCGCCCCCACACATTGACATCCTGGAGCTCTTCAGTGGCACTTCAAAATTCACAATCCATGCATCGAAACATCGCCTCAATGCTCTACAGCCTATGGACTTGAATCATGGCCAAGATTTTCACGACCCTCAGGTCCGCAAGACTATCATCTTGGCAATGAAGAAGTACAAGCCTTGGACAGCACTTCTTGGCATTCGATGCACTAAATGGTCTCAGTTCAACATCAACCTCAACTATGCCTGGAGACCTGAACAGCTACGACAAGAACAAGAAGCAGAGATGCCTTTGGTGGATTTTGCTTACCTCGCCTGCGAGGTTCAATACAAAGGTGGTCGCTACTTCCTTGTCGAAAATCCGGTGAACTCAAGGCTATGGACTTTGCAGCCTATCCAGACAATTCTGTCTTGGCCCGATGTTTGGACTTCAACATTGGACACCGGTGCTTTTGGAGCAGAGGTTGACGGCCACATGATCGCCAAGCCTATGATGTTCATGGGCAATGTGCCTGGACTTGCACAGGTGATCAACAAGAGACTGACTCCAGAGCAGAAGCTTTATTGCACCCCAATCCAAGGTCGTCTCACCACTGCCAGTGGTGAATATCCTGATGGGTTGGTTCACACCATCTTGGAGCACATTGCCAAAGTGGTGAAGCTACGTGAACCTCAACGATTCAACATCAATGCGGTGTTTGCCGTAGCTCAACCAGTTCAAGATCTTTCAGAGTGGGACGAGATCATTGCTGGAGTGCTTCAACAATTCGAGAGGACCAGCAAGAGACCCTACCTGATTGACCCATCCACCGACCTTGGCAAGAAGATTTGTGATTTGATGAGGATGGATGCAGTCCGCATCCAAGCGGTCTGGACTCCAACTACTCGCAGATTGCCGCCTTCCGCTTTGCTGGAGATGACCCATCGAGGAGCTCTTCTGCAATTCACAGACAATACTCGGAAGTTGGAGTTGGAGCATCTGTCAGAACTTCAGTTTCCAAAACAACGGTTTGAGAAGCCGGTTCAAGTTGGAATTCTCACTTATGGAGTGATGAGAGAAGTTCAAGGACCACCTCAACAACAACAAGGAGAACCTTCTTCTTCGCGATTTGCCCACAGATGTGTCCTTCCCTGGACTTCCTGAAGGCATACCTGTGGACACTCGCAGAATGGTTGCTCGCCTTCACCTGAACCTTGGGCATCCATCAGCTCAAGAGCTCACAAGAATGATTGCTCACTATGGCGGGGCACCTGGACACGTCCTTTCTTGCATTCAACACCTTCACTGTGCTACCTGCCATCGACTCAAGGACGTTCAGAAGGCAAGACCAGCAACCACACCTTCCTTCACAGTTGGACAATTTGCTGATGAAGTTCAAGGTGATCTTTTCTACGTCAGACTGCTGAATGGCGAGAACATCGGTGTCCTCGGCTTGGTTGACAGAGCAACAGGCTTCCATCAAGCCATTACTTGCAACACCAGAGATTCACACTTGACCTTCATGCAGTACCTCGACATATGGGTCAAGCCCTATGGAGTGCCGTATCGACTTCTACTTGATCCAGACCCCACTTTTCGAGGTGAATTTCAGCGTCAAGCTGAAGCCCTTGGCACCACCGTGGACTACTGTCCAGCTGAAGCCCACTGGATGATCGGTGCTGTGGAGCGCCGCAATGCCACATTGCGTTGCATCCTGGAAAAACTTATAGACCAATGGACTGTTTTGGACATGGAGCAGTTCAACCTCATTTTGCCCTTGGCAGTTCATGCCATGAACAGCTTCACCTTTACCAGGGGGAGAACGGCTTATATCAAGCAGTGTTCGGGAGAATTCCACGACTGCCTGGCGGACTCTTCACTGATGACCACTCCCTGGCCTCCAGCCCTTCGACTTTGAACCAGCCCAACAACATGCTGGCCAAGGCGGAGATGATCCGAGCAGAAGCTCAGAAGCACCTGATTGACCTCAACATCAGTCAGCAACTTAAGAGGGCCATGTTGAGGAAGACGAGATCGACACAGTATGCTGAGCTCCAACCTGGGCAACCTTGTGCCTATTGGCGCTGGCAAAGAAGAGGACCTAAGAAACGTGGAGCGTGGGTTCTTTCACGCTTTCTTGCTTGGGATCCCAGTGCACCAACCAAACTTGCATGGGTGAGATCAGGCAACACTTCGATTTTGGTGACAGCAGAACAACTTCGAACTGCTGTTGGCTTCGAGAATTGGGCCCCCACGGCGGAGGATGTGAAGGCTCTCAAGGATGCATCTATATCCTTTGGAGACCATCTGACTGCAGAGGAAGAGGCCATCGAAGACGGCAGTGGACCGCCACCACCTCCAGATGCTCATGAAGGAGATCTACAACCGATGGAAGGACCTCCGGTGACGATGAGCGTCCCAGCTGCCCCAGCCGCGACAGCAATTGTTCCATCACCAGCTACACCTTCACTTTCAGTTCCACAACAACAACAACCTCCTCTTCAACTTCCTCTCCATCAACAACAGGCAATCTCCACAACAAACATCCAGATGGACAGTCCCACCTTTGCAACAGCCACACATCAACAGACAACACACATCCATCAACATTTTGGCAGATCCCCATCACGGGGTAGAGTACGAGAAGCATCCAGGACACCTCCTCCACAGAGGAGATCGATTGCAGCTCGACAGACACCAGCAATAGCAGAGCAGACACAGCCAGCATTGCAGGACGAGCAACACACAAGCACAGCATCAGCACAGCAAGCGGCGTTACCTTCAGCCACTGATGCCCTGGGTGCAGCACAACAAGTTTCACAACAAGAAGCAGCTCCCTCAATTGACCCGGCAACCGGCATTCCAATTGATGAGCAACAACAGCCGCAGCCTGCTGAACAACAGCATGGTGAAGAAATGCTAGTTTTCACACCACCAGAACTTGCTGAATCACCAGCAATTGTCTCAGTGGACTCATCACCGCAAGTATCACCACGACAAGCAGGAGACGCCACCCCCTTGTTGGAAGATCCATACCTTCCACAAGATGACCAACCGTCCTCAGCAGACCCTGGACAACCGTCTCAACTGCAACCAGAAGCAGAGAGCTCAGAACCTTCTCTACTTCCACAGAAGCGTCATTTTGATGCACTGATGATGTTCGACATCAGCCATCTTGGTGAGCTTGGACTTTGCCACCAATGGCCTGATGGATCACCAGAGATTGGGACAGCCACAGGAAGCACCCACTACTTTGAAGCCTATGCCCAGACTGACCAAAGACTTCAAGACGTGGCCCCAATCGGAAAGGACCCTGAAGAGATTGACACCACGGACTCCGAGACTGACTCAGAGAATGAGAAGCCGTCATCACAGCCGAGAATGACACGACAAGAGGCCAAGCAGTTGGATAGAGAACTTCCTTGGCGTGAAGTGCTCACTATGCCCCAGGCCCATGTCCAGAAGTTCCTGCAAGCAATTGAGAAGGAGGCTAACTCATGGGCCGAGTGGAGATCCATCAAACCTCTCACTGCCGATGAGATCGCAAAGGTCAAAGGAGATCCGATGCTTCGCCGCCGAGTGATGCGTTCCCGTGCGGCCTACAGGGACAAAAACAGACAAAGAGGAGAACTGCGAGCCAAATGCAGAATTGTCGTGTTAGGACATTGCGATCCTGACATCTTCAATCTGACGCGGTCTTCACCGACGCCAGGCAGGGCGACAGAGCACATGCTGTTTGCTATGATAACTGCTGGTATGAATGGTGAGTTGGGCAACACCACCCACACGTGGAAGGCCTGGATGGCCGATGCACAGACCGCATTCCTCCAGGGGTCACAAAAAGATGCAGAACGAGCCTTGCCCATCTACATGTTTGCACCGAAGGACCCATTGATCGACCGCACCCCATTCTGGAAGACTGAGATTTACCAGATACTCGGCAATGTGTATGGTCTGCCGAATGCACCATACCTTTGGAGTGAAGAGGTCGGCAAGCGGTTGCTTTCCCTGGGGTACCGAAGGCATGGTTTTGACAAGATGCTCTTTCTGAAGTTTGACCCGAAGTCGCCAGAGGACATCATCTCGATGATAATGGTCTACGTAGACGATTTCCTTGGTCTACATCGGCAGGACTATGCCATTAGTGAAGTTCATGATGCCTTTCGTTGGGGTGAGCGGTCCTACCTCCTTGAGGATGAAGAGAATACTTTCAAAGGCAAGCAGCTCAAGATCGTGAAGAACGACGAAGGCCGCTACATCATGAAGATTTCCATGCACAAGTTCATCGAGACTGTGGAGCCCTACAAGATCTCCCGAGGCCGCCTTGCAAAGGATCCAGCCCTGACAGATCAAGAACGTCGAGACTTTCGGTCGGTGTCAGGGTGCCTTCAGTGGTTGGGAAGTCAAGCCCGGCCCGAGCTGTGCCCAGCGGTCTCTTTGTCGAACCATGGACTTGAGACCGAGATTGGCCACCTCAAGACCCTCTACGAGACGGTGGACTACGTCAAGAGCACCCCCTTTCAAGGGATCACCATCCAGGATGTGCCCATGAACAAGAGCACTTTGTTGGTGACCTACACCGATGCCTCATGGAACAACGCTGCACATTCAGCATCGCAGCAAGGAATCTTGGTGGTAGCAACATCACCAGAAGCCACTAGCAGAACCTGCAGAGCAAGTTTGTTGGATTGGCGTTCTTCAAGAAGCCAAAGGGTGTGCCGCAGCACTTTAGCTGCTGAAGCCAGTTCAGCTGACGAAGGAAGTGACCGTGCCGCCTTCCTCAACATGCTGATCGCCGAGGTCTTCTACAACCAGCCAGCTTGGAAGATTGGCAGCCGTTTGGACCACATTCAGGTGACTGATGCCCGCAGCCTGTATGACTGCATCATCGCACCCAATCCTTCTTTGACAGACAAGAGAAGCTTGGTGAACGTGAGAGCGGTGCAAGAAGAGGTCAGACCTGACCAAATGTGGTGGGTTCCAACGACCCTGATGTTTTCAGATGGTTTGACGAAGCTCAACACCAATTTGAGGTCGACATTGGCCGATTGGTTGATGAGCCCATTTGTCAAATTAAGGGAGGCTGAAGGTCCAAAGAAAAATATACCAGTGAAAAAGTCGCTGTATGATCATCATGTTTCCTTGGCCCATTGAACCTTCAGCTGCCTCAACTGTTTCATGGCTGCTATCGCATCTCAAGGATCCTTAGCCAATTACCCAATTTCCACCTGCGGTGAAAACAGTTAGCGATGCGTCATTGCTGCTGCTCTTCGTGCTGATTCAAGCACTGTGTTCAGACTATATGTACGTATTTTTTGTACATAAATACTTATATACACACATATACCCATATGTACGCATATGACTCATATGACTATTTGTGTCATATACGTGACGCATATCTATAGGGCTCAAGTCTGTCTCTGAGTTGATCCACCCCGTTGAAAGAGCGTACCGGCCTTTCACCTCTCGCAACCACTTACCCAGAAGATCAGCCAAGTCACACAGCCCACATTTTGTTGTATGCGTGTTGCGCAAACCATGGGTGAAGACTTGAGACTGAGGACGGGCCAGTGGACGCTGTGTGGATTGAAAACATGAACACAGTCCTTGATGCCCGGAGCCTCAGCAACACTGCGGTGGCGGTCCTCGGCCACGGCCGTACACCCCTTTGTGGAACAAAGCTTGAGCCCAGAGTCCGAAGGGAGGTTGGGGAGCTATGTGTTGGATATATGCTGCAAGGACAACAAGAAGCTGTGTCTCAACAGTGGCGAGATCATCAAGTTGAGTCCAGTCCAGTCCTCGGTGCCAAGGATGTTTCCAGATGCAAACATGAACGATCATTCGAATCAGTGGTATTGGTGCGAGTTGATCATTCAATATGGGGATCACACGAAAAAATATGACTGCCGCTGGTCAGAAAGAAATAAAAGGTGTTAAAAGGTAGTAATTACATTTCATTTGGTGTTGCAGGCTCCCAAATCCTTTCAAGCGAATGCTATCATATTGAATGATTGATCGTGATAATGGCAAAGTGAGAGCCAATAATATTTGCACACCCCATGAATCAAAAGGGAATTCTGTGAATCATTGCGATAAGGTCACCACCATGATGTTCGAAGTGGAGGAACTCTGCAGATGTTTTTTTGACACAGTTGCTGGTAAGCCAAGAAGTTAAACTGGCGAGGATTTCGGAAGAAATTTTTAATTTGTCTCATGTTACATCACTGTTTTAATTTCCCAAATGGCTTACGGAGTTTAATTGCTGATGAGTCCAGGTGCTGTAAGTGGAAGTCATGAAGATGAAGTCGTCCTGGAACAAATGTCTTGGCATGACAGGTTCAATTTGGGTAACCATCATCCCAATTTCGTTGATTTATGAGGGCAACCCCCCTCAAAGTATCCAAAAGTTGGAAGTGCCTCAGTGAGAGCGGTTGAAATGTGAAACACTTCACCCAGAATTGGAGTGCTATTGATGCGGTTGGATGCTGTTGACTTGATTTATCTTGTTTTCGCCAGAGGACTTGACCTTTGCATCTCCTGCCACAGTATCTAGATGTGGCATGGTCTTCATGGAGCAGGCGCGCCGCCTATGCCGCTCAGTTACGAATCGCCTGCAGCGATTCGCCTTGTCAGACACTGTGCATTTGGCTTCACCTGCTGGATAAAATGGTTCAACTGCATGGATTGATCAAGAAGAAACTTAACTTAGGCTCAAGAGATGTGTAGCTCAACCACCATGATCAGCAGCAACTACTTTGACTATTTTGCTTCAGAACAACACGAATTCTGTAAGGACTGATGCGAAATACTCCATGAGATTTCTTGCCTCAAGCCACCATCCCAAAGTCTATATCTGACTTCCGAATGCCACATACCGTCAGTGAATCTCCAATTGTGTCGTGAATGACTAGCGCCCCTCGCCATGAAGCAGCTTCTGGGCCTGCAGTGCCTGCAGTGCCTCAACGTGAGCGCGTCTTTGCTTTTCGTGATTTTGTGCTTCGACGCTTTGGCCCCCAAATTTTCACAGAGTCAGCTCGTCTCCCCGTGTTGGACGTGGCCGGTGGCAAGGGAGATCTCAGTTGGTTGCTGAAGAATGCTGATGGCTTAGATGCCGTCGTGGTGGATCCCAGGGTCACTGATCATACGAAGATCACCCGTACAGCCTTGTGGCACTACCAGATCCTTTGCGTTGCACCTAGCAAGTTATTTTTAGTCACGGACGCTGGTTTCTTTTTTTGCGTGGGTTGCATATGTATATCAGAAAACAGAATTTCGTACACATCTGCGTATCCAACATCATAAATCATAAGCTAAATATAAGCTAATAAGATCTAAAGGCATGGGAATACTGCTCCAAGGGTCTTTTTCACTACTTTGGTATCGGATAATAAAATGATATAAAATGCATTTCCTTTTCATCTCATCAATTTTTGCAGCTTAACCGTATCCTGGACCTAGGACCAGGCATGAGGATGCAGAGTCCATTGCTTCGACACGAGGGCCACAGGGGCCATTGCGTCAGTTGGACTTGCAGCCTCCTTTTCGTCATCCTCGACACTTGCGAGTTTACATGGACCGTTTGACACGGTGTTGTGTCATGAGGTGGAAGCTGAACCATGTTAAACCTTGGGTTGAATTGAAGTTCTTCGTTTTGGCAATTCTTCTGGCCGAATAAAGTAGGAGAAACCTTGCAGGACCAAGAACTCCTGAAGCATTCTCACTGCGAGGAGGAGTGGATGCCCTTTTGGACCCAGGCAACTATTTTGGAGATGAAGAGAAACCAAGACGCCTAAGGGCAGTGCTGGGGTTGACCTTAGACTGTGATACACTAATCCAGCACAAGAGTTTGAATTCTGACAGGCTTCAATTCAAACATCTTCAAACCCATACCTTTTGCATACCTTGATGCTGGATGCCGGAGGGCAAAGTCAGTTGGGGTTTGTCCGCTGGTAGGCTTCGCAAAAAGCGGAGCAAACTGGACCTTGCGGGCATCACCAGTCCTTGGAGCTGGAGCAAGCACAAGGAGATGTGCGAAGATGACGAAGATATACGAAGATACGTGTATAGATTTATAAATGGCATGTGGCACAAGGATTCAGCACGTATTTGTGCTCTAGTCTCTTAGATGACCCAGGAGTCCCCCGAGCAATGCAGATTGATGATCCTGCTGAAGCTTTGGAGGCTTCAATTATCAGTGTCCGGGAGGAAACTCATGCTCCTGAGGAAAAAACATTAAGGTTTAGGTCACAAAAGTCGTCGATTGCAGGTGATTCAGTCTTGTGGCCTCATCCTGGGCTTTCACCCCGACCAGGAGCACAGTGGGGTGTGGATTGTTTGGAGGGGGAGTGGTGGAGAATCACCATGTTTGCTAGCAAAAAGTAAGATAGCGGTATAATATGCAGAATAGAATAAAGAAAACAGCCACACACACGAACATATGTATATATATATCATCATACTGTATATCATCATAAATATTATATCAAATTATTTGATATATACAGTACGTATATACGGTATATATATAATGTATGTAAACATCATTTAGTTCTCGTTGCCACAAGTAAAAGTTACAAGCATGGAGGAGTATTAGAAGTTCCGCATTGGTTTTGAATTTCCATTCTAGTAACAAATCTATGTAGCTTGACAGAACCTCTCTGGATTGTTGCTTCGCTTGTTTATTTGAACCTGGCCCATTTGCTGAGAGGCCACTGAAACCTGTATTGATTTGGCGCTGGAGTTGGGTCGGCCATTTGCAGTCTGCCCTTGTTGTGTCTTCCCGCCGCTGGGCGCAGGAACTAGGTGTATATCGCAAGACATAGCTCTCAAGTCCATAGGGGCCATTTTGGGCTAAGCTGCTACCCCTGCTGCCAAAAGTCGGGTATGTTGCAGTTACAGCATGAGCTCCGAGAACGCCAAAAGTTATTCTTTCCTTTTTTGGCGTCCTAAGTTTTACCTATTTTGAGTTACAACTGAGGAAGGAGTTTCCTGACCGAAAGCTGCGTGGAAGAACGGTGAAGACATACCCAGAAACTTGCTTTAAATGTGTGTATATGATGCTAGAAAGACGGAACAGAATGCCTCAGATGAAAGAGAGGTTGATTTTATTTGATTTTACTCTTTGGAATTTGCAGAGCGAAGCTGAGCTGAGTGAGACTGGCTGAGGACTTCATTGAGTACTTGCAGCAGAAGCATCCTGCTATTCGATCAGAAGACTTATGCTTTGAGCCTGAGGGAGGCTATGCTCGCAGCATTGTTCTTTACATGCTGCAAGAGGACTTTGAACGCCCAACCTCGAGCGCTCCAAAGAAAAAAGCCGCAGATTTGCATGCCAAATCTGTGAACATCTCTGAGATAAGTCGCAATCACTCCAATTGGAAAGATACATTTGCTGGTGGTAGGGAGTTGGGAGTAGCTCAGGAGGTTGGTGTATCAAAAATATTCAAAAATCCCATCATTTCGGGAGCGAAAGAACTATCACGAGGTTGCCAACATTTTAATTTGTATATATATATATATATTATACTATACATATACTAAACAATTCCCTCCTTCAAAAAGCTCGCCCATCCCAGAAAACAGAGTTTACATGCTTCGAAGCTTCGAATGCAGGTCGATATTGGCTGGCGAGTCTTGATGCAATCCTGGCCTTTCCCCCAGGGAAACAATATGCGACATTTTTTCCATCAGCTTGGTAACCGTCGACCATGGACATGTTTGGAAGGGGTCAGCACAAATCAGGACTTGATTTGAGTGAACTTGTTGAGGCTTGAGACAGCTCCGGAACGACTGCAGGTGCGGCGTCTGCCAAAGGGACATATATCTCGCCAAACTCTGTGGGTGTAATGACGGAAGACAGAAAGATGAAGATTCCTGACGGATGACTCGACATTTTACATAAATTTTATCACGCTTCATCCAAATCTTGGACATGCTGCCAGCAGTGCAACTTGAGCCTCCAGGAATGCGGAGAGCAACTCAAGGCTCTCTTTGAGTCGAACGTGGATCAATGCTGGGAGATGTGCCAGCGCAAGGCCTGTAGCCATGAATTGGAATGCAATCTTGGATTTTGCCGAGCCAATGACATGCAATGTGGCCAGGTCAAGACACCGGTGCCAGTGACACAGAATTGGCTTGTGTGCAGCCTTCTGAAACTTCTTTTGGCTGGAACCTCAAAGATAAACATTGAAATTTCAAGGTTTAGATCCCGAGGTAGAGTTGCAAACTGGTTTCTATAATTGTTGGGGTTAATTGACTCTAGTTCGGAGCCATCCAAGGGAGTCATAGGTGTCTCTCCGAGTGCATCAAAAGATTCTGTTCGCATGAAATGTTAGTGAGGCCCTGCTGCGAACCGAACTTCCTCTCGATCCTGAGAAGGATGCAAAGGAGAAGCGCATGTTGTGGGGCAATAAGTTGATGGAGGTATTCAAGATTCGTCAAATATGATTTCAAAGTTTCAAAGGGAGGGTCCCCAAAGGTGCACTACTTTGATAAATTCCTGCAGATGTTGGACCTCCCTGATTTTGAGACATCCTCCCTTGAAAGACCAAAGCACATGGAGGAAACCGCATTTTTTGTTGCCGCTTGTTGAGGTGGTAGAGTAAAGGGGGATGGTCCGGGATGTCCCTGTCGCATGAAGGACCTGCCCATAAAGGAGAAGGAAGTTAAAGTGGAGAACATGCTAAGCCCTCAACCCTTGAAGTTTGTCAATCAACTTCGTCGGGAGTTCGGATAGTTCCATGACAACGTAAATTTGATTTAAGGTTCTGGTTGGCTATGGTGTGGAGCTTTGGTGCGACCACAGATACTGCTGGACGCAAGACGATGGACAAGCGCTCCACTTAGCATACTCAGTTTTCTTGAGATCTTGCACTTGAGACATCTCACATCATCTCACGCATGCACATGCTTCAATTTTGGGAAACTGATGCTGAGATGAATGTTGAGGTTTATCCGCTCAATTCAGCAGGGTATGCCAGTGAAGGTTGGGAGAGTGCTGACTTTGCCGATTCTGCACTTCAGGATTTACACAAAGCATGATATTGCCCTGAGGGGAGCATAGCCACTCGTTGGTATGACAATGGCCAGGACGAGTTTAACCTCATTGCCGACGATCCGACATTTAGGTCTGAAGATTTCAACCGCCAGGGATGGGAAATAGTTTCACCTAACTAACCCTTGTGCCACAACCCAGAATTTGATGGTACTGTAGATGTTGAAGAGTTTTACTACCAGTTGGTTGGCCAGCGGACATATTGCATCAAACTCCTGGAGAGAAGAAGCATCAGGCCAAGGAATGAGAAAGCTGTAAAATCAAATCTCAGCAAGTATTGGGTCAGATGATCTTGGTGGCATTTCGGTTTGGGTTTGCAAGAGTTTTTTTGACTCCAGGCCAGTGTCCAAGACACCGTTCCCAGACAAGGACTCGATCTACGAATTCTTCGCATTCTCGCAGTGAGGGCCACAAAAGACAGGGCATGGCTATGGCCCACCGCGTCGTATGTCCCGTATGTCATATCATGTGACTATTTTACTCAGGTCCAACAAATGGGAATCCTGGACTAAGAAGATGCTTGGCAACACATTGGCAATGTTGATGGTGTTTTTGAATGGACTGCACACTTTCAACCTTGTGGCTGCAACATATAAAGCGCACGACATAAGTCAAAGCTTGTGGTCAAATGCTTTTATTTGAAGAGTACAAGTAGTTTGCTTGTGAAACGTTTCATGGTATCCGAACATGGGGCGGCCATGAACCCATTACAATGCTTGGGGGGTCGGATGAACATCCCAAACCACGGTTGCTCGACCAGTTCGACCACACGCAGTTCCAAGGATCACTGGTTTTGACATTCCAAAAGAGGCATTGGTCACTTGGCATAGACGAATTCCAAAAAGACAGTACTGGCAAAAGGATTTTTCATGATTTTGGTAGATCCTGAATCCTTATAGTTGAGCGGTGATTTGGCTGGGTGCAACGCATGAATGCCACTCCGTAGACGGAGTTTAGACCATAACATATCTACGAAGCCATCGCAACTGCTGAACATGCTGAACTAAGGCTCACCAGGTCATGGTTCCCACCACTGACACGGTCCGCAGTGCTTTCCTTTTGCAGACTTTGGTGCTGGCCTTGGTTTACATCAGCCTGTTTTGATCGTTGCAGATAGTTTGCAGGTGGAAATGATCTCTGAACGCGTTCTCTTCCGGCTACATGCTTTTTCTTTGCCGAGGTATCCAGTGAGTACCATGTCCTTTACTCTGGATTGACCGGCACTGGAAAAACGGCCCGCCAGTCTGAGTTTCAAAAGCACTGATCTGAAGCCGCCTACCTTGGTAACCTGCCAGGTTGTCATTCAGCAAGAGCTGCTGAAACGCATCTTGCTTAGATAGCTATGGTTCCTTTCAATGGAGAGATTCATTGCAGTGGCCATTGAAAGGCGTGGATTCCCAACATTTCCCAACTATCGGACCAAGGCTTTGACAAGGACAAGTACTCTGCCGGGCCCTTAAGATGCGTGTTTCAGTGTTTCACCCGATGATTTGCTCGCAAGAAAGGATCACAGAAAGTGCTCTTCCGTGAACGGGTCGGTTTTTTGGTTGGCTTCAAAGATGCCAATGGCTAGGTCATCTCATTCGCCTTCAGCGCTCAGACCAATGCAAATCAAACACAGGATGTTGAGCAGCAAGATGCAACTGATTATCACATTCCAGCTCGAGCTGCCCACTTTCTTTTGGTACTGTGTTAGCAGCTGTTAGCATCGGGTGGATGACCAAAGGTGGTTGATTGCATTAGGTGCCTAGTGGTGCTAGCTGCTGGTCATCCAGATTTGCCCGAAGGACATCATTGATGGAAAGTTGGACAAGCGCAAGAAGGGCACTTTTGGACCACCATTTGGAAAAAGGCATGTGGACCTTGGGTGTCAGAAGGTTCAATGTCGCCTTTTCATCAATACGACTCGGCCGATTTCTTATCCAAAGAAGTCCACGCATACATTATGTACATACAAACTGGTCTGTGACTGTGTACATGCATATGAAAGAAAATAGGAACTTCTGAACAATTATTAGACAATGGCTTGCATGCATATATCTTTATAAGTTTATATATGTATATACACATAAGTATTACGATGAGTAAGTTCAGTCATGTATTGTTGGCTACTGGGACTGGGATCAATCTTTCTACCATTGGTTGCCAGGTGCTTGTTGTTCATCGATGACATGAATATGCCGGCGAAGGATTGGGAACCGGAACGTGCAAGCCTCCGAGCCTGGTGATGTGCACTGGACGTATATTGCAATCCTTAGATATCAGTATTTTGTTTTCCTTTAGCCCGGCTGCCAGCTCAGAAGGGGAAGCTGAAGCACACTGAGACTTGGAAAACATACACAAGCTTCTGGATGAAGCTGCCTGTCGAAGGAGAAGTACGACGCCCAGCCCCCGATCGAATTGCTTCGTCAATGGATGGCCGTCGTCTTAGTTTTTTGCTGCTTTGGATGCATCCCGTTGTTAAATGACAAGTTTCATTAAGTAGAACTCAGGATGCTGCTGGATGGTATGCAGGGGATCTCAGATTCCACTTCGTTGACAACCCTAAAGGCTGGCGCTCCTCCTAAATCCAAGGACCGCAAAACGGCAGAGTTCCGAAACTTGGTCGATTTGCAACTGGGCTGCAGATGCGCAGATTCAACAGAGAAGACTAAGACCAAAGTTCCAGATATGGTCAGACAACTGGAAGAAATCAGCGGAGAATCAGAGAGCAAATAGTGAGCGCAAACGTGTGCAAATGTACTAAGGATTTTCATTGGTGCCATGGGCCCTCCGGGTGCTGGACGGTTAGCTTCTTAGACTTGTGAACAGATTTTGTTTGGTTTGGGTAGCCTGGGCTATTCCTTCATCTCTTCAATTATTCGGTGATTCGGTGATATTCAGTTTTGAGACAGGGGCATGAAGGGTATCCAGAGTCCAAAGAACAACAAGATGGAATGTGTCGCAGAGCGGTCGTGTAGGCCATTCATGACCGGCCGGTACCAACGCCACTTCAACCTCGTCTTTGCCAGAAACTCATGTGGTGCAGTGAGTGCTTGTGATTAAACCGTGATATGTGATTATATAGATGCGAAGAACATTTGGATACCCACTGATAACCTGAATCTGAAACAGAATCATGACTGCCTAATTTGTTCATTTCTTGGATTACCGAGGTGACGCCGTTTGAGCAAGAGAGCTTGCAAAGGAGCCTTTACGATAATTGCGACTCATCAAGCCAATGTGCTGCAGCTCACTTCATTATACTTCAGCTTGATAGTAGCGAGAACATAATCCCACCTTGATCCACATAGGACTCGGTAGTATCAGAATACCCGAATGCATTCTTTTTGACATCAGGTGTGTTCAAATCTATATATATATATATAACAACAGGGTTTCATTTGGGAACACCTCATTCATTCACCAGGATTTTCCAGACGATCATGCAATGGTTCCTTGGCCGCTTCCCTGGTGCAGTGGCTGGTGTGGCAAATGCAGTCTCTCGGCGGCAACTGTGGCAGCGACGAGTGACTCGAGTGACGAGGGTTGATGGTCTGCCTGGCTGCCTGCCATCACTTTGAGGTTGTGAAATCCACCATCCAACTCTATGAGGCTCCTGGGATGTGCAAATGGAGCTAGATTCGCTAGCTCCACATTTAATCGTTCTTTAATTCAATCAACCACTTCCCAGATTTGGGGCACCAAAATCCAGCAAGGTTTTGGAGGTGACGCGCAATTTAGGTGGCTGGTTTTTGGGGCTCCCTTATTTTTGAGACATCCAACATGCTAATAGGTTTGCCCCTCACATTTCTTGGCTGAATTCTACAGGACATGTCTGCTGAGATGCTCCCGACCCCTGCCAAGAGCGGGAGATCCCAGATGCTGATGCTGACAATTTGTAGAGACACTTTCGCACGCTCTAGCACCATCTTTGGACTATGTAGCACTGACTGACTCTTAGAATTTGACTGCCCCGCAACGAAATCATGAAACAACATAGCACCTCCAATCGGAAGGTTTAGAAGATCATTGCCCATTGGTGCTTTGGGAGTGCAGAAGGGAATCAAACTCTGAGACCAAATGTGTTTTCTTCATATTCGTTTGAGGTTTCAGTAGCACAGGGCACTTTTTGTCCTTTCGCAGGTCATTACACCTTCAATTTGCGAGACCTGGCAAAGGCGAAACGAGCTTTGACAAATGTCTTCTGGGTAGGATCTATGGTACAAGATGAAGGCTTAGCAAACACAAAAAACTTTGCAGCAAAGCGCAGTAGTATTACAAGTTGCCAAGTTGTCTTGTCAAGATGAAATTGGACAACTGTGTCCAATGACAGGTCCATTTGGGCATTTGCCGATGTCAGAAGCGGTCGATGGAACAAGCAGATGATTTGGCAAGGCGACTTTCGGTTTGCTTGGTTTACCGCTATGGGTAAAGCTGCTGTGGGTAACGGCATGGTATTGCCACTCTAGCTTTACTATCTTTACTACATGGGTGTGTCTCAAAGTTGTTCGGGCCCCAGATTTCAGTGGTAAAGTACCCTATATCACCGTACATCATACAGCATACAGTGTATTTCTGTGTATTTCTATGCATTTCTCAACTCAAAGGTATTTTTTGACAGATCAAAGAAGATCCCTTGTCATAATTCGCCTCATCATTCAATTGTCAGGTGTTGGGCCCATGAAGCCCATCGGGTTTTCTATGATCGTTTGGTGACAAAAGAGGATCAGTATCTTGGTACATGTCCGGTATGGTTGGATGTAGCTGGAAATGGACCAGATCTGTGGCTATTTGGTGCTTTGATGGTCGATGACCTCGACTTAAAGGAATTTCATGATACAACTTGGAATTGTTGCGGAGAAATCCCCTCGATTTGGGCAAGGGATGATTTGTGATTTTAAACCACTGCGCCGACAAATTCTCATAAACCCCCCACTTGGTGATGCGGCAAGCATTCGAGACCGTCTGTGCAACCGCTGTGCCAGTGGTGTGCCAAATCTTTGATCGCACTCGATCACATTCCTTAATGACCTCAAATGTGTGCGCTAGGCGACTCTTGTATCCCGATGTGACTTGATGTGAGACTAAGCGTTTGATATCGTAGGATGTGGATGATGTGACTTTTTGTGCAAGATGCAACTTTCCTTTATTTGCAGGAAGGTAGAGGGCAAAGAAAGACACACCACACTGAGTCACAGAAACATGGCGACATGGTCTTCTTCAAAAGTCTTCTGCTGTGATTGTTCCTCCAAGGCAATGGTTTCAGGCCAAGATCAGCGAGATCCTGAAGGACGAAGGGGACAAAACGTTCCCAGTGAAAGCAGCAGCGTTTAAAGGTTTTCTAGTTCGTTTGATCTTCGAATCTTTAAGGGAAACATCGAAACCACCCAGTTAGAGCCCAAGCTTGAGCCAGGAAAACTTCAAAAAGGATTGGAAAGGACTGGTGAAGGCTGTGACATGTCTTGCCTTTCACCCTGTGACTGGTATGTTTTGGTGTGGAGTTTAGTCCTTGCATCACCTCTGTGGTATCAGGTCGAGCCTTTGATCTGGTGCGACTTTTTGGATCCCAAGGCGTCCTGACATGGGTGTTTTTGGGTAGGCTGTTGACACATTTTTTCCCTCCTGACATGGACAAAAATAACAAGGACATTTTCACAAGCTTTGGAAATCATGTTGAACTGGTGACTAGTGATTCAGTCGCAAGTGTTGAACACGCACCCTCAGGCAAGCTACTATCATCAGGTGGAAGATCCTCCGCAACTGGTTGAGGTGGGATGAATGTCCAAGCATTTCCAACGCAGCTATTGCTGTCTTGACTTGTGGATTTGTTGGCTAGTTGTGTAGTTGATTGCTGCATGTTTGGCATGTTTGGCATGTTTGGGGCAAGGTGCTCAACAACTTCCTCGGGGAGTACAACACTATGGCGAAGAGAGGTATGGATTTGGTCCTGTTCATGGCTGCAGCGCAGCATGTGAGTCAAGTGGTTTGGAGCTTAGCTGAAAAAGGGTGGCTGGACATGGATGTTTCAACCTGGAGCTCAATGGAGAACTGCGTGACCTCCCAAAATGATGGAAGAGTCCGTGAAAGGTCAGACAAACAATAGGCAACCTTCATTTTAATCATTTTGATCATGATGTGCAGCCTCAGTGGCTTTCAGCTGAAATGGAGCTTCGCGCATACGTTTGACATTTCGCACAGCTGGGTGCAGATCACAAAAAAGTGTTGAACTTGACTTCTAAATGATCCCCACCCCATGCTAAAAACCAAAAGACTAATTCTTGGGGTCTTTTTGGCATTTCGTGTTTGAGCATGTTTTTGATCGTCTTCATTAATCGCCCAACCAGCAAAATCACACAATTCTTCTCCAGGTTCGAGTATTGAAGACTCCCTTGGGAAATGCTTTGCTGGTCATGCCGGCCGTGTTGCCACCACTGAGAGTACAGTATATAACTGATCACCGAGAGATCGGCGATGGAGCCTTATGGAGCCAGGTGGGCGTTGGTGGAAGTGGGCGAAAGAGCTTAGCAACATTAGCCGCCTTTGTTGCAGAGCAGGCCTGGGTCTAGAAAGTTCTAGGCTGGTTCACAGACTGACATGCCATGCATAGCGATATTGCAACCAATAAAAAACTTCAAGATTTGACATCTTTCACCATTACCAGCTACGCTCCTGTAGCCAGAGCCATGGCCCTTCCTCATTGACATTGCAGGAGACTTTCCAGATTGAGATCACCAAAAGCTATGGAATGAATGTCCGCCTCTTGGAGGGGCACGTAACGTATGGCACTTGTTGTCTTGTAAAACACGGGGCGGGTAGCCGGGTAGCAAGTTTCGATGATTCAACCTGTCAAAGTGAATGATGTATCCAACGGGTTATTGGTGAGGATTGGCACGAAGACATCAAGCGGCTACTCATACGTTGTGGTGGCCAGAACAAGGAGGTCTGGTGTTGATGTCGATAACTTTGGGTCAGCATGTAGCTTTTTGACCATGGCCATGTAACTCAGAAACAGTTGGGTCTACATGCAGGTCTGCTTCTTGCTGCCTGACACGCAGATTGCCAATGAGAACTTCGTGGAGGAGGTGCTTCTTGAATCTTCTTGATTTGACTTTGATTTGAGATGTGGTTCTCGTGGACTATCACGACTAGAGTCTAAACCTATCGCATCTCAATACTTGACCTTATACCATTGACAATTTTGGCTGCAAGCAGCTCTAGAGGCTGACCTCAGAGGCTGACTGTGGCATCTTACAGCACCTGCTGTTTGCTGCCCCGACAGGTGTCAGGGCTCCTAAACACTGGTGAGGTGCCAAATCTCTTCAACGCGGAGGACAGCTCAGCAGACTTTTACCTTCTCCCGCGGCAACGAATTCCATTGGCTTTCAATGTTAATTGATGTTAATTGCAGACTTCCAGTTTGGATATTCCGTTGCGAGCAACATCCAAGACACCAAACAAAGCAGAAAGCAGTGAAGTGGTAGAAGACTAGACTAAGACTAAGAGCTTGCCACCTGCAAAAAATTAACACCAAAAGCTTTACATTATGTTGCATTGATTGCTTCATTAGCTTGGAGAATGGTATAGACGGTATAGATGCCTTGCAACCAATTGCAAATTGCTTGTTTAAAAAGCCTCCATGAGAATCGGCTCGTTTGAAAGTGGCTGTGATAAGCGCTATGCTGCCATGTCGAGCGGTGGAAAGTGCGCTGTGGCGTCGCATCACCAAGTTCGGCGCCGGAAGGGGCTGAAACCTCCTCGGAAGGCTCCAGCATGAGCGAATAGGGAAACAAGATCCGGTAGGGGAGGCAGAGATTTTGCAACAGATTGTCTGCAATCTAGTCTTAGATCGTATGTGATAATTTGGACATGTTTAGCTCATTGAAATTGTATGACGTTGTCAACTTCAGGTTTAGACAAGGTGATGTCTTGGGTGAATCACCGCGACTTCAGGAGGACATTATTTCAGAGGTTGGTGAAACACTGTAATTAGTACAGGTAAATACATAGGGTTCGATCATGATGGATCATGCAAGTTTGGTCTCCAAACATGGTGGGTCCATGTAACCTGCCAGAAACGTGGTGAGAGTGGTGGGCCTGCTCAGTTCGATCTTACTTTATCACCGGAGGATGTGCAGGACTGGGTATTGGACATGGACAACACATGGAATATTGCAAAACGGAATTTATGCAAAAAATGGGGGGGCTGCCGCCAGCAGTTGTTTGATCAAATATGCTGCTGCATGTTTCTCATTGACATGTTTCAATGATTCTTTTGGATAGGATTCAGACAAACTCATGATTGGTGCCTGTTGAGATTTTGCCAGGAGTGGCTCCAATCTTTGAACCTTCCTGAAGTTGGCAAGACTGCGAAGAAGCCTGGCAAGCAAGAAAATCGCAATGGGTTCCTACAAAGTGTTTAGGATGATGTCATTGATGTCATGGTAACTTGGCATGTTTGAAGTTTCAACTATTTTGTGCACTCCTTATACTCCCTTATCCATCCTATCATCCACTGGCTGGTGCTCAACCTCGGGCCGAGGAGAAGGGGTGTCTCTGGACTTGCTTTGCCTCATTTAGGGCATGCTGGATGGGAGGAGCTGGGCATTTCCAGCGCAGTGGACCGTGCCATTGTAATGGGCAGCCTTGCCTCAAACTTGCAACTTTTGAAATTTGAGAAGCAGGAAAGATGATCAATTTCAAAGTCGTATTAATTGAAATTAATTGAAGACTTGGACAACTTTCGAGTCATTCTGCAAAGACTCCTTGGCGGTGTGTTTTCGTTGGGAAAGGTCGAGGCAGACCATGAGGGGAAGTTGAATTGGAAGCAGTATGTAAAGCCTGAGGTCATGCAGCTGAACTCCAAGCAAGCCACAAAGGACACGAGAACAAGAAGCTTGATCCAAATCAAAAGGCACACTTTCAAACATTTTTATTGCAGCATGCTGCAATCAAACTGCTTTTCCCAGAGGCAGGTTTCAGCTTTTCGTGGCAACATTGGTATCGATTACTCAGGAACCAGTTGCAATTTATCCGTTAAGCTGTAAAAACTCTCATAGGCAGTTAAGGGCCAACTTAACAGCCGAGGGGTCAAATTAATCCCGCAGAGATGTGTCATTGCAACTCGTCTAAGGAGTACGGGAGAAACGAAAGCTTCGGGGCCTGTGCCACAAACATCCCATTGGAACCGCTTAAAGCAATTCGTTAGGAAGAATGATTCGATGATTCCAGCTGACCACAAGAGAGTGTGGTTTGAGAAGATGGCGAGGTGGGCAAGCGATTATGTTATTTGAGTTCATTTGGGGGACAGTGGGTCAGGTTCGGACCATTTCAATCCATTTGAATCCATCTGACTAGATCTATTATCTATTTGTCAATGTCAGAATTGACCACTTTGTGATGTCATGTGCGCGGTAAGTAGATTTACTTCTGATTATATAATATATTTCTTTTGCAGTTGCAGGTCTAACAAGGCGCCCGAAGAGATCAAAGAAAGCTTGTCTCAACAAATGGACTCCTACAATTTGCTGACGCTTTTGCTCTTGGCCACCGTGATCCCCACAGCAACAGGGATCTGTGATGAAATGCGATGGGATGAAGATGGGTGGCCATTGAGTAGGACGCGCTTTGCTTATTTGGCTTCTTGGGCGTGCAAGAGGCTGTAGTCATATAAGGGCCCCCAAGAACATGTCGTGAAACCTTGGAGATAGATTGTTGGGAGCATGGGGAGATAGCAAATGAGAACCAACCGTGTTTCCCAAACTAAAATTGATCTCAGACTCCTGAGCCATGGAGGTTTTCAGTGCGTGGTTTAGCTTCACCCTGTACATTCACTTCGGCTTGTCTCACATTGCAAGTGTCATGTTCGGTGATGTCAGCAATGCCAATCTGAAACACTTCATGGAATCCATTGGCATTGGTTTCTTGACAGAGCTGGGTTGCCTCTTTGCGTTGAATTTTTTCTCCTTCTTCGTGTGGGTGATTTTCACCATGATTGCATTAATTTCTGAGAATTCACATTGGGTAGTATGGCTCATTAGCAGTGTGGGCATTGGTTTCGCTGCATGGTTCACAGTTCACTTCGTTGCGACTGTCATGGCTCGATCGGGTTTGGATTCACATTTGTATTTTGCTCCTTACTATCTACGCTTGGAAGTTCACAGTGGCCTCTTTTCTAATGAAGGTTTACAACTGGAGTCAGACCTCTCGCGGGAATCCCTGCTGGAGAAACTGTCAGAAAGGGCCATGCAAGACCTTGAAGGCACAAAAACAAAGATTGCCCAAAGCAGAAACAACGACGAAATGAAGACAAATACATCGCATGTGGATCAAGATTCTGATCCAGGAGATTCGGAGGATTCGGAGCAACCAGGTTCTGACAATGAAAGGAACCTGTCAGAGACGGCCTTGGAAGTTGCGGTTTGACGCAGGCAAAGATTCCTTGCATCAGGATTTGCATCTGAGTGACCAACATGGTCCCAAGACACTGTACAAAGATGGGCGGCTGTGTGAAATGTGTGCGGCTCACAGATCTTTCCGTTTGAGCACTGTTGACATCATTCGGCTGGAGGTTCAACTCAATTTTTGAGCTGGATTTAGAAATGCTTTTGTTTCTTTACAACGAACTATCAAAGAAGTCCTCCAAGGTGTCATGTGAGATGTGTTTCCAAAAACAAACAAGGACATGTGTTGATATGTTCATCTGCGTGCCTTATTCGAGGACAAGACTCAAATCCTGGAGCTGTGCACCACTGCAGCTGGCAAAGAAGGCCGACATGGTCCAGCAGAGGCTGGCGTCTGGCCACTGCTTTCTTGACTGGATGTGAAGGACCTGATATCTTGACAGCTTGAGCTTGAGCAAGTTGAATCTTGAGTCCAAGTGATTTCTGACCATCTATGACTCTACACGATCCGGTAGGTCATGGCCTATTTTGTGGAGCAATGCATGAAGAACATGCACATTGTTGGCCCTCAGAACAGAAGAGGTGTGTCAGTTAAGAGATGTCAAGAGCCAGGAGGTTGAAGCCTAGAGAAACACTGTGCAAGGAGAAGAACTTCATAGACTCTGACTATGTCATGTCTATGCACGCAATGCACGCTCACATGCACGAACACGATTTAGCCACCTTTATTCACTGTAGGATATTGTAAGATATCATACTTGTGAAAGTAAGCATTCACATTCTCCCTGTAGCATCTATCAGAGCAAATAGTGAGATGAGGCCACCAGTCATTGGAACCCAACCAAGCCCAGCCAATGCTCCAAGGTCCTGGCCTTCTCGCCGATTGGCGAGAATTTCCGACGCCGCGTAGGGAAGCATAGCTGGCAGAGTTGTGTTGTGTTGAACGATTTGGTGTGTTGGATGTGCTGCTTGGATCCGTTGGGCGTCGCCTCAAGGTTCGAATGTTCCCCTCGTTGGTGAATTGCTGCACCATCGATTGGTCGCAGTCTCAGAACCAAAAGTTTCCAACGGATTGTGACTCTGAAGCATTGTCCTTGTCCCTTTGCGATCCTTTGCGCAAAGAGGCGCTGATCGTTTTTTTCCTGTTTTTTGTTCAATTTGTCACCCTGCCCCCTGCTTCCCAACAATTGGATGCTCAACTCCGCTCATACAGGTTCCACGAGTGGCCTGATGCTGCCCTTCAGAGTGTCTAAATCTGAGCAGATGTCGGATCACGTTGAAATTTCATGAAATTGAAATCGTTGAAATATCTGAGTCCAATGGTTGCTTCAGTTGCGCCCATCAGTGTGGTTCATGTTTGGCAGGTGGCGAACCACTTCCTAGGAAAGATTGGAATGCCCGACGAGGTTCTGAAAGGCCAATGCCGAGTCGCAAGTATTTGGTATTCAAGATATGCCGAGTAGATCTGCATAGAACATGTATGCTACATTCAGACACGCTTGGATGACATGCGCCCATGCGCCGCTTTTTGCTTCTCCTCACAAAGGGGCTTGCAACACACCTCCTGATTGAAAGCGGCAGGTGTCGTGAACATTTGCGTGGCAATGCAGAAGAACGTTGGGACCTGAAAATTGGAGTAGCAAATTCGATTTGGATTCCCGCCCGCTCAATTTTAGGTCTTCACTTTAGCTGAGCGTTTCCAGAAAGAAGTGCAACGTTACTACTATGTCTGCTGCTCAGAGTTGTGTACAACTTTGCCAGACTTCCGCATAGAATTTGACACTCTTGGTATGGAAGGTTACTCCGACTTCCTACCTGGAGCTCATCAATGCATTCAAAGGTCTGACTTGAGAGTTGGGAGTTGGAAAACTGCCCGAATGATGTGGTCATTTCATTAAATGACATTTTGCAAACTACAGTACATGGAATTATTCGGAATTCCTTTCTGCCATGATACATGAAATCAAATGCCGCACGCAAATCCTGCTAGATGCCGGACTGCCTCTTGTTTGAAGCTGATTGTTGCTTGAAGGTCTTCTCTCCATCAAACAGGATGAGGTCTCTACGATAAAGTCCAGGTGAGCTCGGAAGTCCTTACCGTATTCTGCACCTGCCGGCAAATCGTATGCCAACGACTGTTGCAGAGCAATGACTTTTTGATTTTGCCCCTTCAACTTCAACACTCTGCTCATCCCTGTTCATCTCACGCTTCTTGACATGTCATCACTTATGCACCATACACCCCGCATTTTTCCATCAACAGAATCACATTGCCTTAGCTGTGGCCAGATATGATGTGGGCCTGGACAAGATCATGAGCACAGAAGAACAAGTCACGACGATGCAGGCCGCGCAACTCACATACGTCCGAGGTGACACGACCACTTGAATATCGTTGAATATTCTGTAGACTTCTACAGCTCCCGTCATCAGCATAAGTATAGTGATGAAAAGATGTAAATAGGGTATTTTCAATCTCAATCTTTCCTTTTTTTTGGGGGGAAGGACGTGAAAGAGCGCGCATATTATTTTAAGTGATTCTTATATGATTGCAAAGCTTATGATGAAAAAAAGATTCAGATCTTGTCGACTCACAAGACTTTCGCCTATGCAGCTGCACGCGTTAAGTCGTGGGGTTTGGAGACAGGCCGAGCTCGAAGAGCTAAAGCCCACATTGAAGAAGACGGCAGAAGACACTGTACACCAACCGTGCTGCTTTGATCGCTTGAACAGTGATATGCAGTAATTAGCTTTGCCCGACAGAGAGAGAGAGAGAGATTACCAATGTAGGATGGTTTAGGTTGATTTGAGCGAACGCATGCAAATGCATGCCAATGCCATGCCATTCTACTGCTGGGTCAGTGACCAGACGGGTTCATTGTGTTGAGTCCTCCGATGAAGGGTGCTTCTTCAAGTAGAAATCGAAAAAACCTCAGGACAAGGTGAGTCGTAGATGCCAGTGGTCTGTGCGACATGTGATTGGCTCAAGGATTATGGGCAGAACCACGGAAAGCCAATGTGTACTATCACGGTCACCACCGCACAACTTGGGACTCGACCAACAACCTCTCCTGAAAATGACGGCGTTGAAGCGTTTGAGTCTTTGCATCCTTTGGCTTTCGGTTTTTCTCATTTTCTCTGCCTGCTGCGCTGCGGGCTTGCTGTCAGCACCCAGACTTCGGAGCATTTTTGGCAGCCTTCTGGGTCTCATCCCGGCATCCCTGCACTTCAGAACCAGTAAAACGCAGACTCCTCCACGACAACTGTGGAGGGTTTGTAGCGTTCTGGTCATTATAGTGTTCGGATCTTTGTCATTTTTGGCTTGGGTGCCAGGCGCCTTGGTTCAGCATTCTTGTATACAGAGGACACAATTTTAGGCACGTAGGTGTCGAACCCAGAGGTCACACTTATTTGTTGGTGTTTGTTGATTCTCTATTTATGTCTTCTCATCTTCGTTGATTGCAGACTTTGCCGTTTGTGCTGCATGTTCGACCCCCTATGAGCCACACCCTTTTAAAACAGTGCATGTGCCCCAGGCGTTAAATGGAATGCAGCTTTGCCAATTAGAAGTCGAGCATGGCTACGTGTGGTGGATACCATCTCATGTGTGACCTGGAGTGCGTTACGCTTCCCATAATTTGTCCATTTCTTTTGTTATAATGATTTCCTAATCCTTGCAATGACTCACAATTCAGTACGGGTAGAGTAGAGTTATAGCACAGAGTAAAACACTCCTACGTTCCACTTGAGTTGAGAGCTGAAACCACTCTAGGTGAGTATCAGCGGGGTGGCTGCTGTATGTGTTTCTATGCGCCATCCTGCGTCCAGCTATGTTCGCCATGCAATTTGGTCCATATGGGGCATTTGGATGCTGGTTCTAGGCTTGATGCTGACCAATATCCTTGCGCCCAAATACCATCCAATAAGTGTGTTCTTTGCGAGGCATCTTGAGGCCAGTGTGCTCTGGGATTGAGTGAAGGTTCCATGGTCACAGTGCGTTACTTGTGCGATGCTTGTGAGTCTGAGGCAGTTTCATCAACAATAAATGCATGATCCCTCAAGAAAATTTTACACCTATCAGCCGCCATTGTGATGAGACAAGTGTAAGCGATCCGTTTGGCACTTTGATTTTGACATGGTTTAAAGGTAAACCACTCATAGCCTGGCAAGACAGAAATGAAGTATATACTGTATATAGATGAAGTGGCTGAAAATTTGCCCCTGACAGGCAACAGTGTTCAGATGGTCTGCCTGGCTTATGCTCAGCCGCACGACGGCCTTGCTGCCCCAAACGCCTTCCTTTGTGATTGCACATGCAAGCACCTTGGTGAATCTTTCAACATTGTGTTTCCACATCAAGATTGGCATGGAAGCAATCTTTGACAACACTCCGGCATCACTTGTATGTCAATTGACGCTCTCTGGAACATTTGTTTTCCTATGGATGCTGGTGTGTATGAGTATAGCGCATTGCTTGTGGATTGGCCAGAAAAAGCTTCAGAAAGAAGCAGATATGGTTACTGGTGCTCCACGTGCTGAAGCCTTGTGGGCGAAGCGGCTCCTTTCAGTGGAAATGGCAGCCTGCTTGGCAATTGCATTGTCTTGCACGCAGTTTACCTGGATACCCTACAAGATCATGTCGGCCATAGATCCTGAAGCTGCTATAGATTATCTCCTTGTTCCTTTGGTGATAGGTCAGCGTACCAACATGCTCATCAAAATCGTGAGTGTGGCGACTTTATCTGGCCTTTTATGGACTCCCAGCGCTCCAAACGTACAAACAGAAGTGTCAAGAGTCCAAACAATGCCAATTCCAGCGGGTGCTGAGCCCAGGGTCTGGGCAGCACATGTGAAGGTGCTAGCCAACAGAGGCTTTACTTTAAATTCCCTGCTGGCATTTTGGCGATCCTTAAGGCATGATAGGCATGTCATGCCTTCGTTTAATCCCCGCCGGTCTACGACGAATGACGTGGTCCGCTTGGCAATCATACCACTTTCGCGTCATGAAGGCCTGGTTTGATATACGTACGTATATATATATATACATATAGGTCTGGGTCAGCAAAATATACAGTAACGCAAATTCGGCAAGCAAAAACAGTTTGGTCACTTGTCCAGACCAGTCATCAAAGTAATAGATGTTTGTGCTGCAAGTACAGACAAGAGGATTGTCTTGTTGTTTGCTATTGAATCAGGAGAAGGGTTTGATTCAGGCAGGCAGCAAAGACCTCCAAAACACAATGGGGCCCACTCAGATGGAGATGCCTGGTGCATCAGAATTGAAGTAGCCAATGTAAGACAATCTATTGCGGAATGATAGGACTTAGCAAATCAATTCAATCACTTGAGTTTTTATCCAGTGTCAAGTTGGTTGCATTGGCCAATCACTGCTGCTCAGGTGGTGGGCGAGCATTGGCATCTATTTGGTCCAAGGGTGCACCAGTACCAGCGAAGTGTCACTTGGCAATCTTACACATGCAACCGTTGAAGGGAAACACTTTGTCGAGTTTTTAAGACTTGGCTTATAGCCGACCACAGAAATCAAATACTAGACAAGACTATACGGTGTGATACGTGCATGATCACATTTTGCAGATCGTACGTGTAATGTAAACCTATAGTAAGTTCCAGCTTGGTGGCTGCATAAAGATTTGAGGCTGGAAAATCCGATCTTGAACGATGTTGTGTTCAATTAGGAAGTGCTGACTTGCAATCATGATTCGGCATCCCCCTTCGTTGTCCGCATTCTTGTCCGCCCCATATGTGTATGTGCGTGTGAGGGATGTCCTGATAGCTCTACTGTGTAGTCATAGATCAATTGACAGAACATTTTGGAACCTTGTATAATTAGGATTGGTTAGTTCATGCAGTGATTATGTCATGTTCTGGCCGCTTGTGATGCATGTTTTGCACGAGTAAGGCATGGTGACACACAATTGGTCTAACCTCTTCTTGGACTTGGTTGCGGGAATTTTAGCGGACGCACTTGGAAAGGAATATTATGCCGGGATTGCTGAGAAGCTCTTGACAAGGCATGGCATTCGTGAGCTGGAGGCAGCAATCCTGGAGCAGGCAGCCAGGGGGGTGGATAGTCACTGCAGTGTCGTAGCGCAGTTAAATGATGTTATATGTAGGTTTTCCATGCTTTTCCCATCATTTTCCGATTTTTTTCAGGAGATCCAGGGGTGTATCTCACTTAGAGCAGGAGATTCCCTAAGGTTGAACCTTGCCAGGTTGAGATCTTAAAATCCTGACATAAATCAACAATGCTCGTTGTCAAAAAACAACATCGTCAGGAGGTATCCTCCATGACGTATTGGGTTTGCGCCTTCTCCATCAATCAGCATGCTTGCATTTGCAACAGCTTTGGGAATCCACCAGTGGATCAAGATGATTTTCAAGAGTGGGATGATAAACGCTTTGACACGGTCACTGGCAAAGTCTATCCGCTATGTGATTGTGAAGAAAGAAAGATCTTCACCAACGAGCCCAACGCTTGCGAACTGAACAAATTCCATTGGATGATGCGATACTTGGCTGAAAAATTGTGGGCTGCGTGGCTAGTGAAGTTTTCAAGTTTAAATATAGACGACCTTGGGAATTTACCAACATGCCCTTGCACTCCGCCAAGGGCATTTGGCAAAGGAGCACCAGGGCTTCTCACATTTGGTGGTGGCCGACGTCAAGTTTGAGGTTTTCACTCGCGCATGGTGCATTGCGGAAATCGTGGAATCAGAGGCATCTTGTATTTCGAAGAGGAGAGTCCAGCGCTGATTTGCTACGCTTTTTCTAATTCCATCAGAACTTGACCATGCACCATGTAAGTGTTCGCAGCTTGCAGATGTTTCCCCATATTCCTTGTGCTTATTGCCCACGGTCATCGTAAAGAAAACAGTTTGCCTCAATTGACAGATGTTGTTTGCTGCCGCTTTACTGCTTTTGTTTCTGTCGCAGGATCATGACCCATTCGGAGAGTGCCCTTGATGACAACTACAGTTCGCTTGTGTGCATTGATGTTCGTGATTGTCGTGCATCCCGCCCAGAGGACTGGTCACTACACCTAGAATTGTGCAAATTCGACAGCTCTTATTGACAGTCTTCCGTGTTTTTGTCCGACTCAATCTGGATGTGTGTGCAGACATATGACAGAAGACAAACCAGAAGTTGTAGAATGCAGGACAGGGACATGATCCTCGCCCATATTGCCGATGTAGAAGCTTTCAACTTGCAGCTACAGCTTGCCATTTTTGGTACAGAGGGGTGCCTTAGTCTTGGCACTGTATGAGAAGGTGTGTTGCCAAAGTGCTTTCTTGGTAGTATACATGAGCTCACACGCCTGCCATGGTCACCCAAATACTCAAAGAATGGGGGATTCTGATTCTTATGAATTATGATGAAGGGCACACTTGAAGCTTGATGAGTGGATCCCGGTTACATAGGTGAATAGACCCTAGGCCCCAGAACACAAGCATTTCGATAGAGATCTCAGCGTCTACCAAAACCCACCCGAGGTTGCTGAGCGAGTGGGTCGATGGACCAGGCCGCACATCGCTGGTTGCCCGACACTCTTCTTCATGTAGGATTGAAGGACATGGCAAGCCATTTGTCTCCACAACAAAGCAGTGCTTAGCAATTGCTCCAGTACGGTTCTAGCACATTCAACCTACTAAAAAATATGTTTGAATTAATGACTTTCATACTGGCAGCGCTATCTAAAATGTGTATTGAGTGTACATGTATGATCATGTATGTACTTGTTCATTTGTTCTTTCATGTTTGCTTACTTGAAAATCAGCTCAGGAATCCTGAGACGAATTGATGGCTCTAAGAGCAGTGCAGATTTGTATATGGTGTAGCAGGCAATCCTTCAAAGCAAGCAAGCCATGCCCGGAAAAATTTTGAGCCGCATGGCTTGCTGAAAATTGATGTAGAGTGTAAAGATGCACGAAATTGGCTGAGTTTGGGTCTGGGTTCCTTGCCTCCCAGCTTTTTACCAACCTCTTGAGGTGTGAAGACTCGCCGATTCCACATCCAATTTTCAAATCCGGATGAAGTCCTTTAGTTGGTACGGTGTCATTGAATAGAGTCACCCATACCTACTTTTGACTGTGGACTTTGGCCATGCTGACCTTAAACTGTGTGAAAAAATGGCCGCAAGACGTTTTGCATGGAGCTTTGTCATCAGCCTTGTGAATCCAAGGTCTCGGAGAACAGAAGATCTTTTTCTCTTTGGATTCCACTTTAAAATCGCCAATTGAAATCCCCACGCAGGCACAGTTGATGGTGGTCATTGAGGGCAAACAGAAAGAAGCAGCGGCCACGGAAGAAGTGGTCTCCAAGGCGCTTCCCAAAAACATCTCTCCCAATCGATTGATGTATTTGATTTGACAATGGGTATATGACTATGATACGATTGGGATGATGAAAGTTGTGAGTTTTCAGGATGCGGCAGAAACAGCCAAAGTGGCGGAGAATGCCAACAACATGAAAATGGACTGCCAGCCAGACACCAAGTGTTACTTATGACGTTGTGACCAATAGAAGGATGTAAACGATAGGAAATCTTACCATATGTTACCAGCATGAGCAAAATTTTTGCACACCAAGACGTTCAGAGTCCAGACATGCCACTATTCCACGGTCCTGTGCCAGACTTGGATGCTGAGGCGGGACTTGGACAAAGCCATGCCGGCTCTCAACTCTGCCATTGAGGTGAACCGAACTGTAATCTGCTCATGCCTTGGGAGGAACCTGGTTGTGCTTATGATGCTCATGTGATGCGGATCAGAAAGGTCCAAGACAAATCATTCGGACACTGTACAGATATGGGATAGATTTATTGCTTCTGACTTTCATTTGCATTTGGGACAAGTTTCCCAAAACTTGTTCTTCGAATTGAACTACTGTAGTACAACCTGAAGAAACTGCCCTTCGGGGGTTCATGTTGACACCACAAATCAGTGTGTCAGGCATTGAGTCAGTTGTCCAAGGGTGACATCGTGGAAGTCAAAGCCATGGGAAAGCCTCCAGGAGGCCCTGTGGATGACATTCTCTGAAGCTTCCGGCTGTTTTACATCGTCTTACAAGAGCTATATAAGTCCATAGGGCCCCATGCATAGCCAGAGACGTTTGCACTATCTTGCAATACGTAGAAAGGATGGAACTTTAATGCCAAGCAGGGGTTCAGGGTTTTGTTTGAGGCGTTGTGTTGGTCTCCAAAGCTCTATGCTGGTGCTTCAACATCAAACCGAAGAAGGTCGTCGATTGTGGATTGTGGATTGCAACCAGCGCGTCACGTATGCATGCCCGCTGACGTTGTTGCATTCGTCGTCCTCGCAGGTGCCAGCGCCAGATGGAAGGTCCAAAGTGGACGACTATTGGGATCCTGCAAAGAAGGTGCAGTGTGATCATGGGTGATGGAAGACTCCAAATAATAGGCAATTCAAGGAATGGTTGTCAAATCCCATGGCATGATTTGGGGCAGTGGCTCATTTACATCGAATTCACGTCAACTGGTGCCCGATGTCTTATTTCCGGTTGCACTTTGTGTTTTCCAGCTTTCACCAACTCGCAGCTCGCTTGCGCTAAGCGCTCGCATGTTCACAGGAGTTATGGGGTGACTCAAAGCTATTGGAGCGGCTGTTGAACTTTGACAAAGACAATATCCCACCAGAAGCCCAGTTCTCAACAGCCTTTTTGCAAGACCCGGCTGGATCTTTGGATGCTTTGTGCAACGATGCAGGATTACTGTAAGTCCATTCACGTTCATTGCTGATACCATGATACAATTTGATAGCATCAGGGTTTGGAATATCTTGCAGGCTTTTGGGACAGCCTTATGTACTGTAACTTCTCTCTTGAAGTGATCTAAGCCAACCCACCTTCTTGCCCCAAGTATCTACGCCCGCCGAAGGTCATGACAAAGCTCTTGCCCTTGGAAACAGATCCGCATCTCGGTGATGATTTCATGGAGCAAGGGGGGGTCCAACAGAAACAGACATGCAATATATTTACTACATAGAGACATCGACATTATATGCAAAAGTAGATTTAAATATGCATAAATTGATAATCATCAAATGATGTGACATGGCCATACACAACCTCCCAATGCCACCATTATGGCACTATCCAACAAAGAAAAAGAAGCAAGACGAGAAAATTCAGGAAACAAGAACCTCAGTTTTGAGTTGTGTGCCAACAAATTTGGTACTTCAGGGACTTTGAGCCGGATGCCATTAAGAAGGCCAGAGTTCGAACAGGGTTTCGTATGGAGGGCTGACATGCTGCAGAGTGACTACCACACGTATGACACTGGATCTTGCAGGATAATGCAAGCCTTAGACTGTACACACCTCATTGAGTGACGAGTCAATGGGCTTGTGGACCAGACTTGGAGAATATACACCACAGGTTTAGAATTTTGTGCCAGGATGCGCCGCTGAATGTAGGTTGTGATGTCGTTCTGGTGATCTCTGTTGTAATAACAGCAAATCATAAACTAGCAAAAGGGGCACCGTATTTTTTGTATCGCACTTGTTGCGTAGGCCTCCGTTGCGGCCTGTGGTATTTGCAAATGGGTAGTGACCTTGGCACATGGTCTGCCATGAGGCGAAATCGGCCTCCAGCAAGCTGCAAGTTGGCAGGGGCTGCGGCCACCAGAACCACAAAGAATTTGTCAAACATATTAAATCAACTTTGATTGAGGTCCGGGCAATGATTGTGTATGACCAGGCTGGGGGCATTTGGATTGGAATCGACATTGTATTTAGGAGCTTAGTAAATTGTTTTGCAAATCGAATGCAAATGGCTAGAAGCTCGATCCACTTATCAATGGGTGATTGGAGATGATTGAACAGCCTAGTTTGCAGAGCAACCGCTTGCTTGCGACAAACTTGCCAATCCCGAGAGTTGGGGCAATCATCCAAGTGTGGTTGCACAAGCCACGCAGTTTTTCGCACCTTGAGATTGTTGTGCCACCAGTTTGGATCTGGCTCAGTTGCATGCAGTCTGGCACTTCCATTCCACACCTGCAACGATAGACAGTCATGGTTTAGCGACAACTCTGCATGTCATTGGAAGCAATGGGACATGTTCGTTCTCTGGGTTTATGAGGTTTTAACACCATAGTGATTTTGTTGCACTAACGGTGCCTTCACCCGACACAGCCAATGCAGCCATGCCCACTTTTTTGTCATGGTAGCCATCGACCAGGACTGAAGCAACGCAAGAGCCATGATTTTCAACAATATTTGACGCAAGCTATGATTTCGACGATTATTTTAATGAGTATTTCCCAGCTTTACTGAATTCATCATTGCAGAGTTTGACTCAAAACTCTATGCTCCTTTGAGCCCAACGCACTTTTCGGCTTCAAGAGCCAGACTGTTCGGCAGGATGGAGAAGCATGTCGAATCTGCTTGGAAGGTGCTGATGAAGAAGCTCTCGTGAGCCCTTGTGCTTGCAGAGGCTAGAATGGGCAAAATGGGTTTTGAAATGTTTTCAATGGAACGCATTTGGTTAGCTATCAATATCTACAGCACGCTCTTTGAAATGAGAAAATTTGATTGTCATTGCCGTGTTTGGTATGTCCACCCGACAGGTTCACAGCGAAACTCGCCAACATAATTCAATTGTGAGCGAGATGCTTTATGCCTTTGTGACCGACCTTCTGAGCAAATTTTGCTGGCGGTTTTATCCTTTCATTATCTTTCATGTGTTTCTTCATCATTCTTTCTATCTAAGGATGGATTCATCAGCAGCTTGGCAACTTTTTTTTCGCCACTTCATACGATCAAGAAGTGCTTCGCTTCGAAAGTGTGACCCAAGTTTCGCCACATGCAGCGTTCAGCCCAGGTCGTGCGCTTTGCAGTGCATGCGGGCAAGCGTGCGATCGATGAAGCTAAATTTGAATTGTCCCACCTGTGGAGATGGCTATGGAGGAACTTTGGGGATGAAGGTCTCTTTGCAGAATTGTCTCGCTGTTCGCAAGTGGCACAGGTTCAGGCAATTAGATTTGAAAAACAATCATATATGATGTATACTCTGTGTGATCGTACATGGTGCATGACCATCTTATGTTTGATTGCCCTCTTCAGGCCCCTGTAGCGAGACATGTTGCCCGCCTTCAGGTGGCAGAGGAAGCCTTATGTCTATTGTACGAACTTGATCTTCAGCAATCCGGCGGCAAAGGAACCCTGCGAGATGAAGATTCGATCTTCTTGCATGGTGGCTTTTGTATGCTTGTGTGGCATTGACATCCAACGTAATATCAACGTAATACAAAATATGACAACATATGATTTTGTGGCGCACTTGCTCTTGATGTGGGGATGTCGCAAAGCAAGAACCCCCCAAAATCACTCAAGCTGGTGCCTTTTCATAGGCTGGGTATGTTGGCAGCCTAGGCCTGCCATCCCAATGGGTTTAGCTGGCCTTGGGGCTGCTTTCGGACGTCAAGGCCATTCGAATTGATCTTGGGAATCCGCTGAGGAAACTTGGAACATGTAATAGTGTACTCAAATTCTGGAGGATTTCTCCCATCACCCTAAATGTATCTAAATATCATAATCTTGCACGAGCTTTGAAGTGTCTCTATTGGCCTGTGATGCTTGTCGATTTTGTGGAATGGGCTGTTTCGGCCATGGCCGTTCTTCAATGAAGGCAATTTGCACAAGCAGAAAGAGCTACTGGAGGCAGCTGTAAAGCTTGAGGACAGTTTCTCGGGAAAAAAGGCACTTGATGAAACTCATGAAAGATGAAGTTTTGTGTCTTTGGCGCCTACACATGGCTTGACCACCAGGAAGAGCAAACAGGCCATGTGAATCCAAACCTTCTGGTGGATTTGGGCAATGCTTATGGACAGCTTGGCCATCTTGGTTCCCTGGCTTTGTAAATGGGGTGGGTTGCAGGCCTTTGCCGCTTGGACTCGTGAAAGAGCTGGTGAAACTTGAGGCCAACAAAAAGATTTGCTGCAGAAAGCCTTGGAAAAGTTGCGCCATGATGGGCACACAGAAAGCTTGGCCACCTGGTCTTGACTTTGCTACTATTTGGATGTCTTTGGCCATTTCTTTGATATTTTGTGCAATCTTTTGCATAATAAGCAATTCTTTAGATCGACAATGATCGACACAGAATGTATCTCAGACTTTCTATCGATTCCAGACAGCTATGAATCAACAACGATTCATAAGATGGCCTTGTTTTCATTGAGGCGATTTCGTTGATCAACCTTGGCAGCGCCTGGGGCAATATGGGAGATCCCGGTAAGCAAAAAGACTTGGTGGAGGAAGCATTGGCCTTGACAAACACAGGCCGTCGACCGTGGGAGTGTTTGCTATGGATTTGCGGGGGTATCCGCAATTTTTGGGATCCTAAGAACTATCGGTCCATAGGTTTATCATTGAAGTTTGGCAGTTTGCCAGATATTCAAGCGTTTTCCCAAGTTTGAGACAATTTTGCCATGATGGGTGACACCGCCCCTGCTTGAAGGCAAGATCCCAGAAGATGTGGAAGCAATGGCGCTGGTAAACTTGGGGAGCCTTTCTTGCAAATCCAAGTGTGTTTTACCCCAAAACGCCTCCTTCGTTTCAGTTGTCCACTGTGGAGAAGAGTTGAACAACTATATTTCCCCTCTTTTCAAAAAAGATGCATGTATGTGGAGGTATGAAATCAATTGAACTCACCCAGCTCGCTCCCATCCCAACACCATCGACTTGGTTACTTTGACGGACGTTCTTTGTTGACGACCTTCAGCGGGCCTTTGGGGGTGCTAGGAATGCTTACGGTTCTCTTGGTGATTTTGAGCAGCAACGAAGTGTTACAGAGCGTGGCTTGAAGATGCAAGAGCAAATCTATGGTGTCTTGTCAGCATGGTTGAAATGTTTCCGGTGTTTCCTTGTTTCCATCTTGTTTCCTATGTATCCTGCAGCTACTGCATTGTTTGCCAAAAGCATTTAGAAACAGGTTGAATCATCCAAGTAGGATGGCGGCTGCCAGAGAATCTGGATTTGAAATTGCAGTTTTCACAGTTTATCAGGTTCAGACCATTGGAAGATTGCACCCACCTTGGGAAGCTTGGGAAATCTGCATGGGCAACTGGGCAACTATGAGACGCAGAAGGACGTGGAAAGTGTGAAAGCCGGGGGGGGGGGCTGGGGGGGATATTGACTTGGCTCAACACAGTGGAAGAATTTAGAATCTAGAAGCTATCTTTCTTGCTTCTTGCTTCTTGCTTCTGGCATTCTTACTGGCGGTTTGGTGAGTGACCTGGAGAGCAAGGAAGATGTGAGTATCGGACAAAATTAGGTATGACCAAAGTAGTATTGAGAGGGTTGTGGGGTTGCTGCAGACGTATAGGGGCCCACCCTAAAACGATACCCAAAACGATACTTGTACAAGGTGCCGCCACTGCAAAACCGATAGGGGCCCACCCTACTTTAGGATGTCCCTTCGCCATGTACCAAATTTTGTCCGTAACTCATGTGACAACAAAGCGCTGGTAAGACTTTGCAAGCGGTTTATGTTGCAGTGGTTTTTCTAGTGGTACATCATTTGAATTTGTTTTGGTCATAGCAGGATCACACCTTGTGACTTCCGACATGCCGGCAAAAGAGCTGCAGAGAGGGTTAATGATGATTATTTAGGAGAGGATATGTAGCCTATCATGAAGGGAGTTGCCACGAAATGGCTTGCCTCAAAGTAGGTATCAAATGAGCATTGAATACGGGTTGTTCAACATGAGATCGGGGCAAACGGGGAAACCTTGCAAAACCATGCAAAACCCAGGAGTTCCTTCTGAGATCATTAAGCATTATGGAACGAGAGCATGGGCCCAACAGTCGAATGGTGGCAGTGGCCTTGACCAATCTAAGTACTTTGGGCTTGAAACTTGAATTTGGCAAAGTGTTTTTTGTTGAAATATTGTTGAAATGATGCGGAAGAAAAATGAATGAAACATTGTCTAATCACATACTGTTAGCTTTAACGACTTGAACACCTTTCAAGTGACGGGAGAAGCTGAGGCAATGCCCACCAACGCTTGGGCAATGTTTCAGAGCAGCAGCGGCTCCTGCAACGCGCTCGGGGCATCGCCGAAACCTTACCTGGCCATCAGGCGCGTGGTATCCAGAATGAATGCAAGCATCAACTTGTCTCACAACAGGTGCCGAGCATCATCAAACCAACTGATTTAGTAAGTCTTGACAGACCTCCTCGGAAGGTATCTGAATTCTGGTAGATACGTAGCTTTTTTGTCCCACTTCACGTCTGATGCAGCCGTGCCAAGGGAATGCTGGCATGCATCCTTACCAACCTGGGCAATGCGTATGGTGCGCGCCCAAGCGCTTCAAAGATAACCTCCCAAAAACTAACATGGAAGCTACTTACCTTTGAGAGGGTCCATGTTGGTTTTTGGTGACTAAAATGGCAACTGTCTGAAAATATGCTAGTGGATCAGTGGAACGACGAATGATAGGTATCTTAATCTCTTTTCTCACACCTAGAGCTTTGTCACCATAGCCCAGTCTTCGAGCCTTGCAAGGAATCTTGGGCGACGCAAAACAGCACAAGGACTTGTTGGAGACTGCCTTGGCACTCAAGGAAAGGGAGTATGGTTTGGATCATCCAGAGGCGCAGTCTAAGGATCCCTCACACACACATTTGGGCATGGTGCCTCATACGAAATCCTTAGAGACCTACAGGAAGAGATGTTTATGGTGTTGCATGGTGTTGCAGCATGGCAGGTGGCCATCACTCTGATGGGCTTAAGCTGTGCATATGGAACTCTGGGCTTTGCTGAGATGCAACGCCAACTGCTGGACCGGGCTCTAACGATCAAGAGACGAAGGCGAGGATGAGTTTTATTGCCTAGGCCAAATGGCGCATGTGATATCATTGCATCTTACGTGGGGATACACAGTCGATCATTGTCGAATCTATTTGATACTTTCAGCCTTTTTGACTACCATACACATCACATCGTATTCATACACTTCTTGAGTCTTGAGTTGTAAGCTGCAAGGTGGTAGTAGGTGTCAAGAGGAAAGAGATCAGGTACCTGGCAAACAAACATTGAAACGTCACGGATCACCGAATTCCCCATTGAAAAGTCTTATCATTTGGTCTTTTTTTGGGACATCGTGACCTATCCTCTTCAAGTCTCATTGCCAGTCGACTTGGAAGGTTTGGGGCAAAACATATCGCAACTGCTGGAGCTTTGGTGGCCATTGGCATCACCATGGGCATTCTAGGTGGCCTTCAAAGCGAGAAGGCGGGAGATCATTGCAAAGACGTTGGGGATGTTTTCTGTTTGGCGAAGGGCAAAGCATCTCAATATGACAGCAGCTAAGGATTTCATCACAGAGGGCCTTGCAATCCAAGAAGACAACTTTGGCAGCGATCATCAGGACTTTTGTGCCCTTCCAATCCCCTGCGTCACAAGGCGATTTCACATGAAATTCTTTGTCACATTCTTTCAAGGAGGTGGCTGGTGCCGTAGCAGCACTGGGCCAGTCGTATGGCAACTTGGGGAACGACCTCAAGCACAAGGACAAACACTGGAAACAATTTGTCACTGGGAGTCTAGTCATCGATCCGTGAATGAATGGGAATGCATCCGAAGGCCCCGATTATATACATTCAACTACTTGTTTAACCCCCGAACAAGCAACAGTGGCTGCCAATCTTGAAGGATCGAAGGCATGGCACATTGGCCAAGTAGCCCTCGGCTTTCTTATTATGTTTCCTCCAATCTCAACCTGTGAGGAGTTGGCAGAGCGTGCTCTTTCCATTGATGAGAGATCGTAGCTAGTTCCAAGTTGGCAAAGCTGAGTGAATTTCATAGACCTCATTACCAAGCGAAAACTGCTACACATTGTGATGGTTTGATTAGGGGAAGTCTTCCAAGTTGATCCAAATTGTGAAATTCACCCAGGTCTTAGTCCAACCATGATCAGCCATCAAGGCTCCCTAAAAGCCAAGCTGATCGGAAAGAGATGTCATTGAGGTTCGGGCCGGACCACCGGGAGCTAATAACAACCCTAGCAGCCTGATTGCACAAGACCTGTTCTGAGCAACGTGTTTTTCTTCTTAAATCTCAATTTTCATTGAAAAATTCAGTGGAGATGCAGACACGACATGATTCGTCAGCACTGTGCTGATGGCCAAGGTTTCACTGAGTGAAGCTGAAGGATCCTTGGGCCATGCGCAGGTACAGCATCAGTTGGCCCAACGAGCCTTGGACGCTCGGCGGAACTTCAGTTTTGGGATGTGAGTCGATATCTTCCCCTCCGGTGCTCACTGGTTATGCTGTATGCTGCATGCCCCATGAGTTGGCTTTTATAGGCTTGAGTGTGGGAAGCCGTTGGCATCTACAAACTACAAAGCTGAGGAAATCGCATGCAAGAACTATGGCAAAGAGCATCGTGAGACAGCGCCGGCATTGCTGAGTTTAGGTTTGGCATGGTTTGGCAGGGTCTTGAGATATACAATCAGAATCAATCATAGGAGTTACCCCGAACGTAAGAACACTTCACGATGTCAAGCACTGAAGAATCATGCTGGAAAAATCGACTGCCGTGATGTAATGTAATATAAAGTAATTTTTTGGACCTGGGTTTGGCGTGCTAACTTCGAGTCCGCCGGTAAAGATAATTGAACATCCGTGCCAGCCAACTTCAAGGGTAAATGTGCCGACTTCGACGATTGGCAACTTGTCCAGGAGATGCTTGCCGTCGCCTTGGCCAGCTCTCCTTAGCCAAGTCCCACTTGAAGCAAGCCTTGAAGATCCAGGCGATGTTAAAATAATCTGCTAGAAAGCAGAATTCCAAGAGGAGATGACAGGTAAAATATGATACGAGAGTAGGAGCTTGACCTTCCGAACTTCCAGTACATCCAAATCATCCAATCTTTTGCTTCAACCTCGAGTCTTGGTGAGGAGAGGGAGTATGGTCAGTGTCATCGAAATTTGGCCAAAACCTTGGTATCGTTGGCCTTCACTGCTGGCTTGTCAGGCACGCGATTTTCTTCTTGAAGCACCCGTGAAGCACTGTCTTCCCACAAAGTGCAGCTTACAAGGGGATGTCCATGATAACCTATCGTGAAACACCATGACAAACCTGCCTATCTTTTGCCCTGTGTGGGAAATGGCCCAACCCTGAAATGCTCTGAAGACAGGCGACTTCAAGAAGCAGAAGCAACTATGTGAGCAAGCACTTGAAATCCAGCAACTCGTCGAGAGAGACTTTTGAACTAATTTTTGCATCAAAATAACGGACCTCCCAAATCCCCAATTGCAAATGCTAGATTTTAGGATAGGAAACCCCAACACTTTTTTGACTTTTGACACGCACATCCATTTCACTTAATTCATTTGTGTTCATTGTTTTGGAAATGCCATTTTCGCTATTTACAACACATAGGAACGGTGAGGCCTGCACAATCCGAGCCCTCATGATTTTTTGACACTTTCCAATACCCGCTTGACCTGGCGGAGGCGTCAAAACTTTGGTGCCGCCCATGGCTTCACATCGCGAACCTTGCGATGTTTGGGGACAGCGAACGGGCAGTTGGGTGCCTCGGACCATGGACCTAGAAAACACTTCGAGGAATCGGTCCAAGAAACATCTTCAAATCGGGGATTAGGGGACATCGTAGATTGCAGATCAAATGATCAAGGCACATATGCAAATTGGGCAAAGACTGCTGGAGAAATGATCCATGAGTCTATGACAGCAGATCCATACACCAATATCATACATAGAGACACATATAGCAAAAAACAGTAGACAGAGAGATAGATAGAGTCCATCAGTGCGTCAGAGATACAGTTGACTTAGATAGGCTTGATAACTTTAGATGGACTTATCCACATTGCTTTAGAATGCTTTAGATACACTTCGATGGGCTTATAGGATGGATAGGACAGATTTGGTCAGATTCGGAAGGAGCACTGTGCTTCGCTGACGTAACAGTTTGAGTTCTGGCGCGGACCGGATGACATGAGAAGGTTCGACATTCACTGTGAAAGATTCGATTGTGTACTCAGGATCAATGAATTTGGCAAAGCAACAACTCCAAGAAGCCCTTTACATCCAAACCAAAGAGCATCTCAACTGAAGGTTAATGACTAGGCCATGACAAGGCCAGCATAACTTTTGTTGGGAGTGTGGGCGGGTAGTGGTTTTCAGGTATGGTCCTGAGCACAAAGAAGTTGGCCTCACCTTGGTCGCTTTGAGCTACTGGGCACAAATATGTGGTCATTCTGAAGCATCATGCGCAGGCTTTTGGTTGATGGAACAAATCTGACGACATGGTAGAAGAAACACTGATGACACTGGTTTTAACAGTGCAAGCTGCTGCGGTGCTCTCTTGCCATCATTTTGTTTCTCTGTCATCATGGCAGGTAATTGCACCAAGATCTGGTTTTGCTTCACGAATTGAGGTGAACTAGCACAGGAAAACCAGCTCGATTGTGCGCAGCGCGCAGTGGCCATATTGAGCAATGCCTATGGACCAGAACACGTGGAGACTCTCGGTCTTTGGAATGCTTAAGGATCTTTTGCTCGGGTTTGTCGTTGACCCAAGGGTGGATTGGGGAGTGCAGTGTGAGCAGCGCTTCCGGGCGAGCCGAGGTGTGCTTCTGCTTTGCTGGCTTTGGGGGAAGCTTTTGGCGAAGCTGATGTTCAAAGATACCAGCGATTTGTCAAGAGCCATAGCTGTTATTGGCAGAGTTTCAGTAATGTGGAAGTTGCTTCACATTCCCGGATGGTGATGCATGACAAGCCAAGTTTACATATTATACCTATACTTGCATATGGCATATGTAGACACACGATATTGAATATATCAATTGCATTATTGCAAGCAGCGAAGAGGAATTAGCGGCCGCACCATTTCTAGCGGACAAATGGAAACGGACCTCCAATCCGTAGTGAGTAATAATTCGTGTGCTGCATAATTGACAAGAGACTACAGCCAGAGAATGCCTTGTTTCTTTCTGTTGTTAATTAATGTTGTTGTGGAACACGACGATGACGACGACAAACATCAACGACAATGACCATGACCTTCTCGTTGTTGATGATGGTGATGATGTTGCTACATGTTGCTACGCTTTTTTGGACGACGGACTGATGATTTGCAAGGAAAGCATTGAAGATTCAAGAGCGCGAATTTGGTGCGGGACATCGATTGCTGGTCGCAGTCCTAGAGCCAAAATCAGTGGTTGCATTGAATGCTTATCATCCCTACATCATAGTCAGAGTCATAGTCATAGACGTTCATAAGCCATCCATTTTAAGATTTTGGAAACTGCCAAGTTCGTTCAGAAAAGCTGCAAGACATTCTTGCATTTCGTTGCAAGCAGGGCCCTGGCCCCAAAGGCCCCTGCAATGCGGAGCTTTGCTAAAGCATTTCGTGAGGACTGCAGGGTGCAGTTTAGGCCACGAGGGCCACTTCGGAGTTTGTGCAATGCAAATGTATCGATTGTATCGTGCCCTATGCAGGGATTAATGGTCAGCCAATCGTGGATCCGAAACCGTTCACTGCTTGACAAGGAGGCATGCCTTCGTCCGAAGAAGTCCAGATCCAAGAGCTTTGCACCTTGGCTCAAGATTTGACTATGTTAAAAACTTCAGGCTTCCGGCTACTGTAATGGTATGCACGACGTTTGAGGTCGCCCAATTCACATCAACTTTGTTCGTTTGTCCCTATGGATTGGTCTAGCCTCCCTGAAACTAGCAAAATCAGGTTGAAGTGATTTTACCAGATAATTTCCTGATGTTTCTTGATAGGGACCACATATTCCCGCATATTCCTGCAGATTTTTAAGTATTGCGAGCGTAGGTTAAAAGGATCATTTCCTTTTGTTGTAATCCTTTTGCGTTGCTGAATGAGGTAACTTTGCCTTCGGCAATAGTTCTACGTTTCAGGAAGTGCCTTGGTGGAAGACCTTTCGGAAGGGAATAAAAGACCCAAGGTTAGCAGGTAAAACTGAGGTTAAGGCAGGGACCAGGAAAACGATCAAAAACCTGCCGACGATGTGAATCCCTTGGAATGATACTGTCGGAGACATGTGTACCAAAGCATACCAAAGGATCAGTCCGAAGAAAGCGGACTGGTTTATTAGATATACAGAATTTCTAGAGAAGCTTCAACATATGTCTTCTACTGTAGCAGCTTAGCACGTGATAGTTTTGGCATGTTTTGGCGACACTCAAGGACTTTGGGTTAGTGGAAGGCCCTGGTCCAGGACTTCCTCCCTACTGAGGTTTCCGCAATCTTGTTGCAGGCGTCGTGAGAAAGTCTGATCGCTGGACATCCCTTTCCGCTTTGCTGCTTGATGGCAGGAGGGCTTGTGCATCTCAAATTGCGTTTCCCTTGAGATTGAAGGAATATGAAGGAATGAGGAAAATTGGGAAGGAGAAAAAGGTACAAGTTGGCCAAATCATTGGGTGAACACTGAGGTTTCCACACCCCTTCCTGCCTGTCCAAGTGGGCCTGAAGATCCCTTTGCTGAAATGCTTCCTGGGACCCTTTGGAGCAGATTCAGGAAGCCATCAGCGTCAGTTGCAGAACTCGTGACCAGAAGGAGTCAAAGCATGGCAGCTAAGAGTACAAGCTGGACTGCAGCAACATGCGCCAGCATGCGCCAGCCAATGGGGTAAGTCTGTGAAAACTGCGAGACATGTGACAACGAGTGAGCAGGCTGTAGCCATCGTTAGCCGGTAGCCATTATAGTCAAACAGCGACACAAGTGCGACTGAGAAACCCGCAGCAAGCCGACCAGCATATTATCAGGAATGAAGAAAAGGTGTCGCTATGAGGATTCAGCTTTGCAAAGAAACCTGGATTGATTTGCCAAAGGGTCTCAAGATGATTGACCACAGTCTGCAGGTGGCCAAAATGGTTGGGCCTAAGAAGGAGGCCCTGGCCATTGCAGAGGGTGAACTGAAGGGTGCTGAGGACAAGCTGGCCATCAAAAAGGCCGTGAACTCAGGGACATATTGGAGCGTATTCAATAAGTTGCAGTGGGGGTCGCAAAGACCAAATCCATCGGGTTTGCTTTTGCACAAAAGCTGGTGCATCTTGTGATTCCCCCATCCATTCATTCTGCTTTTCATAAGTTGTGGTGATTTAATTTGCGGGTGCACTTAGTTGCCAAAATCGGCTTACCGCTTCCCATTTGGCCCTTTGATATGCCTTTGCAACCCCGAACTCACCCGCTTTCAGGCTGAGCTACAGGCAGTGCAGGACCTGCTTCAGAGATTTCAAAAACAAGTTGCTTGTGGCTCCCATTGGCTCCCTCTAGGTTCATGTTTTAAGGGTTTTAAGCGCCTGCTGGCAGTTCAAACCCTAGAGACTTTGATGAATTTCCCTCAGAACGAATGCCGGAATGCCTGATGCGCTAAACTGCAGGACAATGTGGCCAAACTGCTGGCAGAGTTTGCCACAGCAAAACAAAAGAAAGACGACCTGCAACAGCAGTTTGAGGCACCAGGGCGATCATGTGGCAATACCATCCGACAGCTTCTGGTTACCCCCTTGCTTCCGATTGCCAAGTTGTACCATACACATACACGTGGCAAACACGTGTCCTTATCATGCCGGCTACCCGGCTCGGGACATCATGTGATTTGGTGCAGGTTTGTACCAAGCGCCTGATCACAGCAGAGAAGCTGATCAATGGTCTTGGCCGGGACCTAAGTAAAACGACTCCCTTGGCTATGACGACAGTTCAAGCTGTGACTTCCAAGCGATCCAGACACAAGAGGTACAAGAGGTAAAAAGGTTTTTGTTTTTTTTGGGGTAGTTAGTAGTTTGTGTCTTAAATCTTAAACGACCTCATTTCATGTTTCACATGTTTTCTGTGGAGACCTGCAACTCAAGGTGGTGAAAAGTCAAGATGGCAAGCTTCATCTGCAACCCTTGGAGAACAGTTGCTTGACAAGCCAAGTGGATGTTTCAAGACGTAGAGGGATGAATATCGGCCCCAAACGACCTTTCTTTTGGAAGGCTGTAGGGGAATCGGCCCAAATGACGTGACATTTCAGGTCCTGCCATTCATTCATATTTTTTCTTAGCTTCTGTTTGTTTGTTTTTTTTTTATGATTGTTTTATTCCAGAAAGACTGCCCCGTGACTTTATGCCCCGCCCAAGCAAGAAAAAAACTGCCAGGTACAACAATTTGACGGGAGACGTGTTGATCTCTTCTGGAATCATTGCGTATTTGGGCTGCTTCTTAGCCAAGTATCGCAACGAATCCGTGGAATCTTGGATCTCTTTGATGCAGGCAGCGATGCGGTTGGCCTTGCGGTTGAGCGTGGCTCTTTAGCCAACTCTTCCCAAACACAAGTGGCAATGAACGACTATGCACCACCGTTTCTTCAACCCTGGGGGCATACGTTTGAGGGGGGGTTGGCTAAAGGGCAATGGTTGTTACTTTTCTTTTGTGTTTGAATGATGACTTGAGCCCAGAAGAAAGTCAGAGAAAGTTAAGCATTGTCGCAGGAGAACAAGGTGCCTTCGTCGTCTACCTTCCTTCTTCGTGGAGTCATTGGAGAAGATGTCGTCACAGGGCTCAAACTGCGCATGATTTGGTTTGAACTTTACCCACCACCCTGGACAGTGTATGAGTACGTGCAGCCAAGGTCATTCGGCAATGGGTGATTGACAAGTTGCCGAACGACCAGGCAAGCTGAAATTGGGTGACAAAGTCTAAAACAAGCTGCGGTCATTGCCCCTTAGGTATGTTTAAGCCCATCTCACAGCTGCCTTTGTTGCATCTTGTTGCCAGGTGTCCATAGACAATGCCCTGATCCTATCGAACTCACGCCGATGGCCTTTGATGATTGACCCTCAGATTCAGGCTGGACCGATAGAGCGGAGCAGCAACTTGGAAGTGAACCTTGTAATCTTGAGTTGACGTCAAGCATTCTGATTATTTAAAAGAAAAACACCTGATACAGGCAAACAAGTGGATTCGCAACTGGAAGGGCGAGAAGCTGTTGGTGCTACGTCTTTCTCAGAAGCATGGCTTGCATTTAGAGAAGGTCTTCACAGGTGTCATGGCCTTTTTACACATGGAGCCTTGCTTCAGACATACACCTAAACGTCATATTGTTGTCAAAACTTATCTGGTAAGAAAAAGATACATGTCCATCAGCACTTCACCTCATATTCAATCACCTCCAACCTCCAATGAAACACCAATTCATTGCTTCTCGATTGAATCGACAAATCGCCAGATTTTCCAGGAACAACTATGCTCGTAAGTTGGAGGTCGGCATCTCTCAGGGGCTTCCGGTGCTGATCGAGAACGTGCCAGAGGCGATCGGAAAACTACGACTGAAAGGGTGAAGCTGTGGCATGAGTATGGCCATGTGTACTTGTATGAAAAATCAAAACATGGATGAGTGAAAACTGGAGGATTTTTGGGGTTCATGATGTCGATCAAAAGTAGTCACAGCTGGTTTCGGCAGGTGCTTCGAATTGGTATTAGTTTGGACTGGATGATAGTCTAATTATATCTAATTATACTATATGACTGTATACAGTACATAATAGTGTCGGCACATGTTGGTATATATTGATGATTGCAAGTATTTCTTTTAGTTAATTATTTATTGTGCAATGATACTGGTAATTACACTGGCACTTGCTTTTGCAAAAGGGGCACGTATCCACAATTCGCTGATTGAAGTTCAGGGCTGGTTGGCCTATTTTGGAATGAATGTGGGGATACATGTGGCCAGTCTACCCGTGTCATTGCAGGTGTTGGATCCGCTGCTGGAACCCTTGCTGCAAAAAGCGAAGTTCAAAGCTGGCAATATGATCATGAGCCTTGGATGCAACTGGCCATTTTCATCATATTTTCAGTGTTATAGAGTTTGTTTGAAGTTCATACTCGGACACTTAAAGTATCAATTTTCCAAATCAACGCAATAGTTTATCGAACAACATGTTCGTGAAATATTGACGGAAAGTTTCAACTAGCTTCCGAAATCGTTCAATGCATTCCGGATGAAATCCTTTTGAAATGGTTTGACGTTCCACGTTTTTTTGAGTGAAAGCCATGGCAGACCAAAACCCATTCCATCAAACCAAGTCGACTCTCGTTTAGGATCCGCCTGGGAGACTCCACCGTGGAGTACAATGAAGAGTTCCGACTTTTCATCACCACGAAGTTGCCAAATCCTCACTACTCACCGGAGATCTGCGTTCAGGCCAGATGTTGAAAGTATATGAAATATGAGACTGATCTTCAGCTGATGATCCTTAGTTTTTGCGGCATTTTAGTGCATTTTGCCAAGTGATGTTGAAACATGCCGGATGGTTTTTCGAAGTGCAGGTCACGTTGCTGAATTTCATGGTCACTCCTGACGGCTTGCAAGATCAGATGTTGGGCATTCTTGTTGCCAAGGACGGGGCAACTAAAATGTGAAACCGTGCAACAGCAATCAGGCCCCGAAACAAGAACATCTCCGACGTTTGAAAGGAAACATATAGATGGAAATAGGCAAGAGTCATCCTGGACATTTCAGCTAGACATTTCAATTTAGTGAAGGGAACTTTTTCCCCAACAATCATGATCGGAACACGTGGCTCATGTGTTTTAGTTGTTCATAATTGATAATCTGACATTTTTCTCCAGAGGAAGAGCCAGAAGTCGAGAAGAAGAGGCAGAACTTGATTATTGAAAGTGCCCAGAGCAAGGCCCAATTGAAAGAGATTGAGGACTGGGCCATGCGACGCGGATTCCGGTGAAACAGGGAGGCCCTGAAAGACTTAAAAGTCAGGCCCTCATCTCTTGAAATCAGCGTTTGCGATCATAGGATTGTACCGCACTGGGCTTACGTCTGAAAAAGGGCATATCAGTGAGTGGATATCATTTTGGCATTAGAGAATGCACGTGGCCCTCCATCCAGATGCAAGAGGCAACAACTCGGCATACTTTCTGTAGAGTATATGTATATTTATATTTAATATACATTTATACAGTATATTGTTTCTAAGAGATCTACTATAGCGACTATACCTCACAGACTTTTTAAGAGCGTTCATCTCCCTGCGCCAGGACAAAATCCTGGAGCTTTTGTCGAATTCCAAGGGCAACATTTTGGATGATGAGGAGTTGATTACGACCCTGGCAAATTCCAAGGTTACATCCACGCGCTGCTTGGCTGAGACCCCTGTAAAGGTATGTTTAGGTATGTTTCAGCGTTTTTTATGCAGAGCTTTTCACATCGTTTCACTTTTTTTCACTTTTCAAATTGGAGGAGTGCCCATGCCCACAAAACTAGAACCAGGGGTTTGAATTTTGCTTTGGATTCACAGCCATGCTGCCTTGGTGGTTTTTCCCTTCATGCGTCTGGCCCTTCAAAATCCCCGTGATATCAGCCGTTCGATGGCTTTGAGGCATTGAAGAGCGAGTGAAGGAACAGGAGAAGACCCAAGCGTTGGTGCAAGAAACTCGCGAAACTTACGCCACTTGGGATCAACGAAATGCGTGACACGTCCATCGAGGCATGATGAGCAAAGCTGAGAAAGCTGTAGGTTCTTGATTCTTAACTATAAATTCGACTCAGTTCGTTTCAATGGTTGGGGATCAGATTGGTTTAAAGCGGTTTAGAATGGCTTTGGTTGGCAAGTCCTTTGGAGGAAAGTCAAGCCTCCTATTCATCGATCTTCTTGATGAGATAGCTGATTTTTTGCCTGCCTGACTTTCGAGGTCCCTGTTTCCGTGCGAAGCTCCGCCATGTTCTTCGTTGTTGCAGACCTGTGCAAGGCCAAGACCGTGAATGATCATGAACGCTTGTTTGTTGATGTGCAAAGTTTTGAAGAATACGATTAAGATATACAAGTATCTACCTGAGGATCGACGGATTACAGGTGAGGCTAACAAACCTCTTTGTTTCAAGGGCTTTTGCTGACACGAAAGGCAATCCAAACTTTTTCATGTGATATCAAGGTGGAGCCCATGTACCAGTACAGTTTGGAGTGGTTCATCGAGATCTTCCTGCTTGCCATCAAAACTGCTGAGAAGCCTGAGCGGAATCTTCAACGACGTTTGACGGCCTTTCGTCCTTGAAGATGAGACTGAAAGTTGTGCGATTGTTTTTTGTGAGGGGTTTGTCTCTTGACCATTGGACTTGAGCATCGAAGAAGAATTGGAAAAGATGAGATTCAGCAGTTGAAGACTGAGGCTTTGCAGAATCAGTTCATCAAGCTTCTCTACGAGAAGGTCTTCAATAAACTGTTTTGGTACTGTTTGGTGTGTATTCGCTTGACTGTGAGTGGCTGTCGTGCCTTCCATCGGGTCAAATACTTGCAACGGCAGGTGTGCGATTCGCTCTTTGCCAAAGATAAACTCATGCTTTCCTTGTTGCTGACCTTCAAGTCAATGGAGGCAGGAAAACTGGAGGAGCAAAAATATATGAACATCTAAATGTGTATCTAAAGTCTTGTGGAAGTTTGGGTGTGGGCATATCCTATCATTCTCCCATGAAACGCAACTTGGAATTGTGTCAAAGCAACCAGGAGGCCAATGGTCTTGGCTTGTTCGCCAGGTAGACTCTGAGTTGGACCAAGCGGAAAAGTCTTTGCTGTTGGTGGGCGGCACCACTGGTGCTGAGGTGGGGTTGCCATTGGTCAATGTGAGTCACCAGAGGCTCCAAGTTAGAAACAGAGCCCTAAGATTAAACAACTCCTCAAAACCTCGAGAAACTCATGACTCATATCAAATAACATCCATTAACATCCCATATCATCCCATGGTTTTTGATTTTCAACTTCAACTGTCCGTTTTTTTAAGGTCCGCCCACGTCCAGCAGCAGACTGGCTCAGTGATGTCAGCTGGGCTCGCCTTTCGGAAATGGAAGATTTGGGCAAAGGTCCCTGGCCAGGCCGAAAATCCATGGTTCTCATGGGTTCTCGCTTTGGGGGCTTCTAAAGTGAGACTCAATTGGCAAGAAAATCCATCGCAATTTCATGTTTCACTCATTGGCTCTCACTGACATGACTGGCACCGAACTCGTGCATGGCACACGTCCAACCAGGCTTCACAGACACGTTTACCAAGAACATTTCTGGCTGGAAAGCTGTCTTTGACTCTGACGATCCAGTTCATGTGCCTCTGCTGCATAAATAAACGCCTAAGCCCCTAAGCCATTGGATTCCAATGCAGTACCTTCAAACCGCCAACCACCAGCCTCAACTCTCAATTTGCATCAATTTACAACAAGGCACCATGGCCAGACAAGCTTCAAGAAAAGCTGACTCCATTGCAACGGGCGTTGGTTCTTCTTGCCGTCCGTGCTGATGCGACTATACCAGGCAGTTGTGTGAAGGGGTTGAAGGAAAGGATTATAGGCAAAAGGTGCGCCACTGGCCAGCCGGGTGCTCCTCAGAAACTCTTCTCCTGGATTCAATGAACTTCTTTATTTCTTCTTTATGTTGCTTGGACTCCCTGGGCTTTCTAGATAATCCCTGGCCAGGTTTGCAAGACATCATCCTGGCCAAACTGGGCGCCGATTTCCTGGAGCCGCCTCCTTTCAACCTGGAGAAGGTGTGACAAAAAGAGTCAAAAATCAAATGCAGCAATTTGATTTGCGTGAGAGCTGCCCTACCCAACTGCACCAATATATTTAAATCAATTTACCTTTCCTCAAAGAAACATTGAAGTCAAGCATGACCCCTTTTGGAACAGGCAACTCATGTAACAGGGGCCTTCATCTCTGAACCATTGTGAGGTTTACAGCGATAGCAACAATGTCACACCTCTGATCTTCGTTTTGTCCTCTGGGGCTGATCCCATGGCCGAGCTGAACCGCTTGGCCATGAAGAACAACATGATCCTTGGATTATAAGATGATTTAAGCACAGCGACTCTGACAGATCATGTGTTTGACATCAGCTATTAGAAATGTAGATATCAATATTAATATCAATAGAATCAATGGATAGCAGGTATGGAATTTCAATGGATATCAGTGGTATGTTCAAGTTATTTTTTTTGAAACGTTTTGCCTATTTTTGCCTCCTTATGCTATCGATGTTTTTGGCCTTCCGAGGTTCGAGACGAAGGCCGCGGTCAGTTTGGGCCAAGGGCAAGGGCCCAAAGCCGAGTTTGCCATCAACGAAGGTAAAACTGGAGGTGCCTCCAAAACGGGGAAAAACCCGCGGAGGAAAGGTGTGATGAAGCCTGTGTACTATTTACAGTACATCTGTTTACGCCTTTAAAAATGGAAAAATAGCAGATGTTTGAATGAATCTTGTGAATGTTTATGCGATTTTCATCGATTTTCATAGATGCAACTTATTTACTTGTGCCATGCATGGCATCTAAAGGCAGGGTGGTGAGGTGAATAATATGCAAGGTGATGGAAGTTCCACTCCAGCTCTTCAATAGTCTCAACACACACGTCGATGACACAGGCAACTGGGTTATTTTGCAGAACTGTCACCTTGCGGTGTCATGGATGCCGGTGCTGGAAAAGCTGGTGGAGGAATTGGACCCTGATACTCTGGCTGACACCTTCAGACTTTGGCTCAGTGCGATGCCGGGGTCCTTAGCAGCCTTTGTGCTGACCTGTTTTAGACACTGTGGACTGGAGCCGTTGTAAGAAGCCTAGACTCTCTAGACCATAGTCTTTTCGGAGCATACGGACACATATTTGCGCCCAGATTGCAACATGTTCCTATTGCTGCACTAGCTTTCTTTGTGCTTAGGCCGTCACCTCATTTCCCCGTGAGCGTGTTGCAGAACGGGATGAAGATGACTGTGGAACCACCAAAGGGGCTGAAGTCCAACCTCCTTCGTGCATACTTGTCCTTTGAGGTGCGCTTGGACGATCTTGGTATAGGTCCTTGATGGTCCTTGTAAATCTGTAATTTGGCACAATGAAAAGTGAGGCAGCAGTAATAAGTTCCAACTTTCTTCGTCACCGCCCGTTCTACCTGGTTTTTCAGGAAGAATGGTTCGAGTCGGCTGGCAACACTGACGCCTCTCGAAAAGCCTTCCGCAAGATGCTGTTTGGTCTTTGCTTCTTCCATGCTTTGATCCAGGTGGGACAGTCATGCAAGAGTTATCCTGTGACACTTCAGTTTGATCCTTGGCAGGAGCGATGCAACTATGGTCCATTGGGTTGGAATATCCCTTATCAGTACCTTAGATCAATAGATCGACTCAGAGAGTCGGGGTTGTCGAGGTTGACTGCATCCGACGTACCCGTGTCGAGGTTTTCTGAGCCGGATCGGCAGATCTGTGTCTCACAGCTCAAGCCACCCAGCTGCAAATTTCTGCTGACCAAGATGGAAAAGTGATCGAAAAAGTGTTGGATAAAGACGAAACAACCATTTGCCGTTTGCCTCAAGTAAACCTCTCTGGTTTTACTGTCAGGATGTTCCTAGAGGAGAACCAGACCATTCCATATGCAGCACTCCGCTACACGTGCCTTGCTTTGCGTGTTGAATGCTGTAGAAGGCCTTTGAAGATGTTGGCTGCTAGTTGTGAGGTCCACCCCGTTGCTCACCTCATCTTTCAATGCATGAGAGACAAATCACGAATTTGTAGTGCTGGTTGGCTTTTTCATATCTAGCCACGGATGCTGTACTTGCTTGCCAAGGGCTTCAGAGGCAAACTATGGTGGCAGAGTTACTGATGCACATGACCGGATCACCATCAGCAACCTTGTCACTGACTTCTACTGTGAGGATATCCTGAAGGAGCGACTTGAGGGAGGATTCAGCTTGCCCAAGTTCTTGCTTTACATAGCCTTGCCATGCCTTGCCGACTTGCTGCGTTGCATGCCCCGCTGCAGAGTAAAGCGTAGTAAAACTTAAAAACGGAACAGATACCTTGGTGTTCACCTTATGTCAACGAAGGACGGCTACAAGTTCTCTGAGTTGTGACCTCAATAGCTGCCACCGCTTTGGAGAGAACTGTTACCGGTCGTTGTTATTTCTCCATTTTATTTTCCTAGCAAGTTCCATAATCTGGATTTCAGGTCTGGCACATATTATGCTCCCAAGTTCCAACCGCTGAATGGCTATTTGGAATATATCAAAGCTTTGCCCATCAACCAGATGCCAGAGGCAAGTTCGGGGATTTTGGGGCGATGTAGGGTGGGGGCACAATGTTGCGTCAGTCTGCCTAAACTGTGCTGCTAAACATGGCTACTCTACAGTTTGTGATTGATTTTATGCCATATATGGTGTGCACAAAAAATGTTGTACACATAGAGAATAAAAATTACAGTACTGTGTACATCTATAATTCCATATATATCAGCAGTTTTCAATGACCAGAGCCGGAGCTTGAGAGACAAGGAGGCACCTGCAGGAACCTATGCCAACATATGCAAAACCACTTCCAACCACTCTGAGTTTGACAAGGCATTTGGCTTGCATGCCAATGCGAACCTGTCCGCAGCCATCAAGGAAGGCTTGGGAGCCACCTGGATGCAACCATGGCTCCATGGATCTCCTTTGAATTCACACATGAATGTACCTACTGTGTAAAAGACGGTAGAGTTTCAGGATGTTTCAGGATTATTAGGTGCCTACCTTCAAAACTTTCACAAACGTTGTGAGAAGTTGCACTGAAACCATTGTCCCAAGCATTGTACATGATCTGTAGGATCATTTTGCCCGTATGCTAGGTGCTCTCAACAGCGAACTCGATGCTTCCAAAGGGAGGCGGTGGAGATGGAGGTGGTAAGACACCAGACCAGGTCCTTACAGAACTTTCATCGAAATTCTTGCATGATATTCGTCACTCAGCTCAAGTTGTGTGACAACGGTTCTCATTTTGGGATATTTTTTGCTGCCTTGGTCAGTCGTTTCATCAAGCTGCCCAACTTGAAGCGCCAGAACTGCGATAGTCTATGAGTCTATGATGGTTTCCAGTAGCCAAGGACCTCCATTTGATACGGAGTGGTTGGTCGCAAAGTACCCGACCGATTACAACGAGTCCATGAGACTAGCTCGCACATCAGGGCTGAAGGCTACCGTGGCTGGTGTTTTGATTGTATTTTCATGCCTTTTCCACAGCTGTTCCTAATGGTTGGATGATCCGAGTCGCATTGTGGGAAACCATTGGTGCCACATGTCCCAAGGAACACAGTTGTGAATCAAGAAGCTTTGCGCTTCAACAAGCTGTTGATAAGAGTTCGTGCAAGTCTCGTGGACATCGGAAAAGCGGTGAAAGGCTTGGTGATCATGGGACCGGCTTCTTGGCAGCGTTGGGCGAACTGCTCAGGATCAATTCAAAAAAAAGATGAAATGGAGCGCATCCCGACTCCACATCATACCCTGAGGACTTGGAAGATGTTGCAAACGGCATCCTGCTCAACAAGCAGTGTCATGTCTGAAGTTATCTGCACACCACCGGGCTGAAGTCGGAATGCTGGGACTCAACAACTTCACAATGTTGGGAATGGTAATAATGGTGCACGGAACCAAACTCGCTCATCACTAAACCTCATAAGAGAGCAAGCATTTTTTCAGGAAATGGAATGTGGCTTGGGGATGTCTGAATATAACGGACCAATCCCATTTGAAACCTCATTAACCATGTTGGATGTGGATTTTGAGGATCACTGATTTTGAAGACTTGAGATTCACTGTCTAAGGCCAGCCTTCTGGCAAAAGAATTCCTACCCGTCGCTGAAGCCAATGTCATCATATGTTGCAGATCTGGTGGCACGCATGAACTTTTTCACGGATTGGTGTCTTGGCCTTTATGGAAAATCATGAAGCAGTATGAACTTGTGCGATTGGTTGGCAACAAATACGCTTGTTTATTTTGATGTGATGAGTGGGCATCTTGATTCGGTGTAGAAGTCTACAGTCTTACCATGTATGTCGCGATTTTTTGCGATTTCAACAGGATGGACAATGGGCATCCCGCCAATTATTGGCTCTCTGGATTCTTCTTCACTCAATCCTTCCTGACCGGACAGCTTCAGAACTTCGCTCCTTGGGCAGATTTTGGATGAAGAAGTCCATTGCCACTGTGGCCGCCGTGGCCATAGTGTGCCATAGTATGCCATAATCATTTGAGGATTATCCACAGGGCTAATTTGTTAAGAATGAGCAGAGGGTGATAGATGTATTTAGGTCATTCCAAGGTTCCCAGTGTTTTCGTTGTAGCTGCAAGGCTCGCAAGAAGAAGTTCCCCATCGACACGTTGATTTGGACGTTCAACTTCCTGAAGAAGGAAATTACTCATCATCCGAAGCCTGAGGAGACTGGAATCACTACTGAGTCTCAGTGTTTTTGCTGGCCAATGACAAGCAGCTGTCAATATGAAGATGTATTTTATGCCCGAAACCAGGCAATAGGAAGGTTTCATCCTGACGTTTTTACCACTCAACGATACTCAAAGTCAAGTTTCAACTTCTCATCTCTGAACCTTCCAGGAGGGCTGTATTGTCTATGGCCTCTTCATGGATGGTGCTCGGTGGTGCAATGATAAGCAGGTCATCCAAGACAGTCTGCCAAAGGCGCGTGCACTTTAGTTCAATTTGGCAGTCAAAGTGCTCAATGTCTTGATTTTGTCCTTGTCAGGGGAAATTCGGAACACACTTGTTTGCATTGTTTAGCAACTGTGTCAAGACTTTGCGGGACTACCCTCGTGTAGATGCAAATATGCAAATGCAAGGATACTGGATACTCAACTCGGCTTTTTGGCTCCAACTCAAGTGGGAGGCATTGTTTTGTGCAAAAGACGCGAGTTTGAGCAAGATCAATGCAGCAATGCATGTTTGCGAGACGAACAACATTCGATTCTACACTATGTGGACATGGCTCCTCTTCTGTGCTTCAGCAGAGAGCCTGGTGCTGCCCGACCTGGTGAGTGATGTGCAGGCTATTCCCAATGGGACAATGCCAGCAGCAGCGGTCCCGATGCCAATGCCTTTCCCATCAGCTGGCGATATCTCTGCAATGAGCACAGAAGATGCCCGTGACAGGATGACTGTTTACTCTGGGCCTTTTTTAAACCTTTTCCTTTCCAAACTAGAGTCACTAGAGTTTAATGTTGGTTCCCGAACGCATTCAGTTTGAAAGCGCATCGTGCTTTCTCTTCAGGATGCATTTCTACATGACGGCCTTTCTGTTCTCCTACATCATCATTCTCTTCGCCGGCACCCTGATAATGCATCTTGGGCCGAAGTGCAAGGTGTGGCGCGCCTTGCCGATGAGCCGAGATGAGGATACAGGCGAGGATGTGCATCGGCGTGAGGACGATCATAGAAGGTTGCTTGTGTTTGTCTGGATGTTGGAAATGGTCTTCATCCTCGAGGCAGTCATTCTGAGTCTGCGAAGTGGTCGGATCTCAAAAGCAACAGGCCTGGATTGGGAAGCATATTTCACGCTCTTCTGCCTCAAAGGTCTGGAGCTGCTTGCCCAGGCTGCACTGGCAGTGCGTCGCATACAGCCTGGGCGTGTCTTTGCTTTGACTGCCTTTGTGCAAGGGACTGTGACTGGCATGTGGCCCTTCATTTCAGATTCTTACGACATGCTTAAAGATGTTATTTTTTGCGCTTTGTGTTGGTCTTCAGCCAGCATAGCCTTGAATGCGCTTGGCGTGTTGGCTTTTGTATACCTCATTGGTCTACATGCCTTCCTCATTTTGGACACGCATGGACTAGTTGCTTTGACAGCCAGCTGGCTACCGGTTCTCAACGCAGAGGCGAAAGAGCCAAACCAGCTTTCGACACTAGGAATAACTGACCTTCTACTGTCGATGCTATACGAGCAGGTGACTCCGTCCAAAAGGCGACTTCTACTCATGGAAAACTTACCCCAAGCAGCTGTAGCCCTTGTTTATTTTCACATTGAAGGTGGATCAGCCGCAGTCGTGGTTCTTGGCTTTGTGATTCCTTTGCTTCAAATTGTTTCCGGAAGCCTGTTGCACAGCCTGGTTCAGAATCAGCTGGGTCCCTGGTTTGGTCACAAGCTCAACCTGGCCATTGACTCTGGCAGCGTGCCGCTGGAGAGGAGATGGCGACAAGAAGCTTCTTTTGCTGAGAACATTGAGCTTTTCCGCAAAGCAGCCCCTTGCTGCAAGCACTTCGTGAAGACTTTTCCTACTTTGAGAGAGACAGATGCACTTTCAGAAGACCAATTGAGCGCACTTCAGCTAGCATGTGAGTTTATCACCAGCGATGTGTCTTTGAGCATTCAGCGCTTGCAGCTTTCTGCATGTGATCGGGCCTGGGTTGAAGCTTTGGTGACAGCTTACAAGGCTGGCGATGAAAGCAACAATCCGAAAGTGGCGCAGGCTTTGGTTTCGGTGTGCAAGAGCCAGCAGATGGACAGAATACACATTCAGGCTCTCGCTGAGTTCTGCAAACCAACAAAGAAGACCAGCATGAACATGGACAAACGCCCGCTGGAATCCGAGCATATTCAGGCGCGGATACGGGCATTTTATTGTGCACATTGCAGTCTTATTATTGCATTCATATTGCATTCATTTGCCCGAATTATAGCGACGTCAACCGACGTCAACCCAAATTATGACCTAAGTTATGAAAATAAGGGAATGGCGGGAATCAGCATGAAGTAAATTTGGGGCTTCTGATTGGCATTCCACCTCGGCTTTATTTCGGCGCGCAAAAATATCAAGGCACCAACCTTCACGGCTCATGGCTCACACCTGTGGGGACGGTTTTTTTGTATTGGTGATGTTCAATGGCAGAAATGTGAAGTGACAAGTTTAGAATATTGCCAGTATTGCCAATTAAGCTACTAGTTTCCGAAGATGGACCCAATAACCATCCCGGCGTCAAAAACCCAAATTTAAACATGTTGGTTTTGTTGGAAAATATGAAGATTTTAAATCGGCCTAAGCACCCTGAATTAATATAATTTCGCAAGATTTATGCAGATTACAATGGACCCCGATACCAATTACATCACCAATTCAATAACTTGACTATGATTCCTTGAGACTGACGAAACTCCGGAAAAATCATTTGGCAAGTGGTGTATGTGTCCAATATTATTTGCTTGTCTTTAATTTAAGGTAGCGGAGGTAATGCTGACAATCCCCAGCTTCTTCACCCCAAAGGCGCATCTTGAAACAGGCTCTTTGGGTCAAGGCGGTGGTAGAGGTTTGCAAGATGAATAGGTCCATCGATGGCCTCAGTTTCTCCCAGTGCCACTTCGGAGTAGTTGGCGCTGTCGAGATTGCCCCAGCTCTCGCGGCCAATTGTGGTCTCGTAGACATCTCTTTGAATCAGAACGACCTGGGAGACGAGGGGGTGAAGGTGTTGGCAGAAGCATTGAAGACCAATAGCACTCTCAGAGCAATGTATGTAGAACGCAACAGGATTGGAGATGGAGGTGTCGAGGCCCTAGCTGAAATGCTTAAAACCAATCACACCATCAAGCGGGTCAATCTTGCACACAATGACTTTGGAAGCATTGGCGGGCAAGCGCTGCTGGAGTCACTTACGGTCAACAATACAGTTGATTCTATGACGATTTTCGAGGGAAGCAAGATAGATTATGAAATGAATCAAAAGCTGCGAAGCCTTGCATGGCGGAAAGGGATGCAAATTAACGCCTGAACTGTGCATGTCCATGATACGAATTAAGCCTTTGCATGTGTTCTGTCCTGGCCCACAATGAATCTTTTTGCCGCCGATGGCAGCCCTTGCATGTCCACCGGCAGCCGCCTTTTGAATGTCCCAAAGCCCCTTTTGCAGTCACTGGTAGCTGCCGTGTATTGCATGAGAGAAAAACGTATGCAGCTCATCCGTTGAAATGGAACGTGGAAGAACCGATCTAGGTCCTAGGTGGCAGATGCTGACCCGCATTGACTTGGAAGTAGGATTTGGGAAATTTGTCTGTGGATTCAAGCTCCAAGTATTTGGTTTAGCACTATACTTCGGTACTACTTCAGACTTCATCATACTTCAAACAATTCCCTTCTCAGCTCACAGTCGCACGGTCAGGTGCTGTTCTCTGAGATCCCGCATATGCATTGGATTCCATGCGAGAAAGATAAGGTGCCTTGAGACTTGAGACAGTCGAAGATTTCTGGTGATTTTGCCTTTTCACACGTGAAGTGTAAGGCATGTAATTGAAAGTTCTGCTGTCCAGTCAAGAGCACTTGCTTTTACAATAAGATGTCAAAGGCTTCAGATGAATAAGCGGTCGCCACCCTCTTTGGATCTTTTTGGTGATCCTAGAACATTCGAGAAAGTTTCAGAATTTGCTTGCTGTAGATTGTAGATGTTTTAGGGGCCATGGGCACATTCAGAGAGACCTTTGACAAGGAATGATTTACGAGTTTCGATACGGATCCCATGGAACTCAGCTGTAGATGTTTTATTATATAGTCAATTTCAGCCGGTTACTACATACAGAACGATAGAAGAACTTCAGAAGATGGCCGTTGCCATTTCATTTGAGGACCCTACGGACATGTCCAAAGTCTACCCGTCGCCAATTTACAAGACCTCTGAACGAAAGGCCGGGACATGCCAAATTGAGCAGACAAGGCGATGTTTGCGAAACGTCTATTTGCTCCCAGCTGATATTGGACAACATGGGCAGATGTAGATTTGAATTGGATTTTGACATGAGTTTGATTGATTTTGACTAACTAATTGGTTGAAAAATGTTGAAAAGCCGCATAAACACAAAAGATGCTGCCGAAGGGGGGAGTTAGCTTCCCTGAACAGTTCAACAAGTGAAACATGTCTGAAATCCAACCAGTGGCAGGGCGTTCTCTCCACTACAGGGCATTCCACGAACTTTGTGTGCACCATCAAGATTCCAATTGTCCAGTCCCCAGCTTTTGACGACTTTTGTTTTTCGGTATAAAATGGTCTTTAAAGATCACTGTCACAGTGCTGGATTTGAGAGATGGTTGGAGTCTCGGAGGTGTCTTCTCTCCCGAATCCCGCTGATATCCACTGATACACATTATGAAAACACCGTAGCGGTTTCTGCTCTGCGGAAACATTCGCAAATGACCTATGATGATCTACAGTAGTCTATTCGTATTTATTCTACAAGCAGCCTTGCCCTTTTTTTAAAATAGCGACAGGCACAAACACTGTTCAGTTCTCTTGTTCTTTGTGCACCACAAGGCTCCCGAGCACAGTGCCAAGTTCTGGATCAAGCGCGGAGTGGCGTGCTTATGTCACTTGGCATGTTTGCGAACAAGGGACGCAGCTGATGAGCAGACAACGTGTTCCTGAAAAACGTCGGTGTCATCTTACCATAAGTATCTATAACTAATTATGAGGGACAACAAGGCCCTTTGTGGAAGTGTTTGTTTGTCACGATGACTTTCCTCTTCCTTTGAAGTGTGTTAAGTGCTAAGCTGCTAAGTTGTTTTTCATTATTTTTTGTTGGGGCCCTAAGCTGCGAGAATTCCTTTCATTTCCAAGGTCAGCTTGATGATTGAGACCTTGATGCAGTGGCAAAACGACAGTCAACGAAATGGCACCAGATGGTGCTGACAATGCTTACACATTTGTTTGTCTCATTGTGCGATACTGCGACGCCTTGGTTTCAGGAAGTTGAACATTCTGACATACTGAATCAATTCTCACTTTTTGATAGCCTTGTCTTGATTTTTGGGCTATTCGCAGCCTTGCTTTGATGTTTTGAAAAGCGTACCCGGAGCTCCTATCCAGTCTTTGGAGATCTTTGGGTAGTGCATTCTTTCTCGCCCGCTCGTATCCCCTCAATGCCAGGGAAGTCTCACAACATCTCACTAAACAGCCTGTTCAAGATGGGCTTTTTGTATCACCAGAATGCAGGGGTGCTATGGCATGCCGGCAGCGATTTCAGATCTTTTGTCTTCAATGAAGGGCGCTATCGACAAATGCGCAGTGAGGGCAGCGAGACCTCACATATCTCTACATAGAGTCTGTGCAATGTGCGGTTGGAGTATTTTTCCATAACATTAGACAGAAATGGTTGGCATAGTATATTCATCATTGTGCTGTGTAGGCCAAGTTCGATTCAGGATTTTTAACAGGTGGTGTTTTTACGTATAGCCTGCTGTCAAGTCACAAGTTGATGTTTTGAGAAAGAACAGTTTCCGCGCTTCAGATTGCACCAATCCGCATGATCTGCCCCAAGCGGATTTTGGCACCTGGACGAGTGGTATCCAACAGTTTCTCCCCATGAAAGTTTGGGAGTTTTTGTCCAGCCGCTTCTGCATGGGGTAGGCGTGCTCTTCATTGGGAGACATGCTTCCATGGGCCTCCTCGCCAAAGGGGCGAGAGGCAGTAGCGCAGTAGCGCAGTAGTCAGGTCTTGCAAAAGGAATGGATGGAACGGCATTTTTTGCGGAGGACTCAAGGCCCATAAAGATCATTGGGTAGGAATCGGTCGGAATGAGTAGAAATCACAATTTCGGCATACTGCATGTGTATCTCATCCACATCATTTGCACATGTATTTGCACATTTATGATCATATTGTGCATGCATGGCCATTGCAAGCAGCACCATAGGTTCGCAGCACATTTGATGTGGCAAGTCCACAGCAACGACAACAGGAAGGACAAGTAGAACGGCAAGCGAAGAAAGGAGGCGAACCCAACAAGCCGTAAAAGCAATAACAAGAATTGGAAGCAGAACTTGAACCGTAGAAGAAGCGGAATCATGCAAATGAAACAAGGATGGAAATCCAGAAAAGACAACAAGCCGGGAAAATCAAAAACATCGCAGAAGATCAAGCAAAAGCTTGAAGAAACCTAGAAAAAGAGGAACATGAAGAACAATGGAAAATCAAGGATTTACATGCATACTGTGAAGCTGAGTGAGGGCCGCGCACATCCTATGACTCAAGAACCTATAGACACAGTTTGAAAGTCACAATGGCAACATGGCTGTTGACAACAGCTTGCAATGAAAATGCACTACTTCCCCTTTCTCTTTTCATGTGTTTTTGCCTATTTTGCCTATCTACGCAGCCAATTTGTGCTCCTTGGGCCCCTTCCATATTAGTGGAAGGGTCGTCCATTTATCACTACATCAACTCGGGACAGCATGTCAACGTCCTGAGATCCTTGACTTTGAAATTCACTAGCAACCATTGGCAATGAAGTTTCCTGGTCTGTCTTGGTCTTCCAATGTGGATTGCATTCATGTTTGGCTGCCTACGTCGAGCCATGTCAATGTGAATCCAATGGCCGAACTCAGGACGACTTCTTCATGGTGAAGTTGTTCCTGTTCCGATTGTGGGTTGGCTCTGCGGCAGCTGTGGCTATCATCCACAATGAAAAAATTGCATTTGCAAGCACAAGGCTGGACAAATGTTTGCTGGCACTGCGGATCATGAATCATGCTTGATTCAGCTTGATGGATCCATGTGCTAGTGCCTCAGGGACAAATGGACTACTGACACCGTGCCCAATCCAATGAAGAATCCGGAGAAGTGTGGTGCGCGACCTCGATTTTTGTTTTGTTGACAAAAGACTGAATCGACTGAATCTCGATTTGAAGCGCTCAACACAAGCTTAAAGCCACCGAGGCCTTACGTCGCCAGGTTTTATTTGTGATCCGGACAAGGAGTTATCTGAGAGCGAACGGCAAAAGGTCCAACAGGCGGGACCTCTTTTACCCTCTGAAGTGACATGTGAAATAAAACATGTGTCTCATTTGGATCTATTCGGGCTTGCAAAATCTCCCAGAGAGGTCTTGGTGAACATCACTCACGATACCAAATTGCTGTGTCCAGATGGTTACGGACCTCAGGTTGCATGTAGCATAAGTTGCATGTAGGCCGCTACCACAGATAAAAACAGATGGAATCAATGGAGTGATTTTTGATTCACACAACAAAGCCTTGCCTACGGGCTTGGTCGGCTGAATCTGGGAGATGTGTTTGCAACGAGGCAAGAACCATTCCTACCAGGCAGCTGTACTGGTCGTACCTAGATGGCATTGTCGGCAACAGTACATTTTTGTAAGATGAAACCGCAAAATTCATCAAACTTCAACATCATATTTCCTGCCGCAGATTTGAAACCCTATACGAAGAGCGTTGTTATTCTCAACAAATTTAGTCACAGATCATTCTGCAAAGAGCCGAATTGAATAGACAGCAACGCGCACATCACATACATGCATGCAATATATATATATATACATAAGTATAAAAAAATACCAGTAGTACCGCACAAGGCGGTGGCGGAAGTTTCAAAATAGGAAACCTATAGGAGAGATGTGCTGTTGTGACTGAGGCTTTGATCATTTTTCCTCACATTGCAGCCAACACACCTCTTGCTGCCGTTGCGATTGTGAGAGAACTTTGATCATTGCCCGTTTAACACTCGGCGATGCTGTTCTAGCCACTGAGACGCGTTATGATGAGAGAAGGCCGCCAGTCAGAAACAAGTGACTAACTGCTTAACTGATTAACCGACTACCATGACAAACTGACCAAGTGGCTAACGCATTAACGGACCAACTGACTCATTGACGAACTGACTGACGTACAGACCAAAGCAATGATTGCGACACTCAATTACATACACCACGTCACTGCCCTGACCTGAAACACATCATTTGTCCCAGATCCGTATATCGACAAAAAAACAGCAAAAAGCAGCATTGCACCAAAACAATGATCCGTATATCGACAAAAAAACAGCAAAGAGCAGCATTGCACCACAACAAGGAATGCGACGTTGACACACATCGTTTGTCCCAAACACCAAAAATGTGCTTTTCGCCACAGCGGCGTGCAATGTTTCGATATCCGACCTTCGAAATGTGGTTCGACATCAGAACTTCAAAAAGTGGTCCGAAGACTACAGTTTTTTAACATTTTCACTTCCAAATGTGCTTTTCGCCACAGCGGCGTGCAATTATTCGACAGCAGAACGTCCAAAAGTGCTCCGAAGACTACAGTTTTTTAACATTTTGACTTCCAAATGTGCTTTTCGCCACAGCGGCGGACAATTATTCGACAGCAGAACGTCCAAAAGTGCTCCGAAGACTACAGTTTTTTAACATTTTGACTTCCAAATGTGTTTTTCGCCACAGCCGCGTGCATTTTTTCGACGGGTGAAGAGCAAAAAGTGCTTCGGAGCTGACGTGCTTTGTACATTTTCACTTGAAAATGTGCTTTTCGCCACAGCAGCGTGCAATTTTGCGACATCTGAACTTACAAAAGTGCTCCGAACACGTCATGTGTTGTACATTTTCACTTCCGAATGTGCTTTTCGCCACAGCGGCGTGCAATTTTTGATTTCTCCTCTGAGCTCCGACCTCCGCACCCGCCGCTTTAACAGGCCTACTTTTCGACTGACCCGACACACGAATCATTGAAAAAACACAGCATTTCGTGACGTCTCTAACATTTAACGCGGATGTATCTTCTTTCACTTGACTTTGACACTATTGCATCTTCTGTCGTCTGACTTGACGACTCTACTGCTGAGCTATGCATCTGGTTTTCAACTCTCCATATTGTCGGAAGTTTCTATTTAAACTTCCTTCGATTAATTTATATATATATATATACATATGATTTGGGAGCTTGAAGCGAGGTGAAGAACATTGCTTCTTCGGAGTGGCGGGGTCTCTTCCGCAGTGACAAGGATTGCAGTTTTTTCGTTGGGGCCCATGCGGCGGCAGTACTTAAGCAACAATGGCAAGGTAGAAGAAAAGTCCACTGCAGCATATAGCGGACCTAGCACTTAGCACATATTCACATTGTAGCAATATACCTTAGAATGAAAAGAGATGACTAGTGGATGGAGATAAAACCCTTTTTTATGTATTTGTGCTTGGGTGCTACCACCATGGCCGGCAGGAACGAACGGGCGAAGCTTTCGCCCACCAAGTGGGAGACAACTGGGGTGTTGGTGATGCTGGCTGTGACAATGGTCACTGGGCTATTGAAGGAGCACACTTAAATCCGTTTTGAGAAACTTAATGCGCAATACTGAGCATCAGCAAGGGGCATCAAGGGACTTTGTTGCAGAAAGTGCAACTAAGGAGTGTTGCTTTTTGTCTCTGTCAGTGACCGCATGTTCTATCTCAAGACAGCCAAGAAGACCAGGGAAGTGCTTTGGGACTCCACTGTGCGAAGGATATTGGATAACATGAAGCCCCTCCTGAAAGAAGGAAAGGTTCTTGGACCGAATCAGAGCAAGTGGAAAAAAGTATGGAAGACGCAAAGAAAGGATTGCCAAGGTTGTTACTGGTCTCAAGGATGTGAGCCTTTTTGAAGATAATGGCATGCTGAGGTTGGTGATGCAATCTTGAGGGGATGCATTCAGATAGACCTTGCACTTCAAGGTAGACCTCTCCCAGTATCTTGGCAAACAGCTGTCGGTGTGTTGAGTCATTTATCACGGCTAAATGATTACTTCTTACAAGAGACCAGCCAACCACTTTGGCTTTCTGCTGAAAGCGCGTTATGGGCGCAAGCAAAGTAGCTGTACATCTAACATCATCCACTATCTAACCCAGAGCATGTTGCAGTTGCAGGTCTACCGGAGCTGGAGAGACTACATCGCCATTTTTCTTCTGTGCATCATCTTCTGCTGCTACATGCCGCAGGTGCTTGCCGCTACGATGATGTTCTTCGCCATAGTGTGGATCTGGCATGTTTGGGATGCCACTTTTGCCCAAGCGTCCTCAATGCCTGTGAATTTTTGATGGGTGAAACACGGCACCCGAAACATCGCAGGTTGGGATTCTTTCTGTACCCGTTGGCAAAGCTGGCAGATGCAATCAGCTCCTGCTGGAGCAGACTATGGACAGGGAGTGCGCAGAAGGATTTGGAGAGGATTCAGAAAGAGATGGAAAAAGATGAATTTGATCAATCCATGTGTCCAATTTGTTTGGAGCGTCTTGTCCAAAAGAATAGGTTTTCAGTTTCCAGTGTACTTTTATTTTGGTCACTCGTTTTGTGGGATTTGTCCTTTAGTTTTTAAGTCGCATTACTTTCACTGTCTCCCTGACTAAGGGAGTTTCCTGAAGATGTTACAGCAGTTCGAACGCTAGAATGCCAACATCGCTTCCATGCAGCCTGCGTAGACGCGTGGCTTCAGGAGAACGAGTGTCTCAGCGGAACTGTTTCAAGATGGTTACAGTAACTAAAGTGGCGCTTGAATGGATGGACCAGTTCAATGCATTTCACGAGCATCGTGATTAAAGATGGCTATTCCTAGGTCCTGTCCATTGTGTCGTGCTGATGTGGATGTCCAGCTTACAGACGCTGATAAAGAAAAATCCGAGCACTACCAAAGACGACTTCGTTTCTATCTTTCGAGGCTCAGCGATCGTTGCCTGGCAGAGTTAGATACTGTAGCAGGTTTTGACATGTTACCGACATGCATTGACCACAGCATTTTTTGCCTATGAATGACACATATAACGTACCGCATGCATACATTTGTTAATTGCTTGTTTGTGCCATTGCAATTTGCTGATTGGTTTATGAATGAGCAGATGAATGAATGCAAGAATTCATGAATGAAAGAAAAAAAGGAGAATGGATGAAAGATGATGAAAGGATCAATGAACAAATGTACAAACGAATGTACAAACGAATGTACAAACGAATGAATGAATGAATGAATGAATGAATGAATGAATGAATGAATGAATGAATGGCTATGAGTCAGTGCTGAACATGGCCTCTGATGTATTTATCCATAAATCCATGTATCTACGTCGTCTTCATATGCGTGTTAATTGTGTTTCTTTGTGGGCATCATCACCTTCAAAGGGGAAAGTCGTGGTTTGCTTTGCGGTATGTTGCGTCAATTTGCCACCTTATCTGAAAGCCAAGGCCACCCAACCGCCTTCAGAAGAAACGCAAACTTGAATCCTTTTTACCGCTCCAACCACAATCTGTACATCTTGGATGCCTGGGTCTCGGGAGGAAATGCCAGTCATGCTCTGAAGTCATTGCAAAACACATGGGTAGATTTTCTGAAAATTGGGTGGCACTGGGTGGTCACCATTGATGTTTCAATATGCTTAGTCACGTCGATAAGGGTTTTCTGATGTTTCAGGTGCCATCTCTGGGCTACACGGACTCTCTCACTGGTCACTTCAACAGCTTGGCTGCGGCCTCCTCGAGCTTGGGAGGCAGCAAGATGCCAAGTGCACCAAGAAAGAAGACCAGAATGAGACAACCACGTGGCATTGAAAAGAAGCGAGGAAACGAGAGCTTAACTAATCTTGATGAGATATTGAGAATGAATTAAGCTAGTGTAATAGTGATGGGCATTTTTCCCGAAAGACGTTTCGTCGCAGGGTTCTTCTAAGGATTGTTGGCGTATAAGCATCATCCCACACATATCCATTCAACACGTATCCTGCCAATACGTATCGTTTCAATACATATCCCTTCAATACGTATCCCGCCAATATGTATGCCTTCAATACGTATCCCTTCCATACGTATCCATTCAACATGTATCCCTTCACTACGTATCCATTGACTACGTATCCATTCAAAAAGTTTGCATCAGCAGGAATGGCAATGTATCTGAATGCAAAACATACATCAATACATACTATCATACCGTTGCTACTCGGCGGGAATGGCAATAAACATAAAAACCTTGCTGTTCCTTCAATTTCTTTGCAACTTTATTAATTGAATGTGAATTGTATCGCGCGCGTATGAACACGGAATTCATCGCTAGCTATTGGCCTGCTTGCTTGCTTGCTTGCCTGTTGTTTGCTTGTTCACTTGCTTTTAAATTATTTTCTATTTCTCTATTCCGCCGGGCGGGATGGGGAGGGTCAATCGGAAATCAACCCCTTCGCCAAAAAGGAGTAGACCTTGTAGTACAGAGTAGTACGGACTAGTCCTGGAGTAGCACTTTGTAGTACAGAGTAGTACTTTGTAGCACAGAGTAGTACTTTGTAGAACAGAGTAATACTGGAGTAGAAGTTGGTAGTAGAGACTAGCACTGGAGTAGTACGGAGTAGTGGCCAGTCCAAAGAGGTCTGAAACAGGTCTAAAAGCGTTGAAACTGTAGGAAACACCAAAACACAAAACACAAACCGAAAACGCAAACACAAAAACACAAACACGAAAACAACAACATGGAACGACAAAAACACACAAACACAAAAAAACAAACACAAACCCACACAAGAACACAAACAAACGCACAAACACGAGAACACAAACACACAAACATAACAACACAAACACGAAAACACAAAAACACAGACACACTTGAAAGGGATTTGTACCGTGTTCTTTCTCTGAGTGTTGTTATGGATTGATAGTATCTGTCCGAGTGGATAGTACCCAATCCATTTGCGGCCAACCTCTAACCGTAATGTTGCCAGACTCCCTGGCGCTTATACCGTCCTAGATATAAGAAAGGCATACTTGAGCACTTCATATTTTGTTCCTCAATCTTCATGGATTTCTTTCTTCTCGTAAAAATATTGCTCAAGAAGCACGATGGAAAATGACTCCGAAAAAAAACTCACTACAAACTTGGTCTTTTTGAGGTTCTGAGCTTAGCCTCTGGCTACTTCTATGGAGACTTATCAAAGAAACAGGTACACAGATTGACGTCTCAATCTGCTTCACGGAGTATTCACAGCTGTCTTCGTTGGCAGCAGAACTGTGAACTCCCTGCTGCCCCCTGTTTTTTAATTCTGCATGCATGACTACCTGAATGAACATTCCCTTAGGTACAGGGTTTGACACACACACACTAAGGCACGAGGCACAAAGTGTGGAGACTAAACAGCTTTCTCCTTCCAATTCAGAACCAAAATGGCAACTCTTCAAGCCAGCGACAGCCTAAGTTGAAAACCTGGGATGGCATTCAGCCAAAAAATTGAACCATCTTTTTTGTCGTGACTGGACAGTGCGGTAAAGGTCAATGACGTGGTGGCAACTGAATTCCGAAATGTTCTGGATTGGACCTCTGGTTTGGTCATTTGGATATACAAGCCAAAAAACAGCAAAAACCACACAAAACACACAACCAGAAACAGGGCGAAGNTTCAGACCCAAAATGGCAACTCTTCAAACCTGCGACAGCCTAAGTTGAAAACCCGGGATGGCATGCAGCCAAAAAATTTGAACCATCTTTTTTGTCGTGTCTGGACAGTGCGGTAAAGGTCCTGTATACCAACAGCTACTGGAAGAGATCCGAACCTGCCGTCTCGCGAACACCCCACCGGCTTCGAGCTGTCCCTCCATCTGGGTGAACAGCGAAGGCCAAGCGGGCTCCATCGACCATGGGCAAAGGCTTTATGACGCAGTCCAGCAAGTCCTGAGCCGCCATGTCGGCGCGCTGCGTACCTTATCTCAACAGATGGGGCCTCAGCATTTGCACCAGACCAAAGCGTTGCTCCGCGAGCAGATCGACCAACAGTCAAAACATTTGGCGCAGTACAGTGCCAACTTCGAAGGCTGCCTGACGCAGCCTTGTCCAGCTTGCGGCAAGCCCCGTGCCAATGGCCCCAATGACGTGGTGGCAACTGAATTCCGAGATGTTCTGGATTGGACCTCTGGTTTGGTCATTTGGATATACAAGCCAAAAAACAGCAAAAACCACACAAAACACACAACCAGAAACAGGGCGAACAGACGGAAACACAAAGTTTTTTGTGAAAACAAAATTGAGGTCTCACCGTTCCGAGTGACGTATGAATTTCATGCAATCCTGTCGTGAAAAGCCTTTGGCCATATAAACTTGGATCAGTCTTTTTACGGCTGGCTCCGTTAACATCTTTGGATATGAGTATTGCGCAACCAAATGGCTCCGACTCTGAAGCCCGGATAAACGAAGTCTCAGGCTTCCCGCTGAAGAAAAATCTCGAATTTGTTGTGGTGGTGGAGTGATGTATTCAAAAGTGCGGTTGGCCGGGTCAGCTTGGAACCCTAAAAAATGGCCATCGTCAACAGTCTCCAATTCCACCGGTGGACCGTAAAAGTCCAATGATGAAAAAAGTTGCAATGCGGTATTGTTGACTTGAGAAACATCGAACAGGACAAATCTATTGTCAACGTACCGGATGATTAAATGTGGAAATGTGGGAGCGTTTAAAAGTTGAGAAAAAGTGTCTCGCCAGCTGTGTTCAACCATGGTAACGGCAAGATTCGAAAGGATTGGTGAGATTTGACTCCCAATGCCAGCTCCCCGAATTTGATGCCATACTCTGTTGAGGGCAAGGAAATAATGCGTGGTCAAGGATTTCTGTACACTCGGAAAAATATCATCGATCCTAATGGTTTTGACATGCGTGGCTTGTTTTTTGTAGCTACCTGCAAAGGTTGTAGCGATTACGTGTCCTGATTGTTGAATGTCCACACTAATGGCGTCACCTGTGTGAGGCGCCACTTTTGGACTACATCTGAAACAGCTTGCAAAAGTCTGTCTTGGGGGACAGAGTTGAAAAATCCCACCAAATCGTCGTTGATGCAACCCAATGTGATTTCAGCTGGCGTTGCTTGCAAAAAAGTGTGAAGTTTCTGCCATATCTGTGGAGTGGACATTGTCCCGCAGTTTGCGGCCATTGTTGCTGCAACATCGAATCTATTGCTTTGGACACTGCTTTTAGCAGTTTGCCCTGAAATGACTGAAAATATGAAATCAATGTACGGCCTTTAAGCCATTGTTTTTTGCGCTTCAGAAAAATGAATCCGTAAGGGAGGTTGGCCTTCTTCCGAAAACCCCAGGCGTATCTTGAAAGTAACGTCGGCGGGAAGGCCTTGTGAATTTTCTCCACTGCCTCACTTGGTTGCAAAGTGGTGAGTCGAAACAGTGACTCATCGTTCCACGTATTAAGGCAACCCTGGAAATACAATTGTGGACAAAAAACCGTCAGTTTGAATTGTTCATGGTCTCCATGGTGAAGAACGGAATCTCGAGGAAGCCATCGTTTCAAGTTCTGCAAATCATGAAAGGTGAAACGGCGTTGACGGTGAATCTCTTGTTTGTGGTATTCCCATTGTTTCTGAACAAATGATTCGAATTCTTGAATGCCAAAAGTAGGGAGGCCGTGTCGGTGACACCATTTGAAAAATTCAGTTTTGCACCGCTCCCAAAATGGTTTCCATGCAATGAAAAAAGTGGAATTCATATTGCAATTGCGCAAAATGTTCCAAATGTGGTGGAAGATTCATTTCGTCCAATGAAAAACAGCAATGTCCATCGTCTCGAACTTTATGAGAGGATGGATTTTGTAGTCGGAGAAGTTGACTACAGCAACATGGTAAAGATGAAATATTGAAAACATCCCAATGCTTTTCCACTCGCCGGTGGTTGTGAAGAAAAGATCGTAGAGTAGGAAAAGAGCTTTCGCGGACTGTCTGAGGAGGGAGATGAAGAGGAATGGCAAACTCTTTGTAGGTCAGAATATAGTTGCGGAGCCATAGTTGTAGTTCGAAACTGAAAAAATCATGAGCCAAAAACGGTGTAGTGAATGGTTTGTTCACTTGTGGAACTGTAAGGTTTCGAAACTTCAACGCAGAAGTGATGATATGTTTGACTTTGCTTCGTTGTGGTTCTTCCAAATGTTTGCAAAGTCTAAACAATGCGTAAACCTGCCAGTCATGTACAGTGCCAGATCTAATAGTCCGGGCTGCATCATAGGATCGTTTGGATTCTGATGCTAAATCGAAAATGGTAGACCATGCCTGATACAAAAAGGCATGCGTGTCCGGTACGGATCCCAAAGTTCGGAGTCGTCTGCGAAGTCGAAGAAAAAGTCGTTGTCCGAGAGACACTGCCGGCACAATTTGTTTTCGGGAGGATTGAATTCTCAATCCTGTGGATTTGAACTGCAAAATTCGTGTGATATATGGAAAATTGAGCGGAGCCTGAAAATACGCAATTAAAGCATGTTCTTGAATCCACGCCAATCTGTAAGTTGGGTGGTGACTGATCACTATGATCGTAAAAGTAGAAAAATTCCGAAATTGCGACCAATACCTAATGGCTAATTCAACGTGCACGGACTGCATTTGGTTCACTTGTTTGAGTTTTGCTGCGCGGTTAAATTCGCGTTTGCAAACTCCTATTCCTGTAGATCCAATGTAGAATCTACCGGACTGTACATACGTGGTGCGTCGTGGTGCATGAAACGGCATTTTGATATATACAACGGAATGGTGCTGAAAGAACGGATACGTATAGGTCTTCCATGAAACACCTAGCTGAAGCAATCTTCGTTGCCAGGCTGTAGTGTTAAATGTTGGAGCCGGGTACTCAGCAATGCACAAAAGGTGGAGTAGTCCTAGTGTCCATATAGCCAAAGACTTCGCTATGGCTGGGACGTTGTGAACAATGTGCGTCATAAATTGACGAATTACATCAACTTCGTGCAACACCTGAGCTGGTGACATCTGTTGATGGTAGTGGGCTAGTCAAGCGGCCTGCAATGCTCCAAGGCTAATGACTTTAAGCAAAGAAGAAAAGGACATCTTGTTGACCAAATTTAAGTTGAGCCCATACTGAACGGCTGCCGTTTGGATTTCATCCTTTTTCGGCTTAGACTCAGAAATGATGGCTTGTAACTTGACGACCATCTGTTGAGTCTCTTTGGGATACTGCTGCAGCCATTTTTTGACTGTAGCGTCGGAGCTCCCCGTGGGTGGTTGGTCTTTCAGACTGGCCTTCCCTGGGGTCAAAATTTCTTCAGCGGTAAGAGTCGGTGGTTCGGATGAGTGAGCCTTCGGTGGTTGCGACTTAGACAAAGACCCTGGTGGGCTGCCTTTGGCTGCCTGTTGCTGTTGGGCTTTGAAAACTTTGTCCAGGGATCTGGTCCTGCGGGTTCAGCCTCGGCCTGTCGAACTTTCTTCTTGGGGCTGGCTCCCAAAATGAGAGAGGGTGGCGTCTTCCGTTTTGTTGGAAGTACGGCTTTAGAAGTCTCGTCTGACTCCTCCCCTGGAACAAAGTCACCATCTTGTGAATCGGGATCCTGGGGTGTTAGGCCTGCTTCTTTAAGCTTGGCCTGAGCTGCTTCAAGTTCTGCTTGCACAGACTGCAGCTTACGGACGGCTGAGCTTTCAGCTCTTTCAGGTTGCAGGTCTTTCAAAAGGTCAACTATTTTTTGAATCAAAGGTTCCACAAAAACAGTCGGTTTCTCGGTCTTGGAAGGCACGACCCCTTTGGGATCAAGCTTTCGGTGCAGAGACTCTGCAATAGAATCAAGGTCAATTTGGGCTTCACGAATTGCCCGAAATAACTGACTACCAAAAACTGTTTCTGGAACATTCCTGCAACTGATGATGCCAAAAAAAACGTCCATTGGAAAGGGTCCTAAGACCAAATTCCGACGCTCCGTGTCTGGTCAATAGGGACCTTAAGAGGATCCAGGCCAGTAAGTCCCCGTTTCCGGGACGAACTGGTAGGTTGAATGGTTCGGTGAAACTGCAAACCAAAGGATACATTCTCGTCATAAAAAGTGTTGGTTGACTTCCAAGAATTGGGAGTCTCAACTTCTGGGAATTGCAGTGCCTCTTCATTGTCGTACTGATACTTATTCTTGTCATCTCGCCAGTTGTTCCAGGATGACTGACTCCAAGACTGCCAAGGTGGCATGGCTGCAAAAACGTCAAAGAAGGTAAAAGGTGCAAAAATCTCAGCTTGAACTGGAAATTGCAGTTCAAAAATCTGATGAAAAACTTGGTTGAAAATCACAGCAAGTGGAGAATCAGTGGTCACTTCATGTGGTGAAATTTGAATTCAAAGCAGGGTGAAACAATGTTCTCAAATGGTCACATCAACTTTAAAAGCTGCAAAAACTGCAACTGACTAAGTTCTGAAAACGGCATGACAGGTGAAACTAAGTAAAGTATTGACAGCAACATGGTGTCTTTTTTCAAATGGTGAAACGTGATCGCATATATAACCTGAAAGAAAATCCAGTTGTTATCTCAAAATATTTTCAAACAAGGGTGAAACATCTTGACATGAAAAACTGCAGAGCCATGTTTTGCGCAAAAGGCCGAGATACAGCGGTAAAAACTGTCTGTATCGGAATGAATTTCATGCATGTCTTGTCTGGTACATGATCCTGCCCTTTTTTTCCCTTCTGTTACCAAAAGAAACAAGAACCGCAGCAAAAACGGCAAAAAACCTTAGAAAGGGGCTTCTGGATCTGTGGCAGTAAAACAAAAAGCAATTCCATGAATGAGATGTGAGTCAGTATGGCACACCCAGAGCTTTGCTCTGCGGTGGTGAACAATCCCTCAATCTTTTGTTTTTTGAATACACGGGTGTTCGCCACCCACATCTATGTTCTCCCCGGTTCCCCAACCAACAGCTACAAGAAGAACGTTACATGCATTCTTCGATGCATGCCAGCCATTATGTAAGATACGAGTCAGTTCCTGGGAGTCCCATGTGGGATCTCCAGTTCTGCGTGCACCTAGTGCAAAAAATGACATGCTGTCTGGGTCATGCAAAATGCTGGGTGAAATCTTTCCTGAATTAAAAATGCCCTTCAAGCCTCCAACTGTAGTAGCATGAACAAGGGTAACATGTTCAATAGTTGGATGGCCAGGAAATGCTCTTCTAGGTGCTGGTGGTTCAGACTGCGGGATTTGTGCAGTCTTCCGAAAATGAGGCAGTGGCAAAACATAAAAAACTTCTTCTCGAGTGTCCACTGACCCATGTTGGGCATAGTCCTGATAGCGGTAGGTAAGCATTCTCAAAGGTCCCATTTCTGCTGGAGTGATCCGATTTTGATCCAGTAAACGGGAAAGCCATCTGATGAAACCATCATCTAGTTGGCAAACTCTGTCCTGATGGGCGCGAAACCAGGCTCGAATTTCGGTTTGCTCTGCAGTCAACGAAACGGCTGCAGTATCGGAGACATTCCTCGGGCCTGTAGTGTCGGGAACATTCCTCGGGTCTGCTGCACCAAATGCATTGAAAGGAGCTTCATTGTCAGTAGTTGGTGCCTGCCTGGATTCGTCTTCCGAGGTCTCGTCAGTCTCCATATTGCGACTGTAAGGGTCATAGACCCCGAATTCCTGGCCCCAATTACCTGGAGGCAATGTAGTCGGAGTAGACTCTTTGAGTCTTTTCCGTTGTTGCTCCTGTGGTGACATGGATGGTCGTGGGACTGTGTTGGTGGAAACTAAAAGCGGATTCCGAGGAGGACGTTGCGGACCGGGCGCCGGTGTGCCTGCATTGGCACCGGTGGGGAGGCTTGATCCCCTGATAATGCTGGCAGGATGGATAAGTTACCTGGCGGGCCCGGGTTCGGTGGCCTGATCCTGAGACTGGAGTCATCTGGAGCGGGTAGTGCAATGATGTCGTAGTGGTTTCTTGCCCATCTCTCNAAATTGGTAGGACATGGCTACAAACGGAGTGCGGAGTCACGTATGGAAAATCAACTGTACAAATGAACAACCTAATGAAGTGGTGGTGATTGGGGATGCTGAATCATCCCTAGAAAACTTTACTGTACATGATTTTTACGGAAAAAAGTCTAATGAAACGGAAAATGATCCCTGGAAAACTCTACTGTACATGGCTGTCATGGAAAAATCTAATGAGACTGAGAATGAATTCTGAGAATGAATTCCTGTGCTCTAACTTACGTCTTCACATTCTGGTATCTTCAGAGGTGCAAAAGTCAGTGGGCGTTTCAAAGGGTGTGGATTTCAAGAGTGGAACGTTTTTCACAAAGGGAAGGAAACCTTCCAATCAGCGTAGCCGTAGCAATCAAAAATCACAGTCTCTGTAAAAAACAGAAAATTTACCGGTGATGATTTCAAGCGAATAAGGGAGCTACCCTACAGTCAAAACTGATTTCTTCAACAGTCTGAGCCCTAGCTGCTGCTATGTACGTGGGCCATTTTAAAGGTGCAGAATTCACTTACGCCTGACTTGCAGGATCACGACAGGGCCAAGAAGGAATCTCTGCCGAAAACACACTTGAAAGGGATTTGTACCGTGGTTTTTTTTCTCTGAGTGTTGTTATGGATTGATAGTATCTGTCCGAGTGGATAGTACCCAATCCATTTGCGGCCAACCTCTAACCGTAATGTTGCCAGACTCCCTGGCGCTTATACCGTCCTAGATATAAGAAAGGCATACTTGAGCACTTCATATTTTGTTCCTCAATCTTCATGGATTTCTTTCTTCTCGTAAAAATATTGCTCATGAAGCACGATGGAAAATGACTCCGAAAAAAAAACTCACTACAAACTTGGTCTTTTTGAGGTTCTGAGCTTAGCCTCTTGCTACTTCTATGGAGACTTATTAAAGAAACAGGTACACAGATTGACGTCTCAATCTGCTTCACGGAGTATTCACAGCTGTCTTCGTTGGCAGCAGAACTGTGAACTCCCTGCTGCCCCCTGTTTTTTAATTCTGCATGCATGACTACCTGAATGAACATTCCCTTAGGTACAGGGTTTGACACACACACACACATTCCATACACACTCTAAATAGTATTACACAATATACACCAACATATGACATGTAGACATATTTATATCAGAATTGCACTCATCAATTTTGCTGCTTGTTTCGCAGGTTGCAGTTGGTGATATTGCCAGCTTTCACCAGTCCCGGTTCCCCAGAGAAAGATCGAACTGAAACAGGTCACATTGGATTCGAGGATTAAGCCGTCGACTTGAGGATTTTTGGCGACACCATGGAACCGTTAGCATTGATTGGTCAGGCTGGGGTGATTCGAATGGAACATGTCAAAGTTTCCCCAAAAAACGACATCTGAGCTGTTTTTATCAAAAGAACGAATGAGCAGGACATCTTGACCCAACGACGCACTCTCCTGGCAGTAGTGACCTTAGGTTGTTTTCCTCTTGAAGTTATGATAGCAGTATATTGTGATGTCTTTTTTGTTTTGATGCTTCAGAGTGAGAATTTCTTTGGATATATCTTGGATCACCGGCAAGGCAAGACAAAGACTGCTGTGTTTTCACTCCTCGAGGATAGCACGCAAAGGAGCATCAAAAAAAACGGTCGGAGTGTCCTATCAGATGACCAGTGGATGACTAGTGGTTGATCTTTCATGGTACCATGAACGAAGCTTTTTAGGTAGTGGTTTCAGACATTTCCCCGGAATTTTCGCGCTGAAACTTGAGGAAGATTCTTCCCACTTAGGACTCATCTTTTTTAAATGGGTGGGTTGAAAAAGAAGCACCACTCATGGGAATCTATGGGTACCCCTCCAATGCAACTTTTCCCAAGAAACAAATTTTCTAACCACCATAATCCCTTAAGAATCCCGTAATAAGGCCTTATTCCCTTAGATTCCCATGAACCACCGAACCGTTTTTTCCTTGTTGCATTTGTATCGATGAAGTTGCACGGATCAAAGGAGGCATGGCGGCATGAACAATGATAGACAAAAGAGTTACACAAAAGATGGATCCCTTTCATACCTCTATACATATCTACATTTATATATATATACACACACACACATGTTTTCACAAAGAAAAGAATAAATTCAAGGCAAGAGTAGATTAAGAAAAATAAGTTCTGATCCCATGGCATTTTGTTTTTATTCTTTACTCCAATCGTTTGTGACTTGTTGTTTGTGACCTGTATACCATTGGATGCCTACAAAGATGATGGAGTCGGAGAAGTGACACCATCGAGGCGACAAAAACTTGGCGTGTCGATTTTTTTTTGTTGATGGACGGATCTTTCAGAATTTTTTTCTCCGTTTTTTGTTGTTTTATAGTTTTTTTTCTCCATATTTTTTTATATTTTTGGGAGATGGCAACGAGCATCAACCTTTTGCATCAAAACGGGAATACAAAGACTTGAGGGGAATCACAACTGGAAGTTTTGAGGCTCAATGGCGACAGAGGTGAAGGATGTCAAGGCCACCCATTTTGGGGGATTAAACAAGCAGCAAATCCATGGGACATTTGAGGGATTTCCCGTATAACAGTGCATTGTTTTGCTTGGTGTCATATAATATAATGACCCCCGTTTGATAACATTGGACACTAGATGCGATGAATAATAGATATGAATACAGATCTTATGCAAGTAAGGGCACATGCAGCATGTTATCATTCATCATTCGTGATTCATTTCCATATTATTCATCATGGTATTTGTTGGGTGTTGGCCCCTCCCAGTAACGGTGACCACCAGGATTATTACATTTTCAGTACTATAAACAAACTCATTTGCCACTGTCATCCTGGGATGGGGGTGGTCACCCAAGTTATACCCATATGACATCATGAATCCTTACATCACAATCTCTGGAAAAACAGGTTACATGTTGAGATGGATGAGTTGGCTGATGGTTTTTTGTTGCAGCCCACTTTTGCAGCTGCTTTGAGGCCCTGTTTGCCTCCGTGTCCACCAATAAGCAACTCGGAAAGGACCCAACAGGTCTGAGAGAAGATTTCACAAAGGTCCACGTTTCAAAACGTAAAATCTGGTTCATTCAGGTGCTATTGTGTTGAGCTGGTAAAGTATACAACAGTAAAACTAGAAAAGAAGGGCAGTATTTTTGTATTAAACACTCTGAGTTTTCACAAGCAATTACTTGGAGAGTTTTCACCAAGTTATTATTTTTTCTCCAAGTAGTTTATTGTACGTATAAACAATCGATTACGATCCCTAAAACAACTGCATCAATTTTGCTCCCCCAAAACGGAGAATCAGCACTTTTCCTTTTGGGAGTTGGCCTATTATATTTTTTGGGGTAAACACTCACTGTTAGTTTGAAGGGATGGTAAATCGGGGTCCACCATAAGATACCATAAGCACCTTGTTACATGGGAAAATCAACCCTAAAGATTGACAGGTATTGTTCCTTGGTGATGTTTCGAGGTTTCTCGCATTTTTTACGGTGAAACGTTTCAAGTGATTATGGCCAACCAACCCCGTAAATGTCAAAGATTTTCCTATTTAGCCAAGGTTGGGAACCCTTAGTTTGGCACAGTTGGAAACAGTGGCTTCGCAGCACAACCTGAAGGCCTGGTCAGCCAGAAAAAGGTTGAAGATGTTGTGTGCCAACAAAAAGCTGGGAGGAAGGTTCGTAGTATGTTGCAGTCATACTAGCCATACCCGAAGATACTCCAAGTATTAGTTATATATTTAAGAGTTCAGATGAGTTCAAGAAGATATTTAGGCATCAACGAATTTAAATCAATTTTCACAGCATAGAGCCATCTCTTTGCCCGTTACTCTGCTGTTGCCAGGTGCTTGACCTGAAGGATCACAAAATCACAGCCATTCCCAAAGAGGTTCTAGGCGCTTTTGCGCATGTGACTGCTGCTGGCTTAGTACAAAGACAACCGGGATGTCGAAAGAGATTTGGTCAACAGTAAAGGAGAGGAATACTTCTATTTTCATTATGTACAGCACCACAAAACATATGGAACAATCATAAAACATATACCGTATAGATCATATACGTCCATACAATACTCATAGATGGTTTGTGCTTTTTGAAGAATTCAAGGGCCTCCTACATTTCCAAACATTTTCCTTGTGCATCTTTTTTCGAATGCACATGTTGGACACCACCAGCAGATGAATTCGACACCAAGGTCCTGGACTTGCGAAAGAATGCCTTGGAGGCAGAGTTTTGTTGTTACTTACCTTCCATTTCTTCTTCAAAAGGTTTCGAAACAAGGTTTCAAAAGGTACCTAAGTAGTGGTGAACATATTTTTTTGTTGCTGAATTGTTTTTAGATGTCTTCGAAATTCTCAGGAATTATTGCCTGAGATCAATGAAATGGTTTCCTTGGAGGACTCCATTCAACTTCATAGGTTTGATGTTTTAACTTCATGAGTTTGATGTTTCAAAAGGATCTCCTGTTGGACCAGAATCGACTTCGGGATCTGCCAGAACAAGTTTCCGGGCATCTTAGAAAAACCAGGTTTGTTGAAAGGCTTTTTCGGTGAGAGAAGTCTTCAGGGAATTCTTCTTCCCCAAGTGGCTTTGGTTTGTTTAACGAGGTTTGCGCCTTGCCAAATCTGAAGTCTTTATCTGTGAGCCAGAACCTCTTAAAAAGACTGCCAAAGGCTGGGCGGAGTTTTTCAAAAAGATCTTTTTTTTTTGCAATTCAATTTTTCAAGTTATTTTTTAGTTGATGTTTGGATTGACCATTTGCCAACAAAGGAAGGCATTTCCATCATTTTGCCAGGCGCTGGGATCCATGAAGAGCCTGAAAAACCTGAATTTGGGCTCGAAGCTGAGAGCTTTACCATTTATTATGTAGAGAAGCTGCAACAGGAGTGACAGAAGGTGCATGCCAGATGAGTCACAAGGGGAAGTTCGTAAGAAAAAGTGCAGACTCAAATATCATCACCAGGTGATACAAGAGATGGACCGTATCTACTATAATCACTATAGTAGTTACTGCATGTTACTATCCTACTTTTTGAACATGCTTCTCCAGAAGTTTACCGTTTCATGGATCCTCAATTCACATAACAATTCCTGTGGATAACTAGGAATATCCAGGTACTACTGTTGATGGAAGAAATCCTGCACCAGTTGAGGTTGGTAGTTTATTCCATTATTTACTAGGGTTTTATACATCCCAGGTGGTGCTCGCCGGATTTCTTCCATCAACAGTAGGCTTGAATTACTGCGGTGTCAATCCAAGTCCTTGCGCTTTCTCAGGCGACAATTTCATTGAAGAGATTCCCGCAGAGCTGGGTCAGTTTGAATCTCAACATGGCNATGGAAGAAATCCTGCACCAGTTGAGGTTGTTTTATACATCCCAGGTGGTGCTCGCCGGATTTCTTCCATCAACAGTAGGCTTGAATTACTGCGGTGTCAATCCAAGTCCTTGCGCTTTCTCAGGCGACAATTTCATTGAAGAGATTCCCGCAGAGCTGGGTCAGTTTGAATCTCAACATGGCGCGAAATGGTGCTGTGTGGTGCAGGGGTCAATGAATGCCACCCATATTGGAAGGGTCAAAGAAAGCAGCAAATGCATGGGATTTTTTTTGGGGGATTTTCCCTTCAAAATGCATTGTTTAAGTTGGTGCCATAATGCAATGACTCCCCGTGAGGTGTTTCAATGAATTTCTTTTTGGATTTGAGGTGCAAAGAGCTACAAACGCTCTATTTGCATCACAACAGTTTCACAACGCTCCCAGGGAGCGTGTCGTTGGGAGACTTAACGTTGCACCAAGTTTGATGGCTAGTCAACCTATCCCCCCCATAACGTGCCCCCCCCAGAAATAAGGTCTTATTAAGGGCTTATTAAAATCATTGGTTTCCCTGGTTTTAGAGGCCTTATAAAATTAAACCCTTATTTCTGAGGGTGGTATGTTAGTGGGGGGTGGGTAGATTGACTAGCCATGAATCTTGCACCATATTTGCACACTTCGCCTTCGAAAACTGGATCCAGGAACATGGAGAACCTACAGGAGTTGGCCTTGGAATGGTTTAGGTGGCAGATTTCCATGGCAGTTGTTGAAGGGAATCATGTGGGGCCTGTTGAAACTCCCGTTTTTTTGCCATATAACAGGGGAGGGTCATAAACCCAATCGTTGGGGTTTATATGCCCATTATATGGATTATCTGATTAAGGGTGGGATAACCATCACGAATACAAGGAGTTGATGGACCCTGGCACATGTAGGGAATCTCATGCTTGATATTTCAACTTTTGTCTGCAAAAATCGGTCTCAAAGTACCTTTCTATTACTTGGACCCTGGTGTTTGTGCCAGATATACAACTCCACCACTGCCGCGAGTCATCAAGGGCTCAGAATGGCAGGCCAGTTTTGCATAGTTCGGCGGTTGATTCCATTCCTTTTTTGAGTCAACAGCCAAAAAAGTGGAGTTTTTTTTTTGCGAACATCATTTGATGATGGAATTGGAGATTTCGAGTTTTGGTTTTTTCCAGCCAAAAAACAGACTGACTGGAAACACCACGTGACACGGGTGTGGGGCCCCCATCTGCCCCTGCTGCCGTGTTTCGCCAGCGCATCATCAGCAAGCTCAGAGACTTGTGCCGAGAGAAGAAGGAGGGTCGAATCAGTTGCATTGAGGTCAGCGTCTGAGTTGTCACAAGTCGAAACATCCAAAGATTCAAAGGATTGATTGGTTTTACAGTTTTCCCTGAAACTAACAGTGAATTTACCCCTGAAAAGAAGCCCAAAAGGAACATTTCATCTTCAAACCATTGATTTTTTATGTTAGTTTTAGGGAGGGTATCATGATTTATCTTGTTTATTTAAGATTGCTTAGTGATTGGAAAAAAACTGAGTTCATTACACGTATATATATATATATATACATATACATATATACATATATACATATATCATATAACCTTTCTGATTTTCATTGATAGGAGACATGCGGAGAAAGTTAGGTAAGTGTAGTGCAAGTCTTTTTCCACATCTAAAAGGATGATTATTTGTTGACATCATGTACTCATCCTAGTGACCCGTCGACTAGTGCACATGTGCTTTTTTTTTGGGTCTTTGCCTTAGACTATTAGTTGGCAAGTCATCACTCATCACGTCTCGTCACATCTCAGCACTTTACACGGTTCTGCTCGTTCTGTGCGTTCAGGTTCTGTCCGAGTTTTCTCAAAAAGCCTTTGATGCAAACGCCATTGATTCTAAGCGCAGAACGAGGTGTGAAACTGAGGAAGACTTTCATAGCAGCTTTTCCTTGAAGTAACGACAGTTTTGGACTTCCATGTTGGACCACCGTGCCACAGGCTTCATGTGGCATGCCTGGAAGGGCATGTTGGTGTAGCCCTTGCTTTATCAGAGATCGGGTATATCACTTGGATTCGAAAAGAGCAACTGTTTCTAGTGCTTGGAAGGGAGCGAGTTAGTTACCCCCTGTTTTTCCATCAGCACATGGCTATTGTTGAGCATTTTTTTTGAGGCAACGATGTGATACCTTGGATTGTGAAGGATATTCACCATTATTGGTGGCTGTTCGTGAGGACACAACACCAAACAACACAGAAAACAATAGTACGGAAAGACTCACACAACAAAAAAAAACGACCAATGAAAAAAAATCACAGCGTGTCTTGGAATCGAAATTGCTGCTTGAAAAAAAATCATGTAGGGAACTCAGATATTGGTTTAAACCATCACTTACCCATCATGACCAGACTATTCCTGCAGGAACATCCAGATATTGCCAGTGCTTTGGTCAGAGTTTGCTTCTCAGACTTGAGCCGTGACGAGTTGACCCTGGTTGGGGGGGATGAAATGCTAGCCATCCGTTATATAGGGATTCTTTGAGAAGGCCATGAAATAAATATCCCAGAACCTTTAACCCACCATAATTTTTCATGGTTGATGTCAGTTGAGGGTTTTTGATCACTAGCAACCACTTGTTGCCTATATAAAATCGACTAAAACCATGCGAAACCTAGACGTTCAACATGCAAAAGCCACCCTGCAGCCCTGCAGTCTGGAGTAGATGTCAATCGTGGTGGTGGACTCTTTGGATCTCCATTACATGTGGCGACGGTGAACTTTGATCCTCAAATGGTATGCTGCCTCAGGATTTTTCTTAGCTGCACATAGACAGGTCAAAAAGGGTGACAACAAGCTTCAGATTAGGGCAATGGTTGGGTCACCCCTATAAACCCACCATCTATGTGCAGTTGAGTTTTTGGAAGTCATCAAATTTCTTGGTCACCTGGAATGATCTGCCACGTGCTGTCTGTAATTCTTGGAGGGAATGTAGTTGCAGCCGGTTCTGAGTTGTATAGATGTACACACTTTCAATTTGTTATCACTCTGTTACAAAAAATCCAACACATGGAAGGGGATTACATTCAACTGCAAGAGTTCTTCTACCAAGATTTGCTTTCATTGACTACAAATCAGAAGCATTGCTACAGATTTTTCCGCCTCATCAGAATTTCACCCCTTAAAAAAGTCGAAGAAACCAACTCCACACATCGGAAATTCGGAAGAAGTGTATATTTTTGCAGCTTTGGAACATCATTTTCATGCATTTTTTTTGTTTCCAAAAATCTGTCAAGCCGTCCCCCCTTTCCCCAAAACCGTTGTTGTCTTGACCATGTACTACCCCGAGGTGAATTTGTTGATCCGTGGAAAAGCGTTTGTGAATCAAACGGATGCTGATGGACTCTTGGGCGGTAAAGAAAATGGGTGAAGATGAACGGATGGATCCTGCTTCCCAGTTATAAGTAGGGTCATAACTTCACTTATAAGGGTTACCGGGTTACCTGTTACCCATTTATACAATCGTTTGTAAGGGGCATAACTCATAACTTCATTTATAACTATAGTAGGGGCCCATCTTTCATGGTTCAGTGAAACATGAGTGCATCTCCAATAGTTGTAGTTTCCTTTCAAATACTACGCCATTTTCTACTGAATCATGAGTATGGGAGAAAGATGCGCATGCTTCGTGCAGGGTAGAAGATAGAACAATGGTGGAGGAACAAAAGGGCACAACAGTACATGGTATGTAACACCATTTTTGGGTCAGCAAAGCTTCAAAATTGATTTGAGGTAACTGTCCTTTGCATGTCTTGATGTCGGTCTTCGACAAGGTCTCTAATTCATTGGCGTGGTTGGCGAATCCAAGCTTCGATTGGATTGGTATCCAAATCCATCCAAAATCCAATGATTTGTCCTGTGCAGGGTGGAAAGCGCGCTGGAATGATTGGAAAGATTCTATTGCAGAACAAAGCTGACTGCAACATGTGGGAAACTGAGCCACTCAAAAAGTTGGTTGAGAGAAATCACTTGTGATATATTTTTATGGCAAATCCGTTAGTAGTTGTTTTTATTGTCACGTTGAAGATGTGAGAATTTTTGGACTGAGGATGAATAGTGACAAGTGGGCTCCACTGCATTTGGCAGCCAGAAGAGGCGGTGCTCATGACACTTGTATCGTATCTTTCAGCATCTTTCAGCCTTTTGGTTGTTTCTGTTGCATGGTTGTGTGCCAATTTTGACGAAACCTAGATGCGATATAGTCTCGCAATGTCTCGCATTCACATTGTGGCTGACTTGCCTTACCGTGAAACATCTGCAACCTCCTTTTCGAAGTGGATAAGCCAAGTGTTCCAATTGTGGCTCAGTCATTTTTACAGTTGGAAATCTAAAAGAATCATGGCAACTCCAAACTTTTGTGGGAACGTCACAAAAAGCACTGCTTTTCTAATGCTACCAGAGGGGTTTGTAGTCTGAAGCGTCACTGCACAGGACAACTACGAGGGATTGCATTCGTGTTGAGGCGCTTGAAGTCATTTTTGTTTAAAGATGAATGAAGAATCACCAAATCATGATTTGGATTTTTGATTATAAAGATATACTAGTACAAAAGATGACACTGGAAATGCAAGGATGTTTATTTTTAACTGTCATTCTTGACACCCAAAAACATCAAGTCTGGTGCGCGCTGCAGTCACCTGGACATTGCAGAAGCTACCTGTCAAAAAGGAACTTGTGGTCATGAGTGGGGCTGCCTTGTTTTAGAGTGCCTCGGTGTGCCCTGCGTTTTGCTCTTGATGTGCAACAAAGATCGCCCACACACACGACAGGCCGGAGAAAAAGCAACCTTACATTGGTCGGGTGCGAACATGTCCTAGGACTTTTGACCTCAATCTCAGGCTGGATGGCAGTTTTTGAGATACTTCAGATCAGAGAAGAGATCCTAAATGGCAGGGGTGGATCTCACTTGTGGACACCATTGCATCTTGCTGGACACGCCTGTCATGTGAATGTTGCCAGTGTCTCAGATGTCATGGGGGCCGCGTGCAATTTTCGCCGCCGAGATGTAATGTCGGCAGTTTCTGCCCTGCGAGGTTCAAGTTCTAATCGAGGAGCGATCTTGAGAAGTGGCATCTATCGAGCTTGTGCAAGATGGGCCCCGTCACCAGTTACACAGTTATGAATGGGGTGAAACGGGCCCCTAAAGTAGGGTTCTAGCCCTAGTTATCTATTTATTATAGGGGCTATAGCCCCATTTAGAACTGGTGGGGGCCCATCTTGTGGTTGACAACCTTTTCTTTGAAGCTGCTGCTGATTTTTCCCTTCGAATTTGTGTTTTTGAAAAGGCGGGCTCCGATGTCTTCTTGCGAAACATTGATGGGCGAACAGCCAGGCCACGCATGACTTTGTTTTATGCCACCTTGAGAACCTTGTTTTATTTAGGGGATTATACTTATCCAGTTACACAGGGATTATGACAAGCTATGATAAGGACCCCTATAAACCAATCAGTATATTGGAATGCTCATCTTGTGTTTTTTCCACCGCATTGACTGATTTCCTACATCTGGGTACTTTGACCCATGCCGTTTCTCAGGCATGTTTCAAGAGGAAACTTAGCTATCTCAAAGCTCCTCAGAAAAGCAGAGGACAGAAAGTTGGGGTTCGACAATCATTCAACAACATGCAGCCAGCAAACAATGAGCTCTTATGGCGAAAATCCATGGATTCATCCAGGATGAATGGCTGTGGTACCGCATTCATCAAGGCTTTTCTGACATGAAGGAGCCGAGCCGATCGAATATTTGTATAGCAGGTTTGTTCATTAATCTATCACTGGACTTCGACGATCTATGGCCACCTAGATTCCCCTGAATTAAGGAAACATCAGCTGCCAGTCTCTGTGGCCAAGGAGACCGTTAAGCCCATGGGAGATATCTGCGCGGCGGCGGAACCATCTGCAGATGGTGCCCCGACTAACAAGCAGCCAGCGGATTTCTGTCTTGTCTTAGCCATGAAACGGATGAGCTTGGAATTGAAAAACCCACTTTTCAGAGTCTGACTTAACCTCGGTGGTGGTTTCAAGTCCCGGACCCCTTCAAAATGCAACTGCTCAGTTGCCAATTCGGCTGATGAAATGACTGGCAAGAAGTCCGGAGTCTCCAAGATGGGGGTTGGAAGGATGGATGATTTTTGTATGGGGTCCAAGTTGTTGAATAAATGGCCTTTCCGAAAAGACCAGATTTTAGTAACTAGTAGTGATTTATAGTACTGGTAACATATAATCAACAATTCCCGGGGCCTATGCTTTTAATGGTCTTTGACTTACAGGGTTTGCTGTTATTTTGATATATTTTGACGTGTTTTCAAGCCATAGAGAATGAGACAAGGACTGACACAGTTTTTCTATATTTTATTATGTTATTCTTTTTTGTTTCTTTAGATTCCTGGGTTCTGAGGGATTCGCATGAGCTACTGGAAATCTTCAAAGTTGAAGATGATGAAGACGATCTGATCGAGGTGCAAGATTTTTACCCACGAGTCGTGTTTCTGCCGCGTTTCTGCCAAGCCAAAGATTGCGAGGAAATTGCGAAGAACATTGAAGGTCCAGCAAGAAGAGGTCTGCCAAGAAGTTTTTTGGGATTTTTCAATTTGTAATAGATGTGATATTAGCGGATGTTTTATTTTGATTTCTTATCATGACATATTTTTCTCATTGTTTTCTTCCTACATAATCATGTTAGCTTTTTGTAAAACCCTCATGCATTTGGTCTTTAGTCTATTGCTACAGTTGCCTCTTTTCTGGACCCTGGATTTTGATCATGTTGACTGAAAAGGTAGTTCTGGTGCTGCTCCACAAGGCGAAAACCATGGGATGTTTTCAGGTAGAGATAAGGTAGGCATTCCTTGGAAAGATACAGGACTCAAGATTTTTTGGAGGTTCTTTGATCGATGTTTTTTTTTCAAAACTGGTGTATGCGAAAAGGTGTTTGAACACCTTTGTGATATACTTTTAAAGATCTATAGTTACATACTTTTACATACTTCCATTTGCAATTTACACTGCCTGAAACTAACACTTGGCCTCTGAAGGCCGTCATCAACCCTACTGGGCTGGTTTTTCGCCACTTGTTAGGGGGAAAACATGGCAGCTTTCGGGGGGTCTCCAGGCCCACCAGATCCAGCCAAAACGGCGCCGGAATTGAAAGCGGCTTCCAGGTGCGTTTCGCTGGATGATTGGTGGGGAAAAATAAGGGGAAACACCAAGGATGAAACGCAGAAATTTACTGTGGAAAATGGAGGCCGAAAATGCAGAGGATCACAGAGAAGTGCCAAGATTCCTATTTTTCCAAGGCAAGGAATCTTCAAGTCGTCATCAAAGTGACATCAGGATTTGTGAGATGAATTTATTGATGTTTCTGTTGTATAGATCGTTTTCGTGTGAAGGAAGAACTTCATTTCCACCAAACTATGAACTTCACCAAGCCCGACGAAGAAGATGGCGTGGGAGGCGGGTTTTGTTTGTTTCATACATGTCATGCTTTGTAGTTTTATAAGACTCCAAAATTGTAGGATGCTAATAAAATGATTGGTAAACTGCATGCTGATTAAAAAAGGTGACGAGGTGTTCGTTGAAACACTCACCAAGCTGCTGGACAAAGGGTTGGCTCCTCAATGAATCCTTCTCCAAACTTTTTGTCAAGTGAACTTCATTCCATTTTTTGCTGGAAGATACCGTAACAAGTGAGGCCAAAGTATAGGCTTCCCTACTTCTTTTCAAAACCTTGGGTCAAGGACTGCCTCCCCAAACAAACCACACTTTTCGTGCAAAATTGTCAGCTGATTTTCAACTCCTGCCAGGAGTTGATCCCTGACGTGCTGGGAGATGCCAGTAATCATCACCTTTTGCTTGACCCTGAAGTTATTTGCAACGAGGCGACCCGTGGCTCTCCCGTGAAAACCCCGGTGAAACCAACCGTAACCAGTGAGAAATTTGGCCGAGCTCCGGGTAAGATGTGGCAGGATTTGCTGAGATTGCTTGTATACAATTTGCCGACAGACAGGCCCGGCAGCCCAGAAAATCAAAGAAGCTTGTTTTCTTTGGTGCAATACTGTTTATGGACTTTTTTCTTGCTTCGTGTGGATGAGATAATGCAGAGTGATGTCAGGCTATTGGGAAGTGTGTTCAATCTTACTAGATTTCTGAATCTATTTCGCTACCATCAATCTTACCCTTTGGTGTTGTGTTATCATTTTTTGTTCGTAGGCTTGGAGTGCTTGGAAGGATGAGAAGCAGCGATCAGGAGGGTTTGATGCTTCCTATGTACGTGATTCCAGCTTTCTTTTCCATTGGATGAATTCTGTGGCCTCAGCAGATAGGACACTTTACTGCATGTCATGTGCAGAGGTGCCTTTCAGCACAGCGGTACAATTTCTGTCATATTTGGAGAGGCACAAAATCTCCATCAAAGTGTGCAGGTGTTCGTTCACCTAGCACTGCTGCTGATATGCTTTTGTTTCTCTTGATGGTCAGTGGCTGAGTCTCAAGGGCTCCATCTCTTGGAGTGGTTTGTAAAGAAATGTTTCGAGAAAAAAACATCCTTGAGAACCGGCTCCTGGATTTGACAAAGGCGTGCCCAAAAGGAACATTTGATTTGGAGGCGCAATCGACGACCTTGGACGATGACGGACTTTGACAGATTATTTTTTTGGGGGACCAAAAAAAAACGGTTTTGACGATTCATGAGAGTCAAGAACTATAAAGTTGGTGGTTTCATGCTGGAACTCCAAAGCCAACCATTTTATAGAATGGATGTTGGGTGATTTCCAACCATTTCCTATATATACAGATTTGGTTCATCATCCAATTGAAACAACCATTTATAAATGGTTGGCCTTGGGGTTCCATGATGTTGTATGCAGCCTATTCAAAATGTGTATGCCGCCCCAAGATCCCTTCAGCCAACTTGAGGTTTGAAAGAACATCACAATCCCCTATTTTTCATGTGAAGAAACAAGTCATGTACACGGGAAGAGATGGTAGAAAAGTTCATCTAACAGTTCATATTGTTTTTTTTTTGTTTTTTCACTTTCTTTTTGTGTTTTTTTTCAAATAGCATTTTGGAATCCACCATTGTTGAAGCATGGTTTTTCGATCCTATCATCACATCCAAATCCTCCTAATGTTCACCTGCGTTCTGTCGCTTGCGCTATGGGTGAAAGCTTCCAGTGCTGAAGGCGATTACTTTGAGCACGAGAGATCATTGTTACACTCCTTCAGGCATTTTGATCACTTCGAAGGGCAGATCAGCTTTCCAAGAGGATCAGCTTATTTACAAAACAAAGGACCAAATGCGTCTTTGAAAATACGTGGTTGGATGGGTGGGATGCATGGGATTTTCGCATATTGCTGGCATTGTTATGGTGGAGTTTGCTCATCTGAAAAGAAATGTTGTGGAAAAAGTCCCAGTTTGGATTGCTTTGATGGCAACTATTGGCGCAGAGAAGTTTGTTGTGATAAAGAACTGCAGCATTATGAAAATCATCCTGAACTTCAAACTTCAGTTTTATATACCACCTTAGGTATTGAACAGATCTATCAGCGTTTAACAGCTCGAAGATTGGAACATTTAACCACTTTACAATTGCCTATTTGGAATCGAAGTGTGCTCGAACTCGCCGGAAGACAAGGAGATTTGACACATTACTTCACGGATCGAAATTGTTCAGTAACTTTTGTCGAGCCGCGGAAGGTGAACATCATGCAACTTCGAAGGAAGTTGGCATTGGGATATTTGTTTCCAAATAACAAACAAGTGAACATTTTATCACTTGATTTGGAGAAAGCAACTCCAGTCGGCAAATGGCAAATTGTATTTTGTTTTGGATTGTTATATCATCTTGAATATCCATTGCAGTTCTTATCCAAAATTGCACCTTTGGTCTCTGAGTATCTACTTTTGGAAACCTTTGTGAGTTCCACGGTGCAAGAGAACGACGAAGTTGCGGGATTTGATTCAATGAGCTTGTCGGGACGTGCCACGGTCCTGCGTCGGGAGGATATTTTCTATGCCTTGAGGCAACTCTTTCCCTATGTTTATGTTCCGAAAACTCAGCCAAATCATGATCAGTTTGAGATTGACTGGACAAAGAAGGATATAAAGGCACGTGCTTTCTTCATTGCATCCAGAAATCCATTGACAAGCCCGGTTCCTTTGATGGAGGAACTTCCAATGTATCAGACACGGTCAGTGTGAAGTGGTCAACATCTCCCGAGCGAGCGTTTTGACTTGTGGAGACGTGGAAATATATGAGGATAATACCATGATGCGGGGAAAAGTGGAGATGAGATTGTGTACTGTGTGATGTTATATTCATGAGCCATGAAGATCTTATGAAGAAACTCGTGCATGGCTGATAATTGTGATCAATTATGTTGAACAGGTGATAAAAATTGCTCAAAGCTGAGGCCCCGCCAGCCAAAAGCGACAATAGTAGTTGAAAGATGTGTTAACTTGGGTTGCAATCAAAACCCGGTACAAGTACGACATGTAGGGGCATGACCTATCATGACTGCACATCTCACTTTTGAAGGCGGCCGCAGCTAATTACGTGATTTTGAACATTTTGTGTGCCATTTTGCAAATAGGATCCAGATAAGCGACACCTAGCGATACCCTGTTTTGGGCCCTTTGGGCCTTCATTTCCTTCCTTTGAAGAGGAGCTCCCACAGTATGTGTTAAAGAGAACAGTTTCACGGATAGCAGTGAATTCACACATGCTTGAGCTTGAAAGCAGCATTGATGTCAGGATGCAAGGCTTGGTATAGGGTTGTGTAGGGGAAACCTTAACATATATTACGTCCACACATTAAGCTTCATGTAGGCGGCCGCATGGAATTTCATGTGCCACAAGATAGGATCAGGATTTTCATACCAGGTTTTGACTCCAACCCACTTGGCGTTGTGGAATCTTGTAGATGCTTCCGGGATGGAACCAGGCTTGACAGATCTTGACAGGCTTGGCCAAAGGCTTTCATAGAATACATTATGCCATCCACTTCACATTTCAAGGCCTTGACGTTGATGACAACATATTTACAGATATTCTTACAGCCATCCCCAGCGATACGATACCTCTAGCAATATCAAGCGACACCCGAAACACGCGAGATGTCGTTAGAATTTAAGGCAGTGACCCGGGTTCTCCAAAATGGATATGATGAATGACATGTTTCAAATCAGCAAATTCATGACGGGAGTGAGACGTGACACCCCAAATCCCCAAAGTGCAACAAACTGTGTCTAGCGACGGGGCCCCACCAAATCCAAGTTCGTCACAGGGCCACATAACATCTTCAGACAAACACTCATATCTATTTGATGTACGTACAATATCATACAATATCTGTACGTATATCTATTATCTGTTTTTTTGTTTTCCCTGGGTCATTTCATATTCGAATTTGCTTGGTAAGTATAGTGGTTTCATACCGCCAAATCACCGGCAGGCAAGAGATTTGAGAGGACAAACCTGTTTGCATTTGGCATCGCAGAATGGTGACCTTGGCCAAGAGCTCGGGGTTCGTGGGTCCCCAGTGACACATCACTGTAGACCTCGTTGCTTGTGAGACGGAGGTCTCGTGCAAGTTTTGCTGGATAACAAAGCCCAGCCAAATGTGCAAGAGGCCTGCTGTTAGCTGGTACTTGGAAGGGAAAATTCAGGAGCTGGGGGTATTAAAAACCCCTGAAAATGATAGGGAGCAAAGGAGCTACCCCCAGGTTTCCAAGCACATCTTAGACTGGTGGTGTTCGTTTGATATGGGCTGGGGTCTAAACTCTCATTGGTTCCCTGGTTTTTACATACCTATTGTAAGCATTCCATATTAAGGGTGGGAGGACTGTCCCCGGCGTCACTTGAAAAGTCAAATCTCAGGAGACCACAGGATGGACCCCACTCCACTTTGCAGTGTCGAAGGCTGGGGCAATCATGACCATTACCGCCACTGCTGCGGATCCACCTTGTCAGATTGTCATCAGCCATCAGTGGCCATCAGGCACACTACAGCATCATTTTGCAATTGCTACAACATGGTGACACTGATGTCAACCAGGCCTAAGATCGGGGAAAGATCCTTTTGTTTGGGTAATCCGGTGTATTTTTGATATATTTTTGATATTACATATTTTGAATTTTTCAAGTAGCTGCCTTTCCATATTTTCCAGGTCGATAAGTTCGAGTGGCCTCCAATCCTGGAAGCTTGTTCAAGGCTTGGGACCAAAACTCAGATGAATTTCACGCCCTTGGGCAACTCTTGTCTGATAGGTTGGATGCCCGGGCAACATCCTTGCTGGTAAATGGGAAAGCCAACCTCTCCTTTAGGTGCGACTGAACCAGACTTCTGAGGGGTTGTTGTTGTTGTTGTTGTTGTTGCTGTTGCTGTTGCTGTTGCTGTTGCTGTTGTTGTTGTTGTTGTTGTTGTTGTTGTTGTTGTTGTTGTTGTTGTTGTTGTAAATGTTTGAAGTCATAGGAAGTTGGAGAGGGTAAGATGTTGTAAGATCTGAATATGAAGGTTTTTCAACTGCTGAAACTTTTGTTTCCAACATTTGGATAGATTTGCTACCACCTACTTGTACGTCGTTTCAAGGAAAGCTCGCCTTCCAACTTTGGAATTTCGCTGGTTTGTTTTGCCAGGAATCAGCACCAATTCGATGTTCTCAAAGCGGTGGACACGTCGAAAAAGGAGAAAGTGACAAAATAACAAAAGGTTTTTAACGCACAAATGTGTCAGAAAAGGTTTCCTTGCTCCTTGATCGGCACAAAAATGCAAGTTGGAGAATCATTTGTTCTAAAAAAATGAAACGGTATGAAACAGTGTTCTTTTCTTGCAGGATTTAGCTGCAAAGCGCTGGATGTCCTGCTTGATGGTGAGCAATGGCTTCCGCTTTCAGGCAGACATTCTTGAATCTTGCAGGCTTTTTCAAGCTTTGCGCCATGATCTTTGACAGGATTCAACAGTGCAGCTGACAGCGGAGGCCAGAACCATTGCAGCTCTTTGTAGTTAGCGAATAACAAACAAAGAAAAGCTATACATATTATATAATATTTGTACACTTTCAGTACGCACATTTTAAGCGGCAGGACAGAGATACTCTGCAGCGCGAACATGCCTCCTTCAATAGCCGGACGATTCCAGCTCTGATCTAAGTGAACAATTTGGGCATTTGGTGGCTCAAAATTATTGGCCCCCCAAGACTCTCCTAAGTGTGAATGATTGCAAGACTGCAATTGATATCATGGCATAGCAATTATTTTTAAATGTCTTAAATGTATTCAAATCACAGCATCATTCAAGAACTTCTTTTTAAAGAACTGCTCATTTGTTTCCCCCAAAACTGCCATATTTCAAGATTTGAGTTAAACATCCGGAAGAATATAACAAAGTTTGGCTGCCATCACAGCCATCATCATCACAAACATGTTGCCCATCGTCATGGGCGGTTCGAGGTGACACATCCTCCCTTCTTTGTACCAGATCATTTAGCACCAAGATGTCACAGTTGCAAGGCTTGGAACAAACATATTTTTCAGATGGATTCGTGAGGTTTCTGGTTGGACAACAGAGTTGGGTGCACTGAAAAATGAACGTGTTGTATCCGTACATTCTGAGTAAACTGTAAAAAGGAATTATTAAACAACAGTAAAACGATGTATATGTATAATGTATAAGACATAGGAATTGTGATAATGCCTGGATCTTTTGGTTTCGGAGCATGGTGTTTTGCTTATTTCCTTTCCCGCCGCAGGTCCTCTTCTCAGTGTCAGTTCGTCAGCTGCTCAGATGCCTGCAAGTTTGCAAGTTCTGCAAACCCTATGTGCTGGGGTCTAAACTCCCATTGGTTCCCTGTAGGGGATGGTCATCAACCTGATAGTAGACTTTACATACCTATTGCCTATTACTGTATAGGGATTCCATATTAAGCGTGGGAGCACCATCCCCGATATAAGGAGTTTGAACCCTGGCTCAATGGTTCATGTTCATGTCATCTTCGAAGTTTGATTCAGACCAGCAAAGGTCGTTATCACTGTCGCAGTTGTGGGCTAGTACTCTGTGGCAATTGCTTCAAGTGGAGGCCCTTGATCCAATCATCAATAATCAGCATTTGAAGAAGATAACGTCACTGGCAGCATTGTCTGTTGAATGGCTCTCCGTATGTGTTAGCATTGCATCATTGCACAGATTTCGGCCTTTTTTAATTCCTGCAACATTTTTGGCTCAGAGCGTCATATTGTTTCCTTATTTGGCGTTCCCGCTTCGTGTGTCTCGGAAGCTTTTAACCAAAAAAGGATCACGGAGTCGGTCCAACGGCCTGTTGACTGAGTTTACTAAGGCGGTGCATGAAGCGAGGTTGTCAACAAGAGCCCAGGGGCTTAGTGCATATTCCAAAAAATGCGGTAAAGTTCACCTTCCTAGCAAGTCTGCTGGTGACCTTTTTGGGATGGTGATTTGTGACCCTTTTCAATGGTTAAGTGACCTCCAACTAGGGGATGAAGTTCGGTCACGACTTGAATCATCTGGTTGCCATTACACCCCTGAAAATGGCCAGGCAAGGGAGTCAGACCAAGCAACAGAAGGAGCCGGTTTGTTGAGCGCTTTTTTTCGTTGGATGTTGGTGTCTTGATGTGGAAAGAAGATGTGAGTTAGAGACTTCAAAGTATCAGGATATTATGACCTGTTGCCCAAATGATGTTTGTTTTCAAATCAAAAAAAGTAGACTAATGTACCAATGGACCACTGAAAGCAGAGGCGGTTGTCATGTTGTAAGAGGTTGAGCTTGGGGGGAACGATACCATTTCTATATTCGTCAGATGGATGGCGCCGGAGCAAGCAGCGTTTCAGCGGACAGAGAGCACGTGATGCTCGTGAAGGCTATCGGATGCCATCAGTGACAAACAGAAAGTGAACGAAAGCAACTTGTAGAATAGCCCATAGGAATCCATAGGATCCATGTATGGTAATGTATGGTATATTATATAGTGACCTACATATACTTGATTTTGATGGGATCAATGTAGGTGAATATATCAGTCCCATAGATCCTATGGGTCGTGATGTTACAACTCATGCAGGTGCTGCAACTGGCACAACAGCCAACACAAAAGCTTAGCGTGTCCAATGCAGAATCCTCAGTGTTTTCAAACACTTTATCAGCTAAACATTACGAAAATCAGCAGAAGGCAATGGATGATATACGTACATATATATATATATCATATATAGATATATATGTAATCAGAATGGAATCATTATGGAATGATTATGGACCAGTGGTTTTTGTCAGTACATGTGTTTGTTTCCCCCAAATTGTGATGATTCTGTAGCATGGCTCCTTGCAACAAGGTGGGCGAGTTCCTCGATGGCGAGGCCAATCGAATTGCAAAGGAAAGAAGTTTGGAGGAGGCCGTGATGTTTCTGGCGCAGTGGAGAACTCAGGAATTTGGCTGAAAAATGTGGGATGCAACACTGATGAAACATATGGTAAACAGATTAAACAAAAACAATTACATAATTGTGCAACCGATTGATGTCAGTTGTTGATCGTTGAATTTGTGAACTTGAGGGGATGGAGAAGATCTGAGGACTGACATTGCAGGGAATGGGTAAAAAATGAAGTGGTGAAACGATTCCATCAACAGATTGGAATACAATTCCATCGAACAGATACACTTTTGTCCAATGCCCCTCAGCCGTGAAGTTGAAAACAGGATCTCTCCAATACTTTCTTCAATTTGCTGTATACAGATCTTCAGAATAGTTTTTTATTTTTAAACTGAACCATGACAAACAACATGATATGAGAGAACGTATATAATCTTTGTAATATATACATATATATAAAATATGTAATATGGACATTCCACACTACCCTTTCGTTTCTCTTTACCCGAAAGGAAGGAGGCGTTGTGCCATCCACCTGGGATGGCATTGCACCTCTGCAAGAGGCCGTTCTCATAGCAGCGCTGGCACTGTTGCTGGGTGCATCTTCCGATCAAAAGGTGCCAATTGATGGGAAAGTTCCGCAAAGTTGATGCAAAAAGGTTTGGGGATAATCACGGGTAATCCAGTGTAAAGTGTGTAAGTGGTACATAGTAAAATCTTGAAATCTGGATTAGGAACAGCTATATAAACTGATTTGTTGACAATCATAGTGAGTTCATGATAATTGGGTGGCCGACGGTAGCATGAGAACGGCCAAAGACCCAAGGCAGGATTCATAGCAGGCCAAGACAGAATCGAAAGTTGCCAAATGTACTAGTAGCCAAGTGGTGGTTTCAAATGTTTTCTATTTTCACCCGTACTTGGGGAAATAATCCAAATTGACTAATATGTTTCAAATGGGTTGAAATCACCAACTAACTAGTAGTAGAATCTATGAAACTCTCACACGTAATGTTGATGAATTGAGGACACCCATCAATACCTCAGAACCAATACAGTACCAATCACCAAACAGATACGCAAAAACATCACAGATTTGTGATGGAAAAGAAATCTACTGGTACTGAATCTACTGTGACACACCCTGACAAAATCGACTTCTCGAAAGATCAGTGTGACACAGTTTGGACATGGAACCTTGGAAATGTTTTTTAATCTACAACTTCAGGTCCTTGTGAAGTTTCCCCAGAAAAGATCTGGAAATTGTGAATGACCCATTTATTTGTGTTTTTTTTTTTGAGTTTCCAGAAAATAAGATGGAGTGGATAGCTGTTTCCTTTGAAGGGTCACTAGTCAGGATGGGTTGGGGTAAGCCCACAAGCTTGCCATCCATACACTACAACTACAGCAATATAAGGAGTTTAGACCCCGGAACAAATAGAAACATCAGATGCTGTTGGAGGACCTCCTCAGTTTGTTTTTAAGAATTGAACCTTTAAGAATTGAACCTTTTAGGTTTTCGGCATGTTGTGGACTTTACATGACTTTACATGTGGCGTCGCAGGGTACATTAATGGTCCTTGAGTCATGATAAAAACCTGAAGATTTATTTCAAAACAACTATAGCTCAGCTCATGGACTTGATCAAGATCTTTTTGGATGAACACATGGTCACAGCATTGATGGCATAAAGGTAGATTTGGTGTACTGTAGGCTTCCTAAGATTTTCAACGAGTTGAAACTCGTCAGGTCACTCTGATTCTTGGACTTCTCAACGGCCGGGTGCCAATCAGGCCTTGGCTGGCATGTATCCATATGTGATTGCATAAAAATCATGAAAAAGTCATGAAATCTATATGTTTAAACCATTTTAAACCTGGGGTTGGTCTTGATTGCAAATTCAAGCAACCTTCTCGGCCCTTTGTTTCGTCATTCCTGGCAGGTTAATGAACGAGCTCCTGCTGGCAGCTGCAGAGGACGATGCAGTTCCTCCAGTGCTGGTTTCCAGATTGGCCGCACAGCTCAAAAATCGGTCAGAAACTGAGTGAACACATGGAATCACAGAGTATTTCAAGTCGATTGATATGATGCCAGTTAAATGCCAAGATGCAGCGTGAGCCAACAATCTGATTTTCATGTTTTATTCCTCATCTTTTTGATGATCAAGGACTCTGAATGATCTCCGAAGCCAGCAGTTCGGCCAATTGATCCATGTGTCAGGGAGCTTAATTTTTTGATTCGAACAAAGAATTCCATCCAGGGTTTGAAGGCTTTTCTCACCAAGCCTACAGGATCCATGACTGTATTCGTATAATTTACCTACATTGATCCCATAAAAATCAACTATTCATGTAGGTAAATGTACCACTTCCATTGATCTTTATCATGGAAGTCATGGCGACTAGTTTGAACCATGTCTTTTTAACTTTTGCTGATGATGCTGATGATTTGAATCTTGGGAGGTTAAGAGCGAAGAAAGACAAAAACCAAAGCAAATATATCAATGCATTGGTGTCCTCACCTCTCAAGGAGGCTGGGCGGGCACATTTTTCAGCACAGCTGCACATGTCGGTCCAGGGTTAGTTATAGGAATACCCAACCATCTCCCATAGGATTGTAAGCCTATAACCCTGTTGTAATGTGCAGCTAAGATTGATGAAGTCTGAGCATTTCTTTGGAGATCGCTGATCGAAGAAAGGAATTGTGGAAGCCAGCCTTTGAGTCCAACTTTGTGTGGAGCTCAAGTGGTGTGAAGGTGTGAAATTTTTCAACTTGAAATGGTGGGTTGGTTAGGAAAGGTAACAATCATCTCACCGAACCTGCAAGCAGAATTGTCCGCAAGAAGGTCAAATTGTCGCAACTGAACACTCTCCAGCAGGCACAATCAATGGTCACTGTATTCTGTAGGTTTGGCGAGACAAGAAGAAAAATGTCGTGGCTACGCAAGCGGAAGGCCTTTTCATGCAGGACTTCGTTGCTGTGCAAAACTGTCGAATAGAAGTTTTTTTGGATTCCTGGATGCAATGCTCATATGATATATGGCATCCTTTTATATATACATATATATATATATCCCTGTGGCATCCATAAATCCATAAACATCAGCATTATGATGGATCCAATGTGTTTTTTTGGGATACATCCATAAATTCACAAGCATCTCATAACTGGATTTTTTTTTCAGCTTTTATTTCCGAAATTTTCTGATTTTCTAACCGGTCCGAACCAACGAATTCGCCGTTGAGGAGAATTCGGTGTTGGGATGGGCCTTGTCACCATCAGCACTTGATAGTGCATTGGTACCGCCTTCCAGGGCTCATTTGACGGAGGCAGGGCATCATTAAATGCCACCAGGTTATGGCGGGGGATTATCAAAGAATGCCAGCAAATGTATGGTAACTTTGGAGGAATTTCCATGAATTTCCCATTTAACTTAGTAGTGCACTGTTTGGGCTGGTGTCATAAAGTATAGTGATCGCTGTTGAATGGGGAGTTTTTCTTTCATGGGCATGGCATTCGGCATTCGGCCGTCGTCAGGCTGGATCCAAAGAATGGGATCATCTGACCCGTTCGACACGTGGCAGGGTGGAAGGTTTGCAAACAGCATTGCGAACCAAGCTTACGAGCTCCCAAGATCAGGCAGATGGATGGGACAGATGGATGGATTTTCTTGTTGTTTGAAGTTCAAAGATGTTTAAAGGAATTTAAAGGTAGAATTACATATCAAACTTTTGGAAGAACTGACATAATGTTGGTTGGTACCCTACTGGCTGAGGATACTTACAAAACTTCATAACGATTCTATGTAAGAGTATTATTTTTTCGCTTCTCATGAAGTCCGGCCTTTTACATCGACAGAGGCTGCCGAGTTTGTGGACATCCTTCTTCGTGCAGGGGCGGGGATTGCATAGTCATTACACCCTCGAAGTTTCCACAGCTCGCCCCTGAAATCCGCTACCGGGATCCCGAGACCCAAAGTCGGAACGGATTGTCTTGCAACTATCATTAATCGTTTCAGGGGTTTTTGCTGTTAAACTTCACGGGGTGTACACTCCGGTAAACTAACATAGCAATGGGCAATCCACCATTTGAAGATGTATCTCCTATCAAAAATGGTGGTTTTCCATTGCTATGTTAGTTTACCAGAGGGTAATGTTCATGATCATGTTCATGGCATGAAGCAACCAATACCTGAGGATGAACCACGTATGGCTGTCTTGGAGTGGATTGGAGTGTGGTTTCCAAGTTGGAACTTGATCCGGAAAAATCCAACCAACTTGACGATCCCCAAAACTCGCAGTTTTCAGTGACCAAAATCTTGGATTATACAATCCATTTATACTATAATATATATATATATAAATATATTTATGGATTATTTCATAAGCCATGGAAATTCTTGCATCCCGGAACCTTAACCCCATGCGTACAAGATATCAGCCAAGGCTCTCATTACCACGGCTGAGCCACGTGGAAAGCAAGGCCAACCAGCTCCAGAAGGGTTTCTTGGATGAAAAACATGCCATTTTGTTTGGGGGGGGGTTCAAATGTGAATTTTCGGCAGGTGTTAGTTGACAACAAGTGACCTAACAAGTCTTCTGTTTTTTTTGGGAAGAACTGTTTCATGCGATTGCTCTGAGGTTTAACTTCTGGCCTCAATATGGCAATCACGTCATCGACTGTTTGAACCAGCAAGAACCAGGATCTTTTGAAAGATCCATGAAAAACCTCCTGTTGCTACAGGCCATTCTTGTTACCTTTGTTAGCCTCAGCTGGTTCCAGTGACAAAACCCTCTGACTTTGAGTTCACCAAATATACCAAATTTTGTTTGCAACAACTTGGAGGCCCTTCATGCTCGACTGCAGGGCTTTCCAACAAGCGGGATGGCACTGAATACATTTTCTTTGTACTGTCCTCAAAACGGGGATGAGCTTTGTGAGAAACATCAGGCTGATTTTTTTTTGAAGTCTCCAAGTTCTTCCGAAAGAAACTTGCCACCATGTCAGATGAGTGTGGTTTTCTGTCACGCAATCTGCAGGATCATTGGTTTACTCTGGAAATAACCTCTTCATGTTGTGACCATTGGAGATGTGTTCCCCAACGCCTTTGAACAAACTATGAGGCTTTTACATCTCTTGAAGCCCATCAAGGTTGAACAAGCATCAACTGTTTCAGTGGGTGATCTCAAAGATCTTTGCAACTAATTTTCCCGTGCCTCCAATGATTCAAACCTGTTGATGGAAGAAATCCGGCTAACATCGGCTAACCAGTTGATATGGAGAATCTACCACTCTTTACAGGGTTTTTACCTATCTCAACTGGTGCAGGATTTCTTCCATCAACAGTAGTAGTTCCTTGAAAAAGAAGCACCCTGTGCTGATCCTTGATGGACAAACGGCACCTTGCATTTTTTCTAAGGCTTTCTTCCCCATTCGAGATGATGTCTCACAGCTCTTGGGGAACTACCACAAGGAGGAGAGGAAATTTACATACTTCCAAGTGGATGTTTCCTAAAATAGTGGTACCCCCAAATCATCCAATTTTAATTGGGTTTTCCATTATAAACCATCCATTTTGTTTTACCCCTATTTTCGGAAACACCCAAGTAGTGTCAAAGTATAGTTGAGGTGGATTCCAATTTGTTTCCAAGTGTTTTGATAGAGTTTCTTTTGATGCGTGTTTTTTCCATCATTTTAAATCTAATTCTTGGACCAGAAACCTGGTCAGGCTCGATTTGGTGAAAAGGAACAGATCGAGGCTGCCACGGCATCTGCCAAGAGCGCCGGGGAACCTGATCCAAGGTCGTGCCAATGAAACCCAGAAAGAATGGTGAATTGACAGCCTGTAACGGAACCATTTGGCACCCGAAATGGAAGGTCCAGGTATTTAAAGTAATCGTTTTTTTGTTGTTTTGCATTTTTTTAACGGTGTTTCTTTTTTGCATTTTATCTTGAAGAAATGACTGAATCTCAAGTGTTTGTTTGAAGATGTGAATGTTTGAGGATCCATCCTTCATCACAGCGCTTAGCGACAAGAGTCTCTTTAAGTCGCAGGTGGGGTTGAAGGGCTTGGTTGCCTGTGATTGGATGTGGCTGGGTTTTCCAGAAATCATTGAATGGGACCCGTTTTTATCATTCTTGGGGAATCGCATTTCATGCAAATGTATGGTAATTTTGAAGGATTTCCCTTACAATTAGTGCCTTGTATTGTTTGGGTTTGATGTCATATGAAGGACCACTGTTTTTGGTTGTTTGATGTCTGCCGAAAAAAAACACCTCGCCGAGCTGTTTGGCCAGATTTTCTGGCTTACCACAAAGGGGGTTGGCTACCTGTTGAAGCCTTAGTACATCGCAGAGTTAAGCTCTTCATTCAAAGATTATTTTCCCTGAGGCTTATGCCAGTGGCGAAGGAATCATTTCATGCCTGGCAAAACATTGCATCTGCCATGTATGACAAGGACACTTAACTTAGCACAACTATATACTAAGAATGTGTAACAAGATGTAACATAAGACGGGAGATGATTGGAAATCTCTTGAAATTGTATCTTCAGGACCGTGAGATCTCTGATGGCGCCACTCGAGAATTTTTGCTGGCAGAAGCGGCTCTCAAGGACGTTCAGTCATCAAATTTCACGAGACCCAAACAAGTCACCTAGCTCGCCAAGGAGTTGGGAATCATCCACGGGATTTTTTTTTTGAGGGACTCACCAAATAGTGGGCATTTATTCAGGTATCCATACGAAAGTCCCTAATACCATAACCCCATCCAAAAATCCAATCCAAGAATTCGTATGGTAGAATCCCTGTGGATCCCCCGCGGGTCCACTAAGCTGACCAGGAATCTCGCTTCCTGGAACGCCTGGGTCACATGGTCGATTTGACCTTCCGATTTCTACAGCATGCTGCAGCTGGAGGACAACAAGTATCTTGACAAATGCTGGGAAAAGATACTAGCTAGACTCAAAAATAAGGTAGAAGGACGGCAAAGAATCAATTTTTCGGGGTGTTTTGTTCCAGGAATCAGACATGTTTCATGATTTTTCATGATTTTTTTGTTGGTTGTTCATATTGTTTCATGATTTTTTGTTGTTTTCCCTGATGTTCCTGTTTTTTCCATGATTTTTTTTGTTTCTACCCACTGGGGTAACAAACCCCACAATTCTTACTGTTGAAGATCCATTCAGATATCGAGGCATTGCCTCCTCCTGCCCCTGGTCCTTCATGGCATGTGATGCCCAGCTCAGTGCGGTGCTCAGCCACCGTGAGGAGTGATCAAATGATTAATGGCCTTTGTTTTGATTGCTTTCCTAGGCTAGTGGTTTCAACATATTTTTTTATTTTCACCCCGAAACTAGGGGAAGATTCCCAAATTTGATTTACGCATATTTTTCAGATGGGTGGTTCAACCACCAACTAGTTTGGCTTTTGCAGTTGTTTTTTTGGGAGGGATGAAACATTTGGTTTAAATTTTGTTTTTTAGAGTTGGTATCAATTTAGAGGGTATCAATGGTGGATAGTTATAGTTATAGTTATATCATTACTCTGTTACTAGTAAATGACACAATAATATCATCACAAAGACTCTAAGAACATCATAAGATATAAGAAAACCCATGTCAACCAACCATAGTGGAATGACATGGAATGTAACAGTTTTGTCTAAGTGCTGTGACTTCCAGATGATGGTCACTGATGGTCCCAGGTCCTGGAGAATGTTCTGGAACTTTGCGATCTCTACAGGGACAGAGAAAGAAAAAAAAGTACGCCACTCAGAGAAAAAATATAGCTACCTGGACCTTCCAAAGGGTGCCGATTGGTTCCTAAAAGGAGTCTAAAGGGTTTCAATTCACCATACTTTCTGGGTTTAATTGGCACACCTTGGAAGGTGTTTCACAAGTTTTTGCTATCTACTGGTGAAAGATATCCTGTTTTTTTTCATCACTTTCATCTCAATTCGGCCAGCTGCTGGTGGGATTCCTACTGGACTCTTCATCCACGTGGATCCCGACCCAGTCCTTACAACGTTGTGCGTTGTGCAGAACTTAGCACTTTGACCAATTGGAACGCATTGTTTCCCATCGATCTCTGACTTTAGCTTGCCAGCCGCATGCTAGTTCACAGTATTCACACAGAATCCTAGAAAGCATATCAAAGCAACTGACTTCGTCCACACTTTTTTCAGGATGGACATCATTCTATGCCAAAAATTCTTCAATATATATAGATTACTCGCCCTTAAACCAATCTTGGCTCGCCCTTGAAAATAGGCCAAGCTCATCCCCCCAAAAAAAGAAAACCAAACATCTCCCAACCAAACCACCATTTTTCATGGGGAGTGTTGACCTGTTGAAGGTGATGGCCTCTGAAGATCATGTCCGCGATCCATCCTTGCGTGGCCGGGCTGTTTGGGGCCTTGGGTTTTCGCAGGGTGGGAACCTGACCGCCGTTTCAGTCATCCATCGAGATTCCATTGATCATCTCTGATTTTAGACCCATTAGGATTCACTTTTGAATTGAAACTCATCCAAAAAAATTGATACAGTCAATATTCTCAAAATTGAAAAAACACGTGATATCACTGTCTTTTTTTTCAATCATCCATCAATTTTTCTACGGGTGCGCAATCGGATCGACCAGAAAAAAAAACAGCGTACCGGGGATTGAAGCAGCGATCGCTTTTAAGGTGAAACTGCTACATCGCCTTTGTTTTGCCTTCCGATCTTGGCGGGACTGATGGGTCATTCACTGTTACACTCATTATTAGAGGTATCGGTATGTGTTACATCACAGGTAGTGTTTATACATAGTTCATAGTTACAGGTAGGTATGTTCACTGTGGTCTGTTTTAGTTGTACCGTCTCATATCATCTCATACCTTTCAGAGCCCTAAAGACTTTCTTCCTCACGTTTGTATAGATGCGGATAGACACTTCACGTCCATTGAGAGTCAAAGCTGTGTGTTATTTGATGTTTTTTGCGTAGGACAAGTTGAATCATCCGCCTCTTGACAAACAGCTGATCCCCTGCTTGGTCAATGTCTGGAGCTTATTGTCACATTTGCGCATGACACCGATCTATACCTTTTCAAGACCTGTTTTGTCGCAGTGAGGTCTTCATTGCTGTAGAGAAAGCCATAATGAGCTATTATGACTTGTCTTACAGATACAAGTACGAGGTGCCACAGATTTGGATTTTTTGGATGGTGCAGCACCCCTTCAACGCCGCCTTGTCGCAGTTACGTGTTCCTGTGATGGACCTCTTTGATCTGACTCTTCAAACAGAAGGTCACCGAGAGGTCGGGTTTCTTAGATGGTGACAGATGATGGGAAATGTAATTGTTCAACGGTCATAGATTCTCAAAGATTCGCGAGGAAACAAAGAGGCTTTTTCTAAAGATAGGAGATGTTTAGGTCCAGGTGATTAGATACGGAACATCACAAGTCACAAGTTATAAGTTGAACCTTTTAGGAAATCATGGTTAAATCGTCTCGTAAGGAGACTTTTCTTGCTCCAATCTTTTTATGGTCTTTTTGGAAAAAAGCAACTCTCAGGTTTTGGATCAATTCATTCGTGGTGAAGGCAATGACAAGTTCTTGAAGGCGCGTTTTTGCTTGAGTTCTCTGAAATTCCTGGCAGCTGATCAGTTATTGAGTTCTTCATTCCTGCCTGGAACCCTAAACAACCATTTATAAATGGTTATGGTTGTTTCAATTGGATGTTTCCAAACCTTTTCTTGGGAAATGGCTGTTTCACTAAACATCCATTAAAAAATGGTTGTTAGGAGTTCCAGGTGCTTGAGTTCTCTTTTTGGCCAGTTATTGACGCAGCTGATCAATGACAGCAACTCACAAATCGAAGAAGCGATTCGAACTGTGACGGCCACTTGTCTATCGGTAAAATGAGTCCCAAAAGTTATGACAAAAAAGTCATGCAAGTAGCACGACGAGACTCTTTGTTTTTGTGAAACAACGGTGAGAGAAAGTTGCATTTATTTGTAACTTTTGATTTTTTTCACGCACAAACTCAGGAGTATCATGAAAAGCAGAGCCAGACAGCAAGTTCATCCGATCCTGTTGGCATCTTATTGAATTCTAGCTGTCAAATGCCACAGGAGCATTCAGGAGTTGTCACTGGGCTGTACCGAGGCTGCGCAGCGTCATGATGAACAGGCGCGTTGTGTGCAGAAATTCATTCCATCAAAGTGGGTCATCAAAAATCATGCTCTTGCTCCGATAATCATGGCACATGTGGAAAGAATAGCGTAGATTTTGAAAGGTGTAAGTTATGTAAGTTACAATTATTGCAGATCAACCCATTTTTCCACTGAACCATGCTTATGGGAAGGGTAAATTTCTACATCCATCAGCTTTTCATGTTTTTCAAGGTCTTGGAAGATGACAGAACAGGAGATGGTGATGAAGCTGAAGATATCTATCGAAGAAGTAGAATGAATTACAAGGACATACCCTTGGATCTACCCCCCCCCCCCACCCAGTAACAGTCACCAGGATTGGTATATTTTTTGGAGATATTTTTAGTGGGGGGTCCCAACCTAAACCTTTATTTAAGCCACTGTTACTGGGTACTGTAGGGGGTAGATACAAGAGTGTTGGGTGCCTTTTGGTTGATGGATGTCCATGAAATCACTGCAACGCCCTGGCCGATGTCTAGGTCTCAGCATATGGTATGCCACTGTGAGAGCGTTCATGGGCTGTACCGCTGCAAGACGATCTCCAAAAAACCAGTTTCAATAATTTTCACGACAAATTCAATTATTTTCAAAGGGTGTTCAAACTTTCTCATAAAGCTTTCCCATTTCCATGTCTACAGATTCTTTTCCAGTTTCTCTGGCAGGAGCATGCAAAGAAGTATTTCGGCCTTGCTGCGAAGACTTGGAAGCAGATGTGGCTACTTTGCAAACTTTGTGCACCAGTCATAGTACAGGGTCCTGTGCCTCAATTTTGCCAAGCCTTGATTGTTTGGTGATTTTTTGATAGCTTTCATCAATATATATATATATATGTCATATACGTAATCATAATATACATTGTATACACACATGAAATTTCCTCCCCTTTTTTTTGGGGGGGGTGGGGGTGGGGCGACCTTCAATTGTTTTAGATTGAAAGATTCCTTGGACTTCATCACGGTTGGAAGTTGCGAGGCAAAGCTACCCTGGAGCAGCTCTTGCATTCCTCTCTCGATGCGTCACTTGGCACATGGATTACAACGCCTGAGGAGCTGGGTGTCTAAAAAAGAGGGATTTTCCGGCAGTGATGATCTGATTTAATAATTATATCTGATGATCTTTTTTTTTTAATACTTGGTGATATAGTTAGGAATGATATTTACAACTCTTTTAATGATATACTTGCAATATCATGATGATTTTTGACATTGTGATGATATACGCATTATTATCGCAATGAGATATGATATAATACAAAACTTGAATCATTAAAGGTTTTTTTGAACCTTTACCACCACTTCATACGTTTGATTCACCCAGATACTTGGGCTTTAAAACTTTTGCAAGTTTACATCTGGGATTTTCCCTGTTAATCATCCATTTTAATAGGGGTTTTCCATTATTTTCACCATCCATTTTGGGGTATCCCTATTTTTGGAAACACCCAGATATCCTTGGTTCGAATCGAGGCAACTGCATCACCTTGTAGGCCGCCGGCGAAATCATCGATTTGATGCTGATGTAAGTCTTCCAATTCCTATTTGTTGGTTTGTTTGTTTGTTTGTTTGGTTGGTTGGTTGTTTGTTTTTTTTTTGGTCGGTCGGTCGGTCGGTCGGTCGGTCGGTCGGTCGGTGGGTCGGTGGGTCGGTGGGTCGGTGGGTGGGTAGGTGGGTGGGTGGGTTGGTGGGTTGGTGGGTTGGTGGGTTGGTGGGTTGGTGGGTTGGTGGGTTGGTTGGTTGTNGTGTGTGTGTGTGTGTGTGTGTGTGTGTGTGTGTGTGTGTGTGTGTGTGTGTGTGTGTGTGTGTGTGTGTGTGTGTGTGTGTGTGTGTGTGTGTGTGTTGGTTGGTTGGTTGGTTGGTTGGTTGTTGTTGTTGTTGTTGTTGATGTTGCTGTTTTTGTTGCTGTTGTTGTTGTTGTTGTTGCTGTTGTTGACATTTGTGATGCTTCTGTGATCTTCCTCAAGTTTTCCATGTACACCAAGCTCCGCGCAGGTCCTGCCATGAAATCCATCAAGGCTTCTCCACAAGAATACGATGAGCTCGGCTTCAACCCCAAGGACGCCTTCCCGTTACCACCTTCCCGCCGTTACCCCCCCACCGTTGCCAAATCCCAGGAGCTGGTGAAACAGATTGCGGAGAGTTATCTTTTCCTGGTGAGAGCGAACAAAGATGAGGTCATGGATGGAAATGGTGAAGAGATTTAGGAGTATTGGGTAGTGTTTCTGGAAATGTCTTTCGTATAACTTCACTTCGAAATCCTATCAAGTTTCTGTGGAGCATGTTTATGAACCTTTCATTTGCTTTTGATTTGCTTTTTGTTCAAAGTCGGAGTTACAGATTTGCTGCTTTGACGGCCATGGTGTGTGTTCTTTGGGAGGTGGTGCGGGTCGTTGGAAAGGACGAGAGATACTACAGCAGCTTTGGCTTTGCTCAACTTTTTCATCATGGGAATTCGGAATTCCTAAGGGTATATACACCCCAATGCCACACCATGATCATCATGATCCCTGAATAATCAATTATATAATTGATAAGGCTGGCGATTCCTTCAGGGAAACGGTTACATACCCTTTCGGAATTCCCATGATTTGATGGGACCTTCTTTGTGATCGTTGATTTCTGTTCGTTGTGGGTCGGCGAATTGACATCTGAATCTAAGGTAGCACCACCTTTAGCAAAGCTTGCAGCTTCGTAAGGACGCCAATGAGCATCTATCACTGAAAACAAACTCGGCTGTTTCCAATGAAAAAAACGACGCCTGAATGTTTTGGTTCAACTTGTCAGCATACTGGTAGCATATCACAATCTCCTTGGTCAGGAAATATGGCCTTCTAATGGGCAATGACTTGGAAGAGTTTGATGCCTTTTGCAAGGAGTCATCGGAAAGGGAGAGAAGTATGGACATTTCTGGCTTTTAGATGTCGTGAATCCAGGGCATTTTCTCCTTCCTCTCCAAGAAATCACTTAGCTTTCTTCAAGTAGGTTGAAAGTTGCCAATTTACAAGAGTGGTTTTGTAGATGTACACTGTTATATACCAATTACGTAAAAACATACACTTGAATAACAATTGATCGTCTGTTTGTCATCTCACCACAAACTATCATGATGCAACAAAACTTTCAGCACCAGCTTCTTCCAAGTGACCTTTGGGTCACTTAGCCCCTGAAAGGTCACTTAAAACACCCAAAAGGGTCACTGGGAAGAACCTGGCAGACATCTTTTTTGTCCCACAAATGTCGCGACTCAAAGGGGTCTCCCGTCGATCATTGTCAGGAGCTTGCAGAGAAGGTCTCACAGCATCGAGCAGCCTTTGATGAGGTGATATTTTGATCGAAATTGTTGACTTCCCAACAAATCCTACAGGGATGATTAAAATGGAACCCATTTTGGTGGGATCAAACAGCCGCAGCAAATGTATGATAATTTTGAAGGATTTCTCTGATTTTTTGAAAAGCATTCTTTGAGTTGGTTGGTGTCATGACATTTCATGACCATCAAATAATAGGCATTCAATTTATGCATTTTTTTGAAAGATCCTGAAAGATCACTATATTTCCAATGCGTTTCACCTATCTATGGCATCGCTGTCGTGGACCCAAAAATATCGCCATTTTTCGCATTCGACAGTCGCAGCATTTCCTGAGCTAAAATCGTTCCGGATTCCAGGCGGATATTCCCTCGAATTATCTCTGTGAGATCATGGCTGATATCATGAGTGATCCTGTGATGTTTCCCCAGAGCCGTAAGGTGGGGCTTATCAGATGAGCGCCGGGATGTTGGGAAAAATGCTACATTTATAATTATCTTGTGTATATGGATCTCCGTCCTCGGTTCTAAAGATGAACTCATGACCTAACCTTTTTTTTATGTAGTTTCGGTTCAAATTTATATATTCACTATTCGGTTTACTCAACTTGGACTTTTCTGGGGACATTTCCTAGGAGAAGCTTCACGAATTATACACATGATTGGCAATGTTAACATGATGTTGGAGAAGGGGGTTAAAAAAATCAAGAGCAGGAACAAACAAGCATAGATATTGTATGACATTAGAAGAAGGTGATGAGTTAAGGGCAAGAGGCAAGGTCTGTTGCTATGCTCGTAGAATCGAAGGACAGATATGAGTAGTCAACAAGACTACTTACTTGATACATGTAATTTACATATTGAATGTATCAATTTGATTCAATTTGAACGCCGTATAATACTTTAGCAGTGATCGTACACCACCTTATCCATTTATGGTTATGCACCCTTATTGTCGGATGCTTTTTTGTTTCGGGTGTATTCCCATAAGACAATTTTTGGGCGGGGATATCTTGACCTACGAAGTATTGTTGGGGGGTGACCGATACCGCTGGTATATATGATATTATATAACTAGCCACTTCCTAACTTACGCTTTTTGTAAGTATAGGTACAAGAAACCAATCCTTGCAAAAAAACCAACAGGTTGCAGATAAGCCTTCGGCTCTCCGAGTTATTATGGGCTTGCGACTTAGAACAGCAGCCAGTCATTGAAATTTGGTGGTCTGGTGGCACCGGATCATCGTGAGGTAATGACAGAGATCCTTTCGCCAATACTCCTGTGAAAGTTGAGGACCATACCCGCCCTCGTTGAAGCCTTGTTTTTGGAGAAAAAAACGTTTACAGATAAATAGCTAAGCATATTTCTTAGACATATGCATGTAATTACCATTTTTTATATACACATGTCTTTGAAACAACACGTTTTTTTGGGGCCAACAAACCATACCTTTCGCTGCCTTTGCAGCATTTTTTTTTCCCAAAACACCGAACCCTGGGAGGATCTCATTCCTCAGACAGAGTTGAAGGAAGAAATCCATAGATTCGCGAAGGACAAGGTGGGATTTGCGGAAGATCATATTTTTGGGAAATCCTGCAATTATGTACTTGATCAACTCTGTGGATACAACTTTTTGCTTCCTGCCATGTGCTCATGACTTGAAAAATGCAGAGAAAAGCGAGCCACTGGCATCAACAACCCTGGCACCATCCATCGCCAGGGAATCCAATTGGAGGGTGGCAACATGTTCGACTGATCCGGTCGTTCAACCCGCTGGTCACACCAAGTCATCTGCTGCATCCCTCCCAAGAAAAAAGCGCCCGAGATGTGTCGTTGGCTGAAGTTGGATCCAGTTGCAAGATTTCGCCCAAGGGATTGCAAAATTGAGAAGGATCCGTTACACACTCCATTTTGAGTGTCCAATTTTGAGGGAAATCACAACACATCAGAAGTTTCCACAGAAAAGATGTATCCAGGATGTAGCCACCATCCCAGGCATCACAAGCCTGACCCTGTTGCAGGGGTATATCAGTTGTGCCACTGGATGAGCGAATGGCGATCAAGGTACTTCTGTCGGACATGTCGGGGAGTGATCATTTGATCATTTTTGTACAAGTTTCTACGATGACATCAATATAATATTAAGATATGACAGAATGAGATCAACAATGTAGCAACTAGCATGAACATGTCGTGAAATGCCATGAGTGCTACTGAGAAACCGCATTGCAAGCATCACTTTGACGATATGTCAGGGATCCGGACCTTTAAATGAGAGCCGTTTGACAGCGGAACTTTCCTCAAGTCTCGCGTGAAGATGTTGTGCAGTACCTGGAACCCTAAACAACCAGATTTTTATGGTTGTTTCAATTGGATGATTCCAAACCATTGCTTGGGAAATGGTTGAAAATCACCATTTCCAACCATTTAAAACTGGGTGTTTGGGGTTCCAGGTAGCTCCCTGTGATGAAATAAAATCACCAGCTGATTGCGAGTTGCTAAGGCAGTTGAAATGTCACTGGGCCGTGGAGGACGTCGTGCAACGGTGAGTACGAAACATATTTCCTGAACACAGAAATCTCTTCACAGATTATTGCAGATCAACAATGTAGAAATTTCTAGGACTTGGGAATGGTTCAGGTTTGTCGGCACCTTAGATTTTTTTTAAAACCAATGAAGACAAGAGAATGAAACGCTTCAGAATGCGAAGATCACTTGGAATCTATAGAGCTACTGTTGATGGTTCAGAAGTCCCGGCGAATCACCAGTTGATATTGTATTTTTTTCATTTACGACGGGTCTCATACATACATACCAGGTGGTTGGCCTTGGGATTTCTGGTTGCCATCAACAGTATCATCAGCTGTCCTTCCCAAACCTCGGTGAGGTCTCAACAAGCAGGTGCACCTGAGGGATCAGAAGATGTTTGGGAGCCCCAGATTTTGATGGCAGTTGGTTCAGAAATTTTGGCATTTATATCAATGTAAACTTTGTGATGTACAGATGTTCATGTACAGTTCTATTTTGTCACTTTCATGTTTTGTCCTTTCTTTGGGGTCACATTCATCATCATCCATCATATCATAAGGCTTCAGGATAGAAAGATATAAAAACCTCCAATGGCATAGAGAGCTCTATTGAAGCTGATGATGGGGTATGCTGTTCGGGAGTACCTAAAAAAGTACTCCCTAGATCAAGCTGAGATAATACACCTAAGGTCATGATCTGAAGTGATATTTTGCAGTGCATCATCACAGCCGGGAGAAAAACAACAAAAATGATGTATGAAATCGCCTCTGCTATTGCAGGAGAAGCCTTGAAAAGACTCTTCAATGTTCTCATCATTTATAAATGATCATATGTAATGATTTTGCACTGCAACATGTCATTGTGGAATTTTGCAGAACACAAAATGACATGACTGGAGAATCATGTTTTTTTTGTCGTGAAGATCACAGTGATCTGTGCACTTAGGAGATGTGGCACATGAGTATAAATTATGTAGACCATATTTTTTTACACAACACAACTTGACTTAAATGACTTGAATTATCTTGAATTTCTTTGGGACACAGATTCTTTTTACATTTACTGTTTTCAATCTTGAAAAGTCATTGAGGCTGTAGCAAAGTCTGCAGTGGAGTCCAAGGCTTGATGATGTCATCACAGAGATGGGAACGAAGTAAAATCTGAAGCCTCTTCGTTCCACGTGACCTTTTAGATCACCCAAATGGAGGTCACTTAGCCCCTGAAAAGGTCACGAATAAAACACCCTTTTGAGGGTCACTGCGAAGAACCTGGTTGAGTACTGTATTTGCTGATAGGCTCACATTAAGAGCATTCGATCCGGAAAAACTCCCACAGATTCGACCAAACTTCTCTGAGAGGCTGGATCAGAGAAGCCTTCAGAAGGCACGACGATTTCAGCGGATGCGATCAACTTACACATAGATCTTCCCCAATAGTATCACAAGAATATGAAATCACAAAAAAGTAAAAAGAAAACAACATGAATTCTTTCTATATCATATATACTATGATAGACATCACTTTCACCTGATAATTTCTGACATGCAATTTACGTAGTAAAAGAAGCAGTCACTTCAGTTGACAAAAAATCTCCGGTTCAGGCGGCCTAAACCGAGAGCGAGGTGGGCAGATTGCACAAAACGGATCAAATGGTCTTAGACTCAGATGAGAAAACATGATTGAAATATTAAAGAGGTTGGTTCATAAGTCATCATGAGTCATGAAGTCATGAAATATATATACCTTCTCCACATGTCTCCTATCTGTTTCTCTTCTAAACCGCCAAGCTTTCACACTAAGGGAATGCACAAATGGTTCGACTTTGTGTTTTATGCAGCGGATTCTTTGAGGCCAACAAAAACGAGAAAAACATTGCATTAGCTGAGTCAGGAGTTTCGTTTTTTCCTACGTCAGGCAGGAGTCGGAGAAACCTATTCGATGCAAAAGAAAGCACAAGGTTGGGGCAAGACATTCTCATACCTGGACCTTCCAAAGGGTGCTAATAAAAAACCCTGAAGGATGGTGAATTCACACCCTGTAACGCAACCATTGGCACCCAAACTGGAAGGTGCTGGTATGCAAACATCTGCAAACATGATGGGACAGAATGATGAATACCCTCCAGTAAACTAACATGGCAATGGAAAATGGACCCGGATTGAAGATGTATTTCCTATTAAGATGGGGATATTCCAGCCAGCTATGTTAGTTTATAAGAGGCTATTTTTTCTGCTGGATTCTGAAATGTTGCCAGTTTCGACGATGCTTTGACCACGCCCTGGTGCGTGGGCCCGACTATGGAAGACTTTCAGAGTGGATCAGAGTGACTTGTGTGAAAACAATCCATGAAAAAAATCCCCTTGTTAGTCGTTTTTGGACGTTTTTGACTCAAATTCTCAAATCAACTATAAGATGTTTTCAAGAATTTTCCAGATGTCCAGAGATTTGATTAGAAGATGTATCCATTCTTTGTTGGATTCTATCATTTCTTCACCGTGTTTTTTTACTGCGACGCGTAAACTTAGGTTGTTTCTCTGAGGCTTGATTCTCACAAGATGTACATACCTCACCGTTTCCCAAGGGAAGTACTGAAAATCAAATGGCATCTTGGAGACATGAATCCTTCTTGTTTTTGGAATCATGAAATTTTTGGTGAATCATCATGTTCGAAAAAAACATATAATATAATTTCATCCATTTTTGATGCATCATTCTGAAAAATCATGAATTGGGATTGTTGTGAATCCTCATGACAGATCATGAACAAATTGCAGAGTTGTCGTTTATCTATGGATCTCAGAAGGCGGCTTTCCGGTATCTCCAAGTGATCCATTCAGTGGAGGATCAAAGGTCGTTCGAATCCGCGATAGCTGCTAGAGGAAAAAAAACAAACCTTTTGTGAGATTAAGATGGCCAAGTCGAAGAGTTTAGGAAAAGCAATGAAAAATCCCAAAGGGCAACTTTTCCCAGCTTCGTTCCAGTCGTGACCTTTTGATCACCCACATGGAGGTCACTTAGCCCCTGAAAAGGTCACGAATAAAACACCCTTTTGAGGGTCACTGGGAACCTGGTCCATAGTTTTCTCTTATCCTAAAAATAATGTGCACTGTTTTTTTGGGCGAATGGAGATACTGATACGTTTGGTGTGGCCCCCCCTGCCAGCAAACAGTCACCAACAGGATGACATGAAACATCTTGAGGTTCCGAATCCCAACGTAAAACGAAACATTGGCCACCAGCCAGCATCCTAGGTGCCAGGGACCCAAGTTAAACCTAAACATTTGGGTCCTGCCAAACACGGGTTCACAGTGGATATCCTCCGAATTGTTAATTGAGGGTTTGTTCCTTAAACATCAGAAATTCTCATTGCTGATGATTTGCGGATTATTGGTTAAAGAGGAGGTTTTGGCAGGTCAACCACCTTAAAACACGTCGTGTTGTTTCAACCTGCCGAATCCGCCGTTTTTCGACCTCAAGCCGCTGTGGAAACCACGGTCGCCCGCTGTGGGATTGGCGCTCAGCCAACTCAGTACCTTGGTCGATAAAACAGAATTCGTGGGGCCCCATGAAGAAAAGAAAAAACCAGGCAAATTGTATGGGATATGATATGATATGTAATATAATATGCATGATATTGTATGGTTAAAAAATAGATGTATGATATGATATAATGATATGATACATGTTATAAATTCCCAGCTTTAGAAATTGCAGGCACTTTGTCCTTAAACAGTATGACACTTTTTGTTGAAATCAAGTTTTTTTTCAGATCTTTTTTGGGGCAAGCTCTTTGCTGGAGGCTGAGATGGCTGAATCAGAGGAGACCCCGGCGGTTCTTGCCTCAGCTCAAATCCCTGAGTGAGTTGATTCATAGGTGGTCTACACCCCTGAAAACCATAAATGGAATCTAAAAAATCATCCAATTGAAAAGCAAGATCATCTGAACCAAATCTCCATGACTTCGGGATCAAGATGTTAACCTTTTTCAGGGTGTATCCCATTTGCAGTGTTTTTATTCCCTGGATTTGGACCCGCCAACAGAATCCCACCAGGTAGAGGAAACTGAGCCGCCCATCAACGGTGCTGCTGCACCTGAGGACTGATGAATTTCATGGTGGTCAGATGATGGAAACGCCCCAAAAAGTAGTTTCAGTATTGGTTGAGGCCTGCCTAGACCCTGGTAAAATCGTGGGAGAATAATCATCACTGTACTAAGGCACCTTTTTGTTGACCTTCATTATCCACTGGGAACTGGTATTTGGGCCGGACCTAAAGTATACGGCCGGGCACACCTTTATTATGGAGCCTTTTTTCAGGACTTTTGGGAGCAAAAAAATCCGCAAAAACCATGAGTTTCCATTCATGGAGCCCAAAGCTTTTTGCAAGGAAGAAAAGAAGAAAAAGAAGAAGAAGAAGGTGCGGGTCCCGGGTAGTATTTTTTTCATAAATGATTTGCCCTTGGAGAATGAAGGAAGTTTTATGGCCCATAAACCAAGAAAACAGTTTGATTCCCTCATTCCCGAATGGCTTTTTAAGTGGTCCTACTACCACCCTCAACCACGTTATGAATGGAACATCCTTTCATATTGGTGAGGTACCTGCTTGAAGGATCATCCCAGTTAGTAAGTGGTTAATAACCATGGTGATCGTAAGTCCCCTAAGTAGTGTTGTTCCCCTTACAAATGGCTGGCCTAAATGGCTCAATAATGGGGGTTACTAACCACTTACGATACCTGGGATGATCCTCCAAGTCAGGTATGTTCCATGGCTCCATTTTTCTGTCGAAAAATCAAGGTCAAAGAAGTGAAGAGTGTCTTCGAGAGCGTGCCCGCCGCTTCCTCGGCGGAGTTTTCGGCCACGAAAACGGTCAGGATTCTCAGAGTTGCTATGTGTTTTGGTTGGAGCCTGCCTGAAGCCATGGTAAAATCCTGGGAAAATAGTGGAAAAGAAGCGTTATTTTTAGTTATTTTATACGAATGGACCTTTACGACTATACCCTCATTCTAGACTTTGAAGCAGTGTTTTGGTGGGGCCCAGTGTTTAGGTTTAAGTTGGGTTTGTCCCCATTTACAGGACGTAATAGCAAATGTTTAGTACTAAAGACGTAGAAATATTGGTGGTTACTATTACGGGAAGGTGGACGACCCAAGTTGCAACCAATTTAACCAGGATTTTTAGCGATGAAAAAAACCCTGGTTGTTTAGGTTGTTTAGGGGGTTATCCTACCCTTTGTTATGGGTTTATTATATCCCAGTATGGGAATCCCTATTAACCAAACAGTACAATGGAAAGCAGGAGGTTTTTTTTCGTGGCTCATTTGTTGTGTGAGGATTTGAGTGATATGCATTGTGTACCTGCCTCGCAGGCTTTGGCCCAAATGGAATTGAGATTAAGACTCACGTCATGGAAACGCAGACGCAAGATGAAAACAAGCAAGAAATCGATCAACATTTGTTTGATCCACACCAAAAAGATGTGAAGAACGAACCTAAGTCACTAAAAGCTTGTAAAAGATTCCTGATCAAAAAATCGTAATTTACTTGGGTAAAACAAATCTGTTTTTAGGAAGCAAAGCTGTGGAACCGTCTCTGCGTGCCATGGAGAGTGACTCTGATGATGAATACTGGGGATCATATGACTCCGGCCGTTTGCCGACACCACTGGCTTCTTTCACTCAGGGTTGGCTCCTTAAATTGCCGCAGTAAGCTTTCAGAAGTGAATCCTCAGCTTTTAAAAGATTTCCAGACAATTCCCATTTTTTTTGGTTGGGAAAACAACCACAAGTCAGAAACCTTTCTGCAACTGATTGTTTCCCGTTGTTGGGCTTCTTATGTATTAAAAAAACGCCTATTGAGGTGGTGATTGGATTGATTCATCCTTGCCTTCACGGAAACTCAGTGCCGGAAGTATTGGAAGCACTCCATCGACCTGCTCACAGGAGCGGTTTCACGGATTCGTTTGCAGGTCGACTTTCAGTGGAACGAAACCAATAAAAGCACAAAAAATAGCTCTGTAGGATCCATGGGTCGAACGCTATATTTACCTACATTGATCCTATGGAAATCAACGATTCATGTAGGTAGATATACCGTTCGTCCCATGGATCCGTCATGGAATATGTGAAGAGTTATATAAGAGTTTTTGGGTTCATTGCCTTTGAAGGAGACAGTGGAGCTCGAACCTGGTGCATTGATTTCTGTCTCTTGCCCAAGTGTCTCACAAAAAAGATCCAAGGCTCCCTACACCCCAGAAATTCAACCAAAATAGGAGGTTCACCATTTTTCCAACACAGAAACCATTTTGGGTATATCCATTCGTCCGACTTGAAAGAAAAATCAGCCACTACTTGGAGATTTCATCCCAGGTATCGTAAGTGGTTAGGATCACCCCCGTTTATAAGTCATGAAACGGCCATTTGTGAGGGGTCCCACAACCCGATCCTTAGGGGACTTACCAACGATCACCATGGGTTATTAACCACGTATCCGTCCGTCATGGGGCCCGATCCTCCATGACCACCCAGGTTGGTGGTCGTTCTTTTGAACTTCATAGCCTACTTGGAGTTGGCAGCTTTGGATCGGTGAAGCCGGGCATGTTGAGGAATTTTCAACCACTGAAAAAAACACGTGGGGTTTACGGGGGGTTTCCCGGCTGAGTCCTGTTGGAATTTCGTGGGAACTTTCTCAACTTTCTTTTGGGATGGAGATGGGATCCATCGAAAATATGAACGAAAAAGTGTAGAGATTCCTTTCTCAGGGTGTAACTCAGAAGGTAAGAATTTTTGATCATGGATCGATAGCAGGTTTGGCGCGCCAGTTGCAATGATTCTGGGAAAACAGTTGCCCTCAAGGAGACGGGCTTTCTGCTTTCGTTTCAAAAAGGTAGAGTTAAACGATGAAAAATTGTGGGGTTGTTGAAACAATGGTGAACCGATATTTGTTAAGATGCTAATATGTAGACTTAGATGTAAAGTTTCGTTTCACCATTGTTACACCCTTGTACCATTGATTCACCTCTGGATGTTTTATTCCAAGAGGTTTTTTTCAAGTTACTGATGAATCTTGGTCGAAGTTCACCAGGAGATTTTGACTTTTAGCAAAGAGTCTATGGAGGTCGAGAGCCCAAAAAGTTCCAGTTGAATCATGGCAGGGTGCGAGAATCCATTTTTAGAGTTATGGCAAGAAATGTTTTGTTTTTATATCGATTTGTATATGTCAAACATCTGAACATTTCTGGAAGAAAACACTCATGCTATACAACATTCATACAGTTTTTTTCAAAGCAAATTATATCAACTTCTTCTCAACATACTGTTGATGGAAGAAATCCCAAACAACCACCTGGAAAATTCCCAAACCTTGTATTCTGAATATATATTAGGATTTCAACTACCTTTTCCTCAACTGGTGAGTGAATCCCGGATTTCTGGTTGCCATCAACAGTATTGTTACCAACTCATTGCCGCTTGAGGCAGCGAAGCTGGAGGCTCAGCGCCTTCATGATCTCTGTGAGTTGATACAGGAGAGTATCTTCCAGAGGGATCTTCAGGTTGGTTGGTTAGGTTACCCAACTGGGGAAACTTCCGTAAATGGTGGTACCCCCAATCTCCACCCCAAGTTTTGATCATTTTTAGTGGGAAAACCCATGGGTTTGTTGGGGAAACCCAGCATTTTAGGAAACCCCCAACTATTTCCCATACAAAAAGGGGTTGTAACCTTATATAACCCCCTGGTAATCGTAAATGGAAGCTGAAAATCACCTTTCTTTTTAAAAGGAAAATCATTTGTTTCCAAGGCTCCATTTTGGATTCCATGTTAATTTTCAGGGATCAGTAAATTACGCACAAATCTATGCTGGGTGACATTTGTGAAGTTTTACCCCTACCTGGGTGGCTCAACCACCACCTAGTATGGAAAAAAATTGAGGGATTTCCCTTGATTTTTAGTGCATTGCTTGGATTGGTGTCTTTCATGTCTTCCATGACCACCTCACAAAAGTCCAATTGTGGCAGAGAAGATTCTGGAATTGTAATCTCAGGAATCTCATGGGCTTGATATACATAACTAGCACAACAAAGTAGATGAGATTTAGTTAGGTATACAACATTGCTTCAATGCAGTTGTCCTTCACAAAAAACAGAGTAAACAGCTATCAACAAAGCTTCAATCCTGTGAGAGGTTTGAATAGGTTCGATATCCTTTCTTTCTCGGCAGGACACATGCCGGTCTCCAGCCCTACCACTTCTTTTGGCCGTCACAAACTTATCACCAAAAGATTCATCGGCCGCTGTTGATTTCGGCCCCCTTCATGCGCGGGGATCCGCGCAGTGCACGAGGCTGCTACGTCAACGTATGGCAACGGCTATCGAAGCGTGATGGTCATGGAGCAAGTTGCAGGAGATCTCGAAAAGACAAAACTCCATGGAAAAGAAACCCAATGAAAATACAGGAGACACTTGTGTGACCTGTTGAAAATGCGGTAGGAGTGTAGTAAACATGCATGATATCACAAAGGCAATGGGCCCAATAGCGTAATTTGTGTTGTTGAAATTCCCATGGCCAGGAGAACCCTTGAAAAGGGCACTTGAGGCTGGAAGCATCTGAAGCTCAAGAATTTGTGCGGCTTTGTCTCTGTGACCTTTCTGCTTTCCATGCTGTTTTCAGAAAAGAATTCCTTAGATTCATTCTGCTTAGACTGGACAGGGTGGTCAACTATTGATACCAACTGGTCATCCGATTGCTCAGGTTTCTTGCTTCAAAGCTCTTTGAAGCCTTTTTTTTTTCAGTGAATGCAAGCTTGAAGACTTCAGAACTGATGTCTCCTTGATACATTGAGGCTTTTTACTTCGTGAGCGAAATGTTGAAACCTTAGAAGTAGGAAAAAAAAACGATTGATCAAACAGATCTCGGAAGATGTCATAAGAATTACTCCCTGGAAGTTTAACATAGCCCCTTCAAAATGACCCTCCCAGAAAGGAAGTAGTCTTCCCACTATCATGTTTGCAGGGGCTATGTTAAAATTTGAGAGTGTATGCCATAAGAATTGCGCTCATTTCAAGTCAAGGCTGCGACAGCTGACAGCGGTCATGCAACCTTTGAGCAAGCGGTTTCTCCACCGAGACGCAAACTCGCAGAACATTCTTGTACAGGCGAGATTGATCTAATCACACCAAAAGCATGCAGAAATATGCAAAAGTACAGGAAACTACCCCCATCACAATGCATTTTTTGTCAAAATACGAGGCATGGAGAACATCTAGGTGAACTTCAAACAATCTTAAATTTCCCATTTCTTTTGCTTCTCCAGCCGCCTTTTGTTTTCGTCTCTCTCCAGTGAAACCTCTCACATCCGACACCACGTTCGTCGACATGGCGAGGTCTCTTCTGGGCTTTATGACTTTGGTCTCATTGATTTTGGCTTGGCGGTTGATGCAACTTCCTGGGCAACCAATGGATGGCATGAAATGGGTGCAGCCGGTGTCTGGAAGCCTGGTGTTTTCGAAACGGTGTAATGTTGGAGCCGAGAAGGGAAAAACGGGCGAAGGTAAATGTATATCAAAAAGTTATATAACATAAAGTGATGTGGATGAATTGGTGGTGGTTACCTAAACTGTCGCAAAATCTGTGGGTATAATAATCATCACTATTTTACTTGGGGGCCCTTTTTTTTCAGTGTTCTTGCAAAGATCCATCGACCGGTGATGGAAACAGTTTGAGTTTTGCTTGGAAAATTCAGAGAAAATCGGAAGAAAAGGTGGAGAAACCATGGGGAAGATATTAGTGGCACCTTGGGAAGTTTTACCATCCTTTTTCGGAGTGATAAATTAATTAAAAGGTTTCACTGGGAAGAGAACATCTTTTTGACTTGCGATTTACGCTTTTCACATGAACTAAGAGGAAGGAAATCCGCCAAAGAAATGATTCCTGGAGTCACTGCAAATGATTCAGTCTTTCATCCGCCGGTCCAACGGGGAGTCATTGTTCTGAGTGCAGGATGGTCGTTTCTGGACAACATCTTCATGGTTATTCTTCACCAATGGTCCAGAAGCATTGACCCAGGTTGGATGAAACCTTTTCGATGCGCTTGTGAAAACAAGTTTCAGTCAACAAAAAAATCAGCAACAACATGATGCCGATCTTTTTCAACAGGATTTGCAATCAGAGTACAGAACTTCATTGGATTTGCACTCAATAGGCCAGGAACGCCGTTGTTTTTTTTCGCACAGCTCGAGAATTCATATCGATCAACAGCAATTCCCATAGGATCCATGGGACGATTGTATATTTACCTACATTGATGCCATAAAAAATCAACCATTCATGTATACGGTAAATATACCATTTGTCCCATGGAATTCGTCATGGGATCAACAGTTGGTGAGGCCTTAGTGCTCTACAAGCTCTTGTAATCCTCAGCTGTGAGGCTGGGGACGTTGGAATTGCACAGGATCCCAGTGGTGCCAAAGAGTGGCACCAGGCCAGGCCAGTTGTAGCCAGTGAATGATACTGTTGATGGACAAAATCCTGCACCACCAAGGATGATGATTAATTATCCCATTATTTATAGGGTTTTAACCATCCCAGGTGGTGCAGGATTTCTTCCATCAACAGTAGGTGGAACACTGTGAGGAACACTGGGAATTTGCTGAGATCATTGAAGTTGGAAATGGTTAGGCCATGGACTCCTTGAAAGAGCTTCAAAAAGCTTGGCCAATGACCTATTTAAGACTTGACTGACCATCTCTTATCTTATCAGATTTCCAAGAAGTTAAGGACGGAGTACTGGTCCTTTGCATCAACTTGTTGGGAGCAAGTGATTGATGCCTTCAATCGGGTCCTGCACTGAGAATTTTTATCCCTACAACCTGTGAGCCACTTTGTCATGCAGCGAGCTGCCTAAGGATGCTCGCTCAGAAGTGAAAGCCAAGCTGAAAGAGGAGCCTCGAAGCGAAACCATCCGGGAAATCCCAACAAAAACCACAATATATATATATATATATATGTGACCGAAGGGTGTTTCCACATCTCAAAATTTTCTAGACTCCAAAAACACCAAAGTCAAGTATTGGAATTTCGAGATGTTCCTCAGTTCTTCTTCAAGTTTTTTGGTATCGATGATCTTAAGTCTTAAGTGCAATTTGGAGTGTGTCGAACAAATGACATCGACATTTTGTCAAGCGTTTTTTTTTGAAGTTCGATCAACATTTTGAGAGTCCAATTTTATACCATCAAAAATCCTCACACCAGATGACGTGTCCAAAGTCCAACCCAAACTTGGAACATTTTTTTTGGATATTTTTTTGATGAGTTTTGTCCACCCCCAAAATGTTGTTTGTTGGTGGTTGTTGGATAAAAAGCTTCAAGGAGATTTGGACACGTCAAGTCATCTATGGTTATCTCATCCTGCTTTGGCTGTTTGATAGACAACTAGGAGAAAGTGCACAAGACCTTTGCGACCCACTTGGTCCACTTGCAAGAGAAGTTGACTGAGGAGAGAGTGGGAAAGTTGAGCATCAGTTGACAAGTAGCTATTCAGTTTATATCCAGGCTTATGCTAATCAGTTATAAGGATCTGACTGTGTCGTTCTGAGGATTTATAAGGATCCTTGGTAACCAACCAAACCATTGGAATGCCGCACTGATTTGAACACTGCTCAGTTGTGCAGGTCTATACAGCCTTGAAATCAAGCAATCTGGAAGGCCTGGCAGGTTTCAAAAACCTGGTCGGACTGAAGGTTGGCAGGTTGATTTCACTGCCTCTAAGTAACTTCATTACATAAACAATGACAACACCTGACCAGATAAATACTCGTATGACCACAGCTCATCACAGCTCTTCAGTTTTTTCATGTTTTTTCTATATATTTTTAAGCAAATGCTTGCAATTCATCTTGCAGTCATCTCCCAGGCAGATCACGTGGACAATTTGGAGATCCTATCAGGGCGCTTGGAGTTCTCGAGGTTTGGAATTTTTTCGGAAGTCGCCGCGACTCGTGCATCGGAGAGTTGATTTGACAGGCACTCTTGCTGATGATCACCCCGAACCGCGGAGAATCCTTGAGGTTGCATTGGTTTTTTTTAAATTGGAAAAAAAAACACCACGATTTTTTGTAGATCTATTCAAATTCAAATCATGTTGAGACAGCTGAAATCCTAGAATTTTAGAACAGATCCTTCGCAGCGTACCGATGTTTCAGGCCAACATCAGAGGAAACCTGGGAGAAGGCAACGACATCGGGTGATGCCAATGATATGAGGGAGATGTTTGGAAAGATTAGGGTTTATTACTGCTGTTTTCCCATGTTTTTCCCATGATACATTTCAATCATTTGGAACATCCATTTCTATCCGAATTTGGTAGCTCTTTGAAGCAAGTGAATCTCTCGGCCCATCACTGGGTCCTGAGACCTCCTTTGTTTGTGCAGGTCTCGCGGATTCTTGGCATACCACTGCAAACAGGCTGGTTTTTCCATGTTGGAAACCAAACATCTTCAAGGAAATATGAAACATGTGTAAAGCAGAGGCTCCGCAAAGGTGGCAGGAGCTTTGGATGAGGAGGTGCTGACCTTGTTATCCTTGTTCTTGGATGCTTTATGAGGAAGATCACAACACAAATCCTTAAAATGTGTAGCACCGGGTCGAGGTTTAGCACCACATTGTAGCACCTGGAAAGTGGGGAGAGGTGCCACCGCCGATTAGCGCACTTCAGCTTGCTAATTTGCAAGTGACATTCCCTAAAAAAGACCTGCAGGTAGAACAGATTCGACTCCCATGCTGTGCAAACCGTGTCTCAGATGCACAAAAATAGTCGTGCAAATCCACACTTCTATTGTCATCCACAGTGACTATCGTTGGGCGGATGGTCTAAGGAGATGGAAGCCAGCACACCAGTGCCGTTTGAAGTGCCGTGAGTCTTAGAGCAGTTTCACCGTTTCCGCAACCACCTTGAACGAACGATGAGGATATGACCACAGCGGTTTTACAGCTGAGGTATTGGACTTGAACGAAGACTTGTGTGTCCCAAACTTTTGAACCGGCCGGGTTCTAGATTCGTTTCGAATGATTGTTTTTGTTCGCAAGCCACTTGTGGGTGTTTCTATAGTTTCCATCTCCACAACTTTAGAGGCTTGCGAGGAGGGTTCCATATGTGCTAGGGTCTGAACTCCCATTGTTTCTGTATCCTGTCATTAAAGGTGGGATGACCCATTATGACCCATCTTCAACAAAACACGACTCTTGACCATAGCACATATATTGACAGTTTCCCAGTTCCAAGTCAATGGGCTTGAAGCCATGGCTTTGTATTGGAAAGAAATTCGCCTTTCTAGGCCCGCCTTCGAAGTAGAAACATCGAAATGTACAGATCTCTGGTATAGTCATGGATAGCATGTGGACAGCGATTAAAATTCCCTGTTCATAATATCCAGTTTCAATGACGCAAAAAGATGAACAAAAAGATGCTGAATGCAGCGCAATGGCCACTTCGCAGTGAGGTTTTGCATTTCGATCCTTTCTTCATGGAAACGAAAGGGTACCACTCCCCCACTGCCACAATTCCACCCAAGAAATTAAATTAGCCAGGATCATCATGCATTTCATTATTTTAAGCGGGCTTCCTTCACTGTTCAGCGACCAGGTGAGTGTTGACTCCAGCAGCGTTCCTTCAACCTTTGAGAGTCAACCTAGAGCAAGTGCCGCTGATTGTCCCAGCGGTGCTACTGTGCAGCTCGGATGCGGCGACTGTATTGATGGGTTTCCAACAAGATGTGTTGTGGATGATCTGAAGATATTTGAAGATTGATATTTATTTTATTATTTGATATTTGAATGAACCTTCAGATCAACACATTGACATGTTTCTTAATTATCATGTGTTTATTCTATATTTTTTTTCTGCATATTTCCCGTTCAGACGATTTGGTGGATTTGCAAGCAACATTTTCTTCGATCATGATTTGGAATCAACCAACTAAACACACCCTTTGGGAAAAATTGACTTCCGAGGGAAAGTTCGCAGCAAGAGTCCGTGTTTGAGAGCAAGCCTCAACAAAGCAAGGTGCAACAAACGACTAGTTTGACCATGGTGTCACATTTGTAGCGACATGTTTTCACCAGTTCCCCCACACCCTTTTGAGACATGAGCACCCCCCCCAGCCATCTCTGCTTCATCAGCCGTTTTTTTTTCTCGTTTGTTGCGGTGTGTTTGCCACGTGGCCCAAACTGTGGCCCACTTTCAACAAACAGCATTAGCACTTACAACCACCTTTGGCTTCTCTGGGCCGATACAGTTCTTGACCTCAGAGTTTTTGAAAGCATGGCCATTTTTTTAAAAAGAAAACTGATGAGAGATGGATGGATGATGGATGAATCTGGTAGAAGCTGTGATAACAATCCTCCTGTGATTTATATTTATTGGCAAAAACAAAGGCTTTTTGCCCGAAGTACTAACATTTTGAATCGCTTTCACATTTCAGTGAGGCACAGACATGGCGCACGTTGGCTTGAGATCTATGCCAGGGTTTTTCTGGCTACTTTTCAAGCGGTTCCAATCATGACACATTTGTTCCCTTGGCCAGACTTTGATTCTAGGCTTGCTGGATAGTGAGTTTTCCTGTCATTTCATGAAGATCCTCATGGACCTGCCAGGTGGATGCTGAAACGGCAATTTGCAAATCGACTGCGCTGAGAATGCTTTTTGTTGACTCAAAACATTTTGATTCTTTTCAACCAATCGCTAAGTGATTGAGACTGGTGGTTTCTTGGAACCTGGTATGAAAAGGATTTTCTATGGAATGCCTAGCACAGTAAACAACCATAAACAGCACAGCATCAGCCCCTAATTGGCTTTGGTTGAACATTTGTAGAAGATGTTGAGGCACTAGCTTTGCTGGCAGCTGCGATTGTCACTTTAAGCCAGAGGTGCAACATGGTGCAACCAAACATGAGTTTCAACATCCGTTTTGTGCTTGCAACAATCAGGATAAACAGTTTCACACACCCGACACACCCCATTCATACGCTTCAGGCTACCAGAAACAAATGCGCAGCCAACACGTTTTGCCTTGCGTGTTTGTGAGAAGTGCGACGGGGCCTCAGTTGACACATCTTGACGTCATGATAGGGTCATTGCTTCTACCTTTGCATGAGTACAGGACGGACAACGATCAACTAACCATAGAACTTGTATCGTCATTGATGTTGTGAGCCGAATATCGTGAGCGAAAAAACCCTGTCAGATTGGCCGTAACGCTGGAAATGGCTACAACCCGAAGGGAGTGCTGCAACAGACAGCCAAGATGGCTGCGGAGGTTTCTTGTCCAAACATGAGACCTGGAGCTGTTGAACGATGGCCATCTTAGAGACACCTTTTAATGAGGCAGGCTGGCCAGCACCAACTGTTGAATATGGAAAGTGTTCCAAGCTCAGGGAACAAAACATGCTTTTTGAAACTGATCAACTTTGGACCCGAGACAACCAAGGAAGGAATGGTTATTGTGTTTTTGTGTGTCCAACAAGATTCTAAGGCACAGGTGGATGTGACTATGGTCCAACAGTGAGGCTAGTCAAAGGAGATATTGTCGAGACCTGAGTCGACGAAGTTGGAAATATCGGAAGAAACAACGATGAAGCTGATAACATGTTCTAAAAACTCCCATCTCTTTCCATAGGGGACAAACTCATCAACCCATCGATATGTGGGATTTACATAGGGATTACAAGGATTTCCCTGTCATTAAGGGTTTGATCGACCCAACGGCACATGAAGTCTAATTGTCTAACCAAGGCAATTCCGGTAGCAGTGGTGGCCCAAGGATGCATAACAAAAAGCTGCACCACAACACGCAGAGGTATTGATAGCGTTGGTAGTGGAAATTCAGGTTGAGGGCATGACCGAGGATGAGGTGGCTTTCAAGGTGGCGCCCAGCCAAAGACTTCACCGGAAAATTTCCTCCACCAAATTTTCCACCAAAAACAAAAAACGTAGTTTTGTTGTTGCTGGCAGAGAATCTTCCATTTTTTGTTGTGGGATGTTTTGGCGCATTGGTTGGAAGATGGTTGACATTTTTGCCTTCCGCGGTTCGCCGCGGCTGGCGGATTCCGTCCAGGCCTTCCTCGCTGTGCAGAGTGAAATGGAGGCAGAACGTGCCTTTGGTCTTGCCAGCCGTCATATCGCTGCCTGAGCCTCAGTGGTTTGGCGATTCTGCCAAGCATGCCAAGTGGCCAAGTGGCAATTTTTTTGTCCATCAATAGGTCGGTATGACATATCGTCATTCTCTCCCTATTGACCTGACAACAAGTCGATTTGGAGAGATGAACTATCCAGTAGGATCCACCTCACATCAGGCTTAGATATGCTCAGATGTATTTTTTGGTGCAAATCTTTGCTCTGAAGGAAGCCTCCGCAGATGAACCACAGCCAGACATGGAGATTCCAGCATGAGGCTGGCATTGATGCAACTCTTCCAAAACACAACAAGTGCAAGTCTGCAAACAAACGACCTGCGACAAAAGCGAGAAAAGAAACCCTGTAACAATCAAATTATTTTGTTTGGGGTCTGTGTTAGTTTACTAAGTTTACTCGTAGCTTTGACACCGATTAGAGACTTCTCATCAAGATGAGCAATTACTGAGCTCAGAACATCCCAGAACCAGTTTCATGTTCGACTTTTGTCAGGCAGCTGCCACGTGTAAGAAAAAACAGCGGCTGCTGTGGCAATCCGTTTGAACTTGGGCAGTCGATTCTTGAACAATTTTCGGGCAAGCCGTGGCATGAAAACATGGCCTGTCCCATTGCGTGACACTGGGACATCAATGAGAAGGTAGTCACAAAGTGTGCAATGATAATGTAACGTGGAAGAAGAATGACATTTGAAATTAAAACATCTCGTTAAACGCCTTTTGTTTTTATATGCTTTTATAATATCTTTGAAAAGATCTCTTGAGCAACATGTTCCAAGTTTGCTTTGGCCACCAAAGCCAAAAAAAACCACCCGGGGTCTTCGATCATTAGAAAAAATCCCTGAATCTTCAGATCCGAAAGGACCGTTGACATCTTTCAAAAAAGATGTCAAGTTTTCAGTTTATCAAGGTAAGGACCTTGATTCGGCGACCAAAAAAAAGCCCCCTTGATTGGGGACCGTTGGAAGGGGAGTGATGTGTGGTGCTTCGAAAGGCTTTAGCAAAAACATTGTGTTAAAAAAAACATGTTGGAGCCGCTTCATCAAGATGGATATCATATGACTATCATACCAAAAGTGCTATGGCATGATGATGAAAGATATGTATGTCCAGCAAAAAAACACACAATCCCTTGAACCTCCCATATGTTTCCGATCTTGGAAACCCTTGGCATGTTTCTGCCAGGCGGATACTACAGCCAACGCAACTACAGGGGGTGGTACGGTGTGGATGCTTGGCTTTCCGGTCGTTTGAGATGTGACTAGACGTTCTCTGCAATGTGAGGCAGAGCCATCTGTGTTTGAGTCGCAACCAAAGCAGAGCTCAGCACAGGTGGGTGATTGCAATTTTCTGGCTGGCCCTTAGTAGGGATTGAGGGAATGAAGTTAAGTATGGTTACGATGGGGATTCATTCCCTCATTCCTTACCAAGGGCCAGCCAGTTTTTTAATCTGCAAGAAAATCTCTCAAAAGATTTGCTGATGACTTGATGTGTTTTTTTTCCTGTGAGCATTGCAATAATTCGATCTTGCATGAATTTGGAAGAACGGATGAAGAAGGTCTCCTATGCGGCAGCTGCAACTCCAGTTGACTCCTCACAATCTACCTTTGAAAGCAATCCGCAACAGCTTTGATCTCAGGTCAACCTTGTATAGGGCATGTCAACCCGACACCACGTCTTTCTGCAAAACTTGAAACTCGTATAATTAAACTCGACATTTCAAGAGCGCCCACAGGTCAAAGGCAGATACAGCCTATGGTGGGACTTCTGCAACAACCACAACTACTGAACCGTTGGGGGACCTAACGTGACACTTCCCCACACCACAGCACGACTGGTGGAAAAACCCTGTTGCGAAGGTCAGCCTTTGAGAGTGCTCCTGCCCCAAGCAAGGCTGGGAAAGCCAACCGTCCACTGAAACTGCTGTGCCCCTGGTGATACTGTTGATGGAAGAAATCCAGCTAACCAGTTGAGGTTGATAGTTTATCCCATCATTTACAGGGTTCTTTTACATCCCAGGTGGTTGTTTGGGATTTCTTCTATCAACAGTATTCCCAATCAGGTGATTGGTTCGTTGTTCCGTTTTGTTTTTTAGACACGAATTATGTGGTTGTAGCATGTCATAGTTATGGTGGTGATATCCATAATACACAACAGATTACAAGCAGGTTAATCCGTTTCAGGTGACTAAAACATTCTATTTTAGCCAGGTTGCCAGTGAATTTCAATCAAATCGACCTTTTCCCTCCCTCACGTGCAACATGATCATGTTCTGAACAAACAGGCTGCTGTGGGATATGGCCGCAATGATGCCCCAACAGCTGAGGCTGATTTTGACGTGAAAGTTTTGAGTGCTTAAGAAAAAACAAGAATTCAAGTCGGAGAGTATTTGTCACTATGATTGATGTCGTGCAATTAAATTGGATATCGGATATCAATAGATGTTAAATACACTCCAAATGCCTGACTCTGCACATTGAATTATTGTAGGTCCAATGTCAAGCACTGAAGCACCACTGATTCGAAATGTTTTGATCCGAATCCATCGTTGCAAACCCATGCCTACTCGCACCGCCAAAGCAGCTAGGCACCCTCGGTCTTTGAAAGTCAGCCGAAGAAGTCTTCTGCCATGGTGTCGGCTTCTGATTCAGATCCTTGACTGAAAAAGTCACATTTGTCAAAGAAAAATGCACCTCCCCAACTGATCCTTTTCCAAAAGCACCACCGTCTTTTTTAAACATTTTTTTTTTGAAGTTGACAGTTGAAGTGTTTTATTCTTTTTAAACATGTTTTGAATTCGATGTTCCTTTAAAAGGATCCGTTTCCCAGATCGGTGCTTAAATGCCACATTTGATACTCTGTAGGCTCCAACAGCTACAGATGCGCCCTCAGTTTTCGAGAGCGCACCAGCAGAGAGGCAAGGGCCTTGGAGATGAACTGATCTGGGAGTGACATAAGAACCCGCCAACATCAACTTTTTTTGCTAGGAAAACCAGAGTAAAAAGAAAAGTTGAAGAATCTGAATTTCTAGATTCTACCCTTTGTTTTTTTGCTGGGTCTCTGTGAATAGATCCTTCAAGAGAAGCTAGTAAATATTAGGCAAAAATAAGAAACATGTCAATATCCAACCTCTGCATGGAGATATTTTTTCAACGATGTGACTTTATTCCAGGTAGATTTGTTCATATTTTTTGAATGTGCCAACAACTTTCCTAGAAGATTCAGCATGACACAAAACAGGATGGCACACCAGCCTCCAAGACACCCTATGTCCTTGATCTCACCTGCCAGTCGAGCGGAGACATCCTACTCCAAAGCAGCAACAAGCGCTGATGCGTCCCAGTCCGTGTGCTTCTTGGTACCTCCGCAGATTCAAGAAAGGTGAACACAAAGAAACATCATCAAAAACTTGGACGAAAGTGTGACTGAGGTCTTCGAGAGCCAGCCGAAGCAGTCTTCCGCCATGTATGGCCATGCTCAGCAAGTGCAGATCTTAGTGGAAAAAGGATCCAGGGATATCCAGGGTACTTTTTCACTTTCTGTGGTCAAGTTTGCAAGGTTTGTTTCCATGTCAGAATGTATTTTTGGACTCAGACATCTGGGTCAGCTGACCAGCCCTCGGTGTTCGAAAGCAACCCCAGCCAGAGTTCCGCTATGGCACAGCGCTGAGATGTTGAGCTGTTGAGGTGTTCAGTTGTTTTGTTTTGAGACGAAAGCTGTGAAGACATGAATAGAGTATGAAAGCGGCAAACAGCATGGAGCACATGTGAACATGTAGTCTTGTTACATCATCGACATGTCGTTTTGCAAGGTCAGTCACAAAGACACAGTCCAGTCTGCTTCTGCAGACAAGTCGGTCTTTGAGAGTGAGCCACAACAGAGCAAGGCAGCAAACAAAAGTTGTAGTTCCCAACATGGCATGCTCATCTTTGCCAAGATAACACTGTTTCAGACCGTTTTAGAATGTTTTGGTGATATCATGATATCATGATATCAGTATATACCACATACATATCTCTTATCACCAATATATCCTATCGCTATTTAATCGGTAGTACACTACTAGTGTATATTCAGTGCATTAGTTGTAAGAAAAAAATCAGGCCTGGGCTCCCTAAAAAATTGACCTTACCAAAAATGCAAATCCAGCATTTTGATACCCTAATTCTGAGCCCGAACCTTAGGCCTCATATGATTTCAGTTGAAGCCTCTGATTTTTGGGAATCGGTGAATGTAGTTACGTAGAAATCTGTATGGCAACCATTTGAAGTCGAAATTCTGGAAGGATTTGTTGGGATCAGTCGATGTTGAATGTTGCTGTGGTGACATATCCAGCGTCCTTGGAGCCTTTTGTAATTGTTGCCATGACCTTGACATTGTTACACCGTTACACCCACTTGATACTGATATGCTGGTGATCACACCACATGACACCTGTACATGTGAGATAATCTAGTAGTGTTGCATCTTGTCTACCGGGTTCATTTCACCTTGACAGCTGATGCATTGCAGGCTGCTGTCGGGCATGGAAGGAATGAGAACAAATCGCAGGCATGCGGCATGTTCATCAATGGTGATGGCTATGAGTGGCACTGCCTTGGATACTTTCACTTGAGTCAGATCCTGGGTATCTAGAGCTTATATTAGACATTCTACTAGTGATATAATTAGTGTACATGTTTCACGGACACTGCAAGAATACAGTTTGTGCATCCACAAAATGGACTGACAGGAACAACCATCGGTTTTTGAAAGCCAGCCTGCCCAGAGCAAGGCAGGTAAAGAACAGCACAGCACAGCAAGTGAAAGAAAGACAAGTTGGTGCTGGTGTAGTGGCAACTTATACCCTCCAGGGAACGATCACATATCCCACCTGGGGACGTTTGGAACATCATCTTCAAAAGTGCCCTTAAAAGGGGATATGTTAGTTCCCTGGAGGCTATATCTATTTGCATTTTTTGCAGCGAAGACTCGGCATCACATGAATGTTTTTTGTAGAGGCGCATTACAGAGCTGGTGCCAATGCTCAAAGCGATTCTGAGTATGAAACTGATGAGGAGAACTGAAAGGCCTGGGATGCTTGGAGAACTGAAAGTGGGTGGCCTAGGGCCATGAAAGTAGCTAGATCAGATCAACACGTCGCGTCTTCGAACATCTTTGAATGCTTCTGTACAGTACTTCTTAAGTCTGCCCCATGGACCATGGATGTCAAACATGAGGGTTTTCCATGGATTTTCCAAAAAGGATTTTTCCATTCGCCAATTTTCAACTTGTCTACATCGTTTTTCGAATGGAAAAAAAGCACATCCGCTTCAACAAAAAAATCGCTTTTGTTGTTCAAGGTATGAGGGGGGCAGCAACAAAAACTGAGGGAGCTTGATTCTTGATCGATCAATGGTGGCTCCAAAACTTTGGCAAAACACCCGGTGAAACTGGCAGGAGAATCTGTTGATTCTGTCATGGCATTGGTGCCAACGGATCCTCAAATCGATTATCATTCGATTTTCACATCGAAAAACGTCCTTTTTTTAAAGGACGACCTCATTGAATAGGAATCAAAAATAACATGACGCCAAAATTGTGACAAGTTGGAAGTTATTAGATTATGACAATCCCTTGACCATATGTGTTCACATTATATGCATTACAATTACGTACTGCATTAATAAACATCTATATATGCAAATTGTATCAAATTATATTTCATTTGTATGACTCAATGACACCTCCTTTGTGAGACTTGGTTGAACTCCAGCAAAAAACCTCTCATGTCTCACAGAGGTGTGAGAACTTGAGGTGTTTTCTTTTTGCGTTCACAGCTGGGTAGTTTGCTACAAGATCTGCGGTACGTTGTCCTTGTTTTTCCCACCGGCGAGCAGCCACGGGCCCGGTAGAAGTCGACACATTGGTTAAGATGACCCTAGGGACCTGATGATGTTTGGCCTTTTTTTTGGTGGTGCGCAGTCCTTGTTGCATAGCCTCTTCGAGAGATGCTACTAGCGGCCAAATGCCCTTTGCGTGTGAGAGATTGATAATAGACGCACAATGTGCAGGTGGTGTCATTGCCGGGGAAATTAAAAAAGGTTAGTGCTGCTTTGAATCTTGAGCACCAACTTGCGCCGACATCCGAGGCACATGAAGGGCTCATGCAGTTGCAACAAATCTTGACAGGATAGACATCTATACGCATAGCATGCCTTGATATCAGTATTAGGCATGGATAGTAGTCATTTGCATAAGGATCCCACACACACACACATTCATCAAAGTACATGCCACCAGAATGAACTATGTCCATCATATTGCTGTGTATGTTCCACCATGATAATCTATATATTGTAATAAGATTTTAATAGGCGCTTGATGGTATGTCAGGACTACTTTCATATGAACGCGTCACCGTCTTCATGCCTACACGCTATACATGCTTCCATCATAGGAAAAACATATCTGAAAAACGGGCAGTTCATCTGAACCTTTATTTAGCACATTTTAGCGCAAACCCCCCATTTTACCGCAACCACCCCATAGATATACGTACGTATATTATTCAGCCTATATGCTTGCATGAAGGAAACCTCTCGTACTTGCCCATTCCCCCCTATACACAACATCATGCCACTTGGAGCCATGAATCTGTAAGTTTTCCGATGTCACTCTCCTGGGATTCTCTTTAAACTTACCCTCACGGAAAACAACACCTGAAAATGGATGGTTGGAAGATGATCCTTTCCTTTTTGGGATTTTGCCAATTTTCAGGGGGAAACTCTCTTCTTTTTCGGGACTGTGGATGCTTGTTCCCACGCCATTGGTTTGTTTCCATCTCTTCTCGCTTGTTTTTTTAAAACCATGCCGCATCATGCCGCAGCCACGGCAGCGTCTTGTTTTCGGATGGGCTTCTGACCGAAAATTGAAACAAATGGCCTCACAGGCAGCAAACGGGTTGAATATGTATGCAATGTGACAAAAGGGGTGAACTGAAAGTGAGGTATGTGCGTGTAACCTCAACATGTGGAATTCTTTTTTGTGTTTGTCTTTTGTCGTTGAGGAAATGGTTTCTTTTCATTGGCAAACAAACGTGCCACTTTTTGTTGGTTGATTTTTTGTTCATTTTTTGGCGAGGCACGGCAACGCAAAGGCAAAGTTCCAAACAATCCGCCTGACATTGACGTTGACCTGCCTGTGCGAGCCTGATGATTTTTTTAATTCAAATGGAATGCCATTTGAAACAATGATTTGAAGCAACATTTGTTCATAGGGTTCAGTGCTGACACACCCTGGCTGTTTCTGCTGGGAGTTTTAAATGCCACCTATCCTACTCTAATTTCTTCACAGAAAATTGACTAACTTCAAATTTTCAATGTACTAGACATATTCAAGATGGTTTTCATTTTGATGTTGCCACCTACATCCAAAAAATGAAAGGTTTCTCTTCAAATGTATTTTTCCGACTCAGGAATCATCGGCAGTTGCTCGAATAGTTTCAGGGCAACCGACTCCAAGGTGGGATTTCAATTGGCTTACACCAGCGCCTTCCTAGGGGGGTTGCCAAAGGGTGTCAATTCACCATTTTTCTGAGGTGGGTTTAAGTGGCACCCTTTGGAAGATGCTGGTATATTTTTGGGTTCTGCCTTTTTTGGCCTGTAAGAGTCCCCTAAAAAAAATAACCATTTGGTTTTGTAGGGGACTCCCTTAGTCCCATGTTTTGGGACTCTTACAGGAAGGGGGCAGGGTCCAAGGTATATTTAAAAAACGACACATGATTCTCCCCTCTTTTGGTCAGGTCGACGCTGGGATCACCATTGACTTCCCACGCTTCTTACAAGAGGTCAGGAGTTGGCGATTTAGGTGCTGGTCCCCGGCGGCACATCTCTTTGTCACAGGCGGGGGCCCCTTGTTGTCATACTGTTGATGGAAGAAATCCTGCACCCCCTGGGATGTAAAAAACCCTGTAAATAATGGGAAAAACTACCCATCAACTGTTGCAGGATTTCTTCCATCAACAGTATTTTTGGTGTATTTACCTACATTTTGGGGTAAACGTCTGGGAAGATCTTTTGAGGTTTCACTTTTTTTCATAGTTTGCCATACTTTTGATGCAGTGAGATTCGATGAACAGAAATCCCAAAAAAGAGATCTTATCATCAGATGATCATATGAAATGAAAGTGTGGAATTCTGCTTCAAGTATCAGCAAAGATATCATGAATTATCCGGGGTCTAAACTCCCATTGATCTCTGTGGCAAGGGATACTCATACGTACCCCAATTGGTTAAGGCTTAAGGGTTTATATACATACCCCTTCTATAGTAAGGATTCCCCGATGGCAGGTTTTCGATGACCATTACCATTCCGAACACCCAGAGGATCAATCTGGCAGGTATATTTGTACCTGTACATTTACCATACATATCAACAAAATGTATATCTGGGTGTTGGCAACTCAAATATTTTTGGAATTTTCACCCCCGATCCCTGGGGGTTTCATGATCCAATTTGACCTGCGCATATTTTTTCAGGATGGGTTGTTGCAACCACCAACCAGATAGGTAAATCTACCAATCCCATGGGCATCCGTCATGGGAGCGACTCTTGAGGTGGAATTGGTACCATGGCTTTGCTGTATGGCTCCAGCCATTGCTCTCTTCGCTACATATTTCACGGTATCTCAGTTTGCTTAGTTTTCGATGGGAGCCAAAGATAAGAAGAACAGTTGATTTCAAGGTTGGAGAAAGATTTAAATCATATATACCTGTTCCCCACATTATTCTTTCCAAAGCTGCTTGTAGCCACAAGCAGCTTTGTGACCTCCTGTTTTTTTTGTGTTGCATGCTAACATGTTGCAACGTCAGGTACTGTCGACCGTGCTCTTTTCATCCTTTCTTGCAGAGATTGTCACAGCAGTTCTCACCTTCATGACGTGGCTATGGATCAGCAATCTCTCCATTGCAAGTTTCTTGGGTGTCTTCAAAATGAGACAGGCGCCATGAGGGATGTCGGCTCCGCCTGGGTCCTGAATTTTGGGTCAGTTTGGACCACATCGACATCTGCTTTCCCTTCAAGAAGAGTGAGGACTCCTTGTTTCGCAGAACATCTTCAATTAAGGTCAATCAATTCAATATATTTCAATGAAATTACAGCATATCACTTAGCATCACATCATGTCATATCATATCTTCCTTCATTTTACATGCCTGGCCTACCAGGCTGGCTCAATTGATTGGCATGCGTTACTACATCAGATGCCGGCAGATGTTTTTACCTCAGTCACCGCTCTTGGAACTGAGATGATCAACCGAGATTATGATTAGCAGATGTCGTTTTTTGAGGCAAGAGCCGGAGTGAAACACATCGTTCTTCTACCCAACTATATGGAGAGTGAGAAGATGATGAAGGAGTCGATCTGATTGGACTGGGAAAAGTTGGAACCTTCCAAAGCTTGGGATAGGAAAACGTTCCCACGGTTTTTCGGCTCAATCTTTGAGGAGACCTTGGACAACTTGGCACGTAGTCGATTGGCGAGGTCATGCGTCCATGTTGTGCTTGCTATGGAGGCCTCGGTTTTTGACGTTTTTCATGACGCTGTTGCTGGGATCTTATGGTGTAGCCCAAGAAAGGAATGCACACGAGGTACGCTCATGCGCATTAGAGGATGAGAGAGACTATCACAGACAATCACAGATATACATGTATGTGCATAGAATGGAACTATACCCCTCCCAGTAACAGTCACTACCAGGATTATGAATTACTTTTAAAATTGTAGTAGGGAATCCCTTTTAAGCTAAAAATGCCACCGTTACTGGGTGGGGGGTAGATCAGATGTGTAAATAATAGATATGTATGACGTGAATGAATCTACTCACTGGGGAAAATTGAACAAACTTGGCCACAGCAACTGGGACAGGCACGAGAAGGTCCAGCTGGCCGAGAGAAAGCAGAGCGCATTATGGCGGAGAAGGACGAGAGAATGGAAGCCGTTTTTGTTGTTTTTTTCCCGTGGACGATGAAGTTGTTCCATGTTGGTCATTCAAAACTTCTCCAAGACTGTAAGACATGATTTTGTTGAGATACGGGCACAGCAGCATTTGCAACATGTGCACTGCTATGTTTCCTGCAGAAACATCTCTTCGCTGACATTTTTGCGACCTACCACCCACAGGTGCCAACAAAAATCTATACCATGAATTCATGGTTGCACAGGCTATAATTATTGCAGATGCATTGTACCCCTGAAAATGAACATGGAACCTAAAAATAAACCAAGTGAAAGGGAAAAGCATCTTCTAAAATTCTAAACCTCCATTTTTGGGGTTCCATGTTAATGATTTCAGGGCGCATTTGTAGGATTCAACCACCCAAAAAACCACACAACAACGATTCAACGGTGGTTCCAGCAGGGACTTCCTGGAGAAGTTGCGGGCAAATCCTCCAACACGCAGTGGGCCTTCAGAGAGGCAAGGGGCAGAAATCCCCAGAAAATTAAGTGCCAGATAGCAACCTTTGGCCCCTTTTTTCAAAGGAGTCACATTTGGAAAAGGCACATCCTTTTGGGGGTATCTATGTTTCGAGGTTGAGGATAAGAATATCGAATAATCACGACGTATATATATGATCAACAATTCAAAGGATATCTATGATGCTTGCTGTGGTTCCACAGATGATTTTCCAGAGTCTAGAGTGTCGTAGAAAACACTCGTTGAAGTTGAATTTGCGTCCTTCATTTCTACGTTTGTGACACATGCTTTAACGGCAGGCTCTTCGCCGTTACGGCTCATCCTTGTCAAAGAGGGATTTGTTTGGAGCTCAGTATCTGGATTATTCATCAGTTGCCAATTTCAGTACCTGCATGTTTGTTTTAACCATGAGACCCCAGCATATCTCAACCAAAAAATCCCTTGAACACCGTTAGGTCCGTTAGGTTCCAAAAAAGAAGGGTGGGGGTTTTCACACATTTTCAACCAACCAACAAAAATCCGAGACAAAAAAAAACAACAGAGAAACAATGGAAGATGGGCAAAAAAGGTCACGAGTGTTCCTGACAGTGGCTGATGCAGATACGTTGTTTGGATCCTGGCAGCTGAGTCAGTCGTCCGTTTCGGTGGGTTTTCCCGGTGGGAGATCTTGGCTCCGAAAGACTCAAACGGCTGAGGCTTCACCCACAATATTTGAGCGCGATGACTTACCAAGGTCCAAGGGTGTCTGTGAAATGGTGATTTTTAAGGGCTTTGTAGTTTTTTGAGATCAATTGTCATGTCATGTCCCTGGCGATTCTTTGTGACCTTTTTGTGGATGGTGATTTGTGACCCTTTCAAAGGCTGTTTGTGACCTTCAACTAGGGGATAAAAGGGTCACGTTGAATCACCTGGTCATTGTTTATTATTGTTTATTATTATGTCCATTGAATCTCCCAGAGATGAATTTCCCAAGGCCTTTTGATGGACAAAGAAGAACGTTCCTGGACCATATGGCAGCCGCCCGTGTTGCTGGTGCGCTCAAAAATACTGGGGCCAGCGGAAGGAAATGACGACGATAATGACGATGGTCACTGTGTTTTGTGGATCGATGCCAGGTGCGAAACATCTTTTCAGTTCCTGCGCTTACGCGAACGTCATCGCATGCAGCGTGGACGGTCAGCATTGGGGATTTTGTATCATCATGTCATGGTCATTGCAAATTTTAAGTAATGTGGTTTTGACGGTTTTGATGTTCTGCATCATACAATTTGCTTTGAATGGTGTCAGTGATCGGACCTTCTTTGCTTGGGGAGCCAAGGCTTATTTTTGAACTAGCAACACTGGCAAGTCAGCATATTTTTCCGGCCTTTGCCTACTCCTCGTGCGCTGAAAACACTGGGACCTGGCAGATCGGGATATGCATTTGGATATATTCGGAGTATCGGATTGGTAGTATTGGTAGGTACTTGTATTGGATCATATCGACCTATATATACCACTAGGTCACTAGGTGGTGAAACTTCAAACATTTTTTATGTTCGCCCCGAAAATTGGGGAAGATTTCCACCCAATTTGACTTGCGCATATTTTTCGAATGGGGTTGGTTCAACCACCAACTGGTTGACCAATCATCCTTGGCCATGTAGGTACTCGATGACGTTGGCATTGGCTTCTCATCCCGAAGTGGATGGCTGGGATGTTGATGTGATTGCAGAGGAGACTCACCTGGCAAAAACCAACATTTGAAAACACGTGGGTTGAATCGGCTTGATATTGTTTCCTTCCCCTTATCTTCCAGTTCCCCCAAAAAAATTGGAACCAAACCCCCAGTTGCCAATATATCAGGTAACTAGACCACGGGTTCCGAATATATAGGGAACTGGAAGATGAGGATTCATTAATACAGTCTGAGAACCTTATTCAGTGATATTCAGTGTTTTTGCAGCTGTATGTCTCTTATATCCGTATCTTCTAATCTGAGAATATCTGAAACATGGTGCAGGATCATCATATGTTCTGCAAGTGCTACTTTGCTGCTCTTTGGGAACTATCACATGCCAAAAAGGACTGGCACTCAGTGACTTGGAACTGTTTTTTAAAGGGCTCTTTCGGGTCCTTTCCTTGAACATGTGAAGACATTTTGCGCCAGGAACATGTGAAGAAAGCTGGTGAGGACAATGATACAATCGATTTGATTCCTCAAGTGAAGGCAGCATCCGGGTGTGAAAAAAACGGGTCCAGCAAAGCTTATATCGTTATACTGTTATACCTTCAAGTTGGGTTGTCCCCTTATCACTAATAGTGGCAACATTAAACTTTTTTTATGTTTTTTTTCCTTCATCCCCAAGTTGTCCCCAGGCCTAAAAATGTAAAACATCCGGATGGTCACGATTGCATCCTGCGAAGGGGAACAACCCAAGTTTTACCCTTCAAGTTGGTGCTTTGAAGCCTCTGAAGTTGCCGTTTTTTCGAGGTGCAGGCCATTTTTTGCCCTGTTGGGGAGCTTACCAAAAATCGAAAGATCTTGAAGGATTTGGGGAGGGGAGGATGGGATGTGAGATCATGTCGTTGTGGAACCTAAGGCGGTCTCCTACTTGGTTGAGTCAACTGAAGGCTACATGGCTTCGCTTTTTGCAAGATTTCAGCAGGCCAGGTGCGTATCATATACTTTTTGAACATATGGTAGTATGATGGTAAGATGATTATGTAGGGATCCGGAATGGTATATTATGTAATTATTCATTAATATTCTATATAGGGATGATTTGGGATGGATCATTGCCAATTGCGTTTTCTGGATGTTACATTTCTAGCAATCAAGGGATACCTTCTGCTGCAATTGTCACGTTCGATACCTGTGTTCCTGCCGATTCAAAAATATCCCTTCAGATCTGATTTCAGGCACGACGACATACTCAAGGCCTTGTTGAGCTGGGCTACGTCACTGGTCTGGACAAAAATTGGTCAGATTCGACCAATTAGACAAGAACATTTTTATTTTGGGTGCCAACTGGTGTTTTGGAAGGCGACATTAGTGATGGGAAGGTGCTTCAGTTGGGATTCATGGGACTGATATTAATATAATATAGTTACCTACCAGCACCTTCCAAGGCGTTCCAATTAAACCCTAAGTGATGGTAAATTGACATCCTTTGGAAGGTGAAAAAGCACATGTATAGTATAGTTGAATTTTATGGGATCAATGTAGGTATAAATCCATGCATGTTATGGGATAGAATCATCCAAAGCGGCTGAGGTGTTTCTACAATGGTTCCGCCTATCATCTTCAGTTGGTCTCTGGAAGATTCCATGGAAGACGTGAAGTCCTTAGACAGGAGTATATAATATGTATAGACCTCAAAATTGCTGTATCCATGTATCCCAAAATACAACAATCGGCTTTATTTTTCTTGGCACCCTTGACCATGTCACCTGACGAGCTAAAAGGATCTAAAAGGAATTTCTTCAATCATGCCTTGATTTTGGACTTCTGACATCTTTTGACCGTGAAATGCTTGAGGCATTTCTCAATCGCGATGATTGCAGCAAAAATGCATACCATCCACGTGATCGCTGTTGCGCAGTGCTTTGCACTTATATTGCTGAGTATTACTCAACTGCTTCCGAGGCCGGGATTGCGGATGCAATTTGACAGAAACCATTTTTGGATGAGGAAATTTTTAAAAGATACTGCCTGTCTGAAACATGCCTGCAACGAATCTGATGTTCGTTTGTGTCGAACGCTTTTTTTTGTTGATTTTTTGGAAGGGCAGGGAAGTTTGCTACTTGGATCCTCGAGGGAGGACTCAGTGAGTTTTTCCAGGAGCACTTTTTTTTTGGAGGTGTATTTCTTGCATATTCTTTGTGGTAGCATTTGGTAGATTTGAGAAAACCAACTCCTTACTTGGCAACAAACTGGATTTAGCCGCCATTGGTAAACAAACGTAGCAATCGAACATGTACCATTTGAGCATTTGTAGATGTTGTCAATGGTGGTTTCTGGTTCCCTTAATAGGTGGGATCGGTGATATATAATCACCCAATTGGCAGTACATACCACTTTCATATTGCTTTCTGGTGGGGTTATATATATACGTATATATAATATATATCACCTACCACCCCACCTATTTTTCGGGAACCAGCAACCACCCATTTATTTGTAGATTAGTTGGAAAAGGTGGGCCCCTTCGCCATGCTGGAACCCAGGAGCTGTCAAGCAGTTGGTCTGGAATGAACGGAGCCGAACAGGTCGGCGTATGATGGAGATTGAAAATCCATGAGAAAACCCGGTCCTCCTGGTGATTCAAAGTGACCTTTTCATCCCCTAGTTGGAGGTAAAGGGTCACTTAACCATCCCAAAAAGGTCACAAAGAAGTGTTAGGGTGGTGAACGTACAAAAACACAACGGTGGTGAACTTTTCTTGATGCTGGTTTTCCGAACATATTTTCATGTAATTTTCACCCTGATAATTTGAGGAAAGATGAAACTACTACTTGACATTCTTTTCTTTAAAAAGGCGGGTGGTGCAACGAAAGGGGACCATTTTAGAAGGAACATAATCTTCCAACGAACATTTTCGCAGAGATTTCGGGGGAGCTCAAATCTTTGAAGAACCCCATTGCTGCAACTGCCTGAGCAACCAGGCCCTGCTCACATCCATTGGTCAAATCTCTGGAATTATGGTGCTGTATGCTTTGACCTGCGCAATGGCTGGTGTCTTAGAAATATCACTTATAGATGATCAAAAGATGATCTTTATCCTTTCAACTTCACCAAAGAATGAAGACATTTGTATATTTTTTTGTTTCAAAAATTTGAACCATAAATCTTCTGCAGGGTTTCTTTGGGCCCCTTGGATCCATCAGGTTGTTGGCGATATGGTTGAAGGAACCTACTATATCAACGCTGAGTCGAAGGCTCCAATCTCAAGTGTGGAAGCTCGGATTTTTTCTCGAGAAATCTCCTTTGGATTGTTGGGTTATTAGATTGGCTACCATGGGAACCCACGTTTCCTTCATTTTTACGGGTTATAACTCCCATATATTGGGGGTTTTAAAACCGTCATTTTTCATGGTTTTGGGGTCCAAGGGTAGGTGGTGGCAACTCAAATGTTATTTATTTTCACCCCGAAAATTGGGGAAGATGAACCCATTTTGACGATCATATTTTTGAAATTGGTTGAAACCACCAAGTAGTTGGCCATTGGGTTGTCGCTTTATCGAATATTAGATATTTGTTTGTTGTGCGGCTGAAGTTAGCTGAAAAATACCATGGGAAATCCGTTGGAACATTGGAGTTTTTTGGTGCTTTTGGTTCCACTGTGCAGGTTCTATGGCCATTGATTCAGTTGCAGAGGGACATGAGGCACTTTCATTTTCATGATTTCTTGCATGCCCATGAGCTATCTGTCAAGAGCTCAATGTTTGCGCAGGTGCACGCGCTTGATTCTCAGAAAGGGCGTGGCGGGTGAAAGTGTGTGATATTGTGTATATGCGCAATTCCATCTCTTTATTTTTTGATTCAGTGTAGAATATTTACGAAATTTGTGAGTGACTGTGAGTGATGAGTCATGAGACTTCATATTTAAGCAATGGTTACTTGGTGTCTAATTTTGGCTTACCCTCCAAAGATTCCTGTATGAACGGTACCATTGCTACTCGTAGGGGTTATGCGTGGAATGACCACCAACCTAAACTACCCACAGGCTAACCATAAGCTGATATAAGACAAGATAAGCATACATTGTCCATGTATATTATATACCCGTATAATATGTGCATCTATATATATAATTATATATATTGTTATATATACGTATATATATATATATATTAGATATTCACCCATCCTGTTCCTCCTTTGCATTTGTTACCTCGAGGCCTGAGCAAATCGTGTCCTCTAATCCAGAAAATCGCTTGGAGATGCCGGGCATGCCGGAAGGTGCGGACGGTTGGGGGACGTAAAAAGAACATTCGATAGATAGTTTTGTGTTGTTTGTTGGGATGTGATTAGTCAGTTCTGTTCTTGTCTTTGCTCAACATGATTATTTAGACACACTATCCTGACAGTACCCCAGCTCTTTTTCAAGATCTTTTTCTAAGTAGTTTTTCTTTTCATTCTGGATCAGACTTGCAATGAGATAGCGAAGAGAGGACAAAACGGTCTTGAATATTTTCGGCGCTTCACCAAAAAGTGACAAGCGGGAAGTATTTGAGATGTTTTTCATGTCTTTGAAGGACAGATCATTGGCCTTTGGGTTTTCCGCTTTTGAATCTGAATCGTGGTTGTCAGGCCGGCGGTCCTGGGCATGGCGCATTGGACTCTTTTTCTACGTCTATTCTGACACGATGTTGTCAGGCCGCTGATGGGACTTGTGGCGATTGTGATGTAAACCTCAGAGAAATCAATGCGAAATAGTGTGAATTCATTCCGGGAATATTAGGAACTGCCTGTTGAACAGCAATTTGCTAAACCATAGTATATAATTCACCTTTGTGTTGATGGAAAGTCATTCCCTACACTCTGCAGCTTGAAGTTTGATGATGTTTGATGCAAGGCTACCCTGCATGCTGCGCTTGGGGCATGGTGCCGGGCATGATGGCAGGCAGATTCTATGCCAACAAACATGTGCTCAAAACAATGCATTGACAGTGAAAAACCTTATAGAAAACCAATGGAAAGCAAATTATCCAGGTTGGTCCCTATTGAGGAGAGGGACAGACTTTGAGTATATTGTGTGGAACTTGGCTCTGGAAAACAAAACACCAAAATTGAGTCCAGTTGAGTTTGGTGTAATTTTTTTCTCAGTCTCAAAATAGATGAGCAGAACACTTATGATTTTTGTATAAAAAACTAGAAAAAACAGGTGTGAGAAACATGTCTACTTTTCAACATTTCGCCCATGAATTTTTTGGGGATTGGAACTAACCCTGTGAGTTTTAAGGTCGCCATGAAGCCTGAGTGATCACTCAACGCGCGGAAGGTTGTGCAGGTCCGTGTTGTTCCAAATCTTGGTTTCTCCACGGCAACAAGAAAGGAAAAACAACAAGCTGGAACAGTAAGCAAACCCGTTTTTGTTCATGAGATGTTTGTTGAATCGTTGTTGATTTCCAACCATTTCCCAAGTAAAGACTTAGAATCGTCCAACCAAAAAAAACAGATTTATCAATAGCAGATGTTTAAGTTTCTGGGGATGACAACCTAAAGTCCATTTGAGCAGATCCCATATAGAAGCGTGAGAGATGTTCAAGTGATTGATTGTTTTTCAGTTTGGAGTTTCCGTCATGATTGTGCAATTTGCTGCATGTTGGCACGTGTTTTGGCATGTGCCCGTTTTGTGAAGGCACCAAAATTGTGTCGAAAAAACAACGGATTTTGCGATTCATGCCGAACCCTGAAAGAAAAGGTCATGAAATAGGTCGAACTTCATTGACACACACAAGTATGCAGTCCTCATAGACGTCTCTATACTTTTAGATCCAGGGGCAGTGAATATTCTAAAAATCTAAACATAGCAACCATGGTGAGCAAAGGATCAGGGTGCGCTGATGCCCGTCATCGACGCATGCGGGCATTTGTGGATTCGATTTTCCCTTTGATCCGCGCCCGGCCTGCAACCCTGGATTGCCAGAGTTGTTAGATTTGAGCAGTGAGAAGAGTTGCCATGAGACAATTGTGGTGTTTTTTTTGGTTTTTATTTACAAGAAAAGAGTACCCCCAATATGGACATGTTGATTTTGTTGATTTTTCGGTCATTGTCCTTTCTTTTTGGTCAAGTTTCCACTTCTGAAAGTTTTCATCTTTATCTTTATTTAGAATCTAATTTGGGCATCAAAAAAACACTTGCGGACAACTGCTCACAGCCTTGAGTCAACTGGGTATGTGCAAAGTTTGCTGAGCCAGCTGTTTGCAAAGCAAGCAAGTTGCAGCTGTTTGAGGGACATGCACTTCACTAGGGAACGCCGGGAGAATGTTTCACTAAGATCGACGAAAATCAATGTGGAACGTTGCGCTTAGGTCTTTTCCGACTGGATGAGAATTTGCTTGCTTTATTTTTGTTGCTCGGAATTTGTTGTTAACATTGCCACCTTGAGCAATTTCTTCAAAATGATCCTTTCACAAAAACATGGGTGCAAAAAAAAGTTCGACGGTTTTTGGGAATCCGTGATTTCTATAGGTAATTTATTTGTTAAACATAAATCTCAAACAACCAAATAACGAGAACAGTAACACATCCTTTGATCCGTATGTCACAGGCCGTTTCTCAGCTTAGCGTCCTTCCGAAAGTTGAGTCTCCGATTTCCGTTGGCTTCGCACGCCCCGTTACCTTGTAGAGGCTGGATTCCGAATCAACAATGATCTAACCCATCGGATCCATGGGAGGAACGGTATATTTACCTACATTATCCTACATTGATCCCATAAAAATCAACCATTCATGTAGGTAAAGATACCAGTCTGATGGATCCTATGGGTAAGAATTTCCCAACATACCCCTGGAACATACCCTGGAAGATCCCCGTCCCCAACAGTAAAAATGATGGAAATGGTGTTTTGTCAACTAATGGTTCATTGGCCCGCTGCTTTGGATTCCTGCCAATCCCCTTCTGTTTCAAGGATTGTTACTTGGCCGGGGTACTAATATAGAATCCCAAACCACCAAAACCCTGGTAGTTGATTTTGGGGAACCTGGGGTATGTTCCAGGTCCAGGATGGTCCAGGGGTTTTGTTGGAATCTCCTTATGTCGACCGTGATGGACCCCGGATGTGGATTCAATCCGGACACGTGGGACCCATGATGTGGATTCCGGACATCGGCAGATCCGCAGGTATTGGAATCATGGATATTCGCATTGAAGCCTTGGACGGGTATCTTGAACTTTTTATTTTTGCACATAGATGGGGGGAAAAATCAACCCTGGAACATTAGCATTTTGAAACAGCAAAAATGGAGGCAGGTTTGGAAGATCATTTTCCTTTTTAATTGGGTGATTTTTAGGTTCCATGTTAATTTTCAGGGGGGTATAAGGTTCTTTAACCCCCTTATGGTATGGGAAATAGTTGGGTAACCTAACAAAACTCCCCTCATCTATGTGCAAGCTGAGTAAAAGATGGTGTTTTCTCCTGTTTTTTCCTGTTGAAGATCCCCTGGTTTTTCGTACCGCCTTACCTTCGGGCCTTCCAAGGCCTGTTCCTGCTGGAGAGACTTTCGTATCAATGCGCATTGGAGATTACCAGAAGCAATCACGTCAGCTGATAGCATTTATGGAATTCAACATGAATCAATAGTAGTCTAGTTGGTGGTTTCATTTTTTTAGATATTTTCACCTCTACCTGGGGAAATGATCCGATTTGACTCATATCTTTCAAATGGGTTGAAACCACCAACTACTAGTTGTTGGATACTTTTTTTTGGTGGTGTGACCTGGAAGAAGGTATCCAGGATATAGCATGATGGCTGATGGGAGATGAATCTTTTTGCCTAGGACTGGGATGCACCAAGAGCTATCGCTTTCCTCAAGATGATGGCAATGGCTTTGCTCGTGTTGAGGAAGGGATTTGAACCAACCGGATCCCGAACCCCACAAGATGCTTTTGATTCACTGAAGCATCAAATCAATGAGAAAGCATCAAATCATCAAAGAGACGAAGCCACGAAATCCACCAGATCTCGTTTTTTGCAGGTTTTTCAACGGATTGGCCATGTCTCTATCAGCTTGGAAAAGCTGCGTGCCAGCGATCAAGATGTGCAGGCGAGACCGAGACCACAGCGCTGGTCTCCGTGTTTCCCATAGGATGTGTGGATGCATATACAAATAATTTACCTACATTTAGTTGATTTCTATGGGATCAATATGTATAGGTAATGATACACCAGTCCCGTGGATACTATGGGGAAGAATTGTTCGAAACAACTTCTGTGACATCACTTGTCCTGAGGTCCCATTGGAAAGTGCGGATGTGAAGTTCTTGCCAATGAGGTCCATCTGGATTTGGGTGTGCCAAAACCCTGGGAACAGAGCCACTGGGGTAGGTAGCCAGGTAGGCAAAAGCTACTCAATTTATTTCTAGGCGCCTAAAAATTCAGAGTCCAAAACATCTAAAAATCATAGAAAAATATAAGAAAATCCACAATCCACTGGTTTGAACCCCCCAACCATGACTGGTTGGACCCGATTCTCCATGGATCTGGCGGACCGGGAGATCAGGATCGGGATGCAAAGCTCGGCGGAAAAGGGACATGGAAAGGTGCCGCGGGTTTTTCAAAAAGCACCTAGAAATGATAGGAAAACATACCGTAACATACAGATCCATGGGACGTATGGTTAATATTTACCGACTCATTGATCCCATAATTTTTTTTCAACGATTCATGGATCGGTACAGATATACCAGTCTGAAGGATCCGTCATGGGATACAACTCAGCTTGCACATAGATTTTTTGTTGGTAGTTTTGGGTTGGGTTACTGTAACCAGCCATTTCTCCAATATGAAGAAAGTTGTACCCTCCCTAAAACCAACATAGGCCATCCCAATAGGAAAGGATCGTATTATACTCCAACCATCCATTTTTAGGGGCGAAAATGTTTGTTTCAGGGAGGGTAACGTTACTACAACTTTCCCCGGAATCAATGATGCAGTTGAGATACGTCGATCCACCCTTGGACCAACTGGACTCGAATCGCACATTTTCAGGTGAAGACCAGACTGGACTCAGCACAGAGGCTGGAAGTTCGACAGTGAAGCTTAAACAGGGTCATTAGATTAGCCACTCAATTTTTTTTTTTGGGGGGGAGGATCAAACTTGTGGCAAAATCTATGGTAACTTTGTTAGCGATGTTTTTCCTCTTATTTTGGGATGTAATGACCCCTGTTGGATCATGTATTTTAATGCAGCGTTGATGTTTTCGATGCTTGAAAGAGGTACCTCTCGCAGCATCAACTTGAAGAGATCATTGCTGATGCAATGCGGGAGGTGTGGTTTTTCTGTGGTTTTTAGTTGCTTGCACATACTCTCCCTGCAACTAAGACAACCCCGGAAAACAGGCGATCCCAAACAGACATTTCATCTTCCAACATCTTGCAACCATTGATTACCAATGGCAAGCTGTGAGTTTGGAGATTAGACATCCATCAATCGCGTCCACGAAGTTTGTGGACATTTCCAAATCCATTGGACTCTGGATAGACATCCCCAAGTTGATGGTCATATCTAAACTGAGTGGTGGTTTCAAACATTTTTCATTTTTATATTTTTTTATTTTTACGACCTGGGGAAATCTTCCAATTTGACTCATATTTTTCAAATGGGTTGGTTCAACCACCAACCAGTAAACCTTCATGGGCACCCGCCACCCCCTATGGTCACCAAAACTTCCAGGTCATCCATGAGAAGCCGGAGGATCCACATACATTCCTCTCGAATCAAATCTTGAAACATGTCCGGGAGCTCACGTATTTGTTGGTGAATGGCTATCCTCAACCAACTTTGGAGGATCATTCCATTTAGATCCATTTAGTAAGTAGTCAGTAATCCCTATAAGCGAAGGGGTCCCACAACCCGATCCTTACTTAGGGGACTTACGATTACCATGGTTACTAACCACTTACTAACCCATACAATCCATAATCTATGGTATATTTCCCCACCTTTAGGTGTGATTTTTGGTGGGTTTTCATGTTGGTAAATATACAATCGTCCAATGGATCCCGTCATGGGTCAATGGGATGATCCTCGAAGTGGCTGTTCAAAAAACGACTTTCCAAGGCCAAGAAGCCTCAGTTCTTGCCACCTTTGTCGGGAGCTTCGAGAAAAATTGGAGGATAAGATGATATATAAACATGACATAGACATTCTACGAAAATGATATGATATAATGATATATGATGCAAATGACTCTAAATAGCTGTAAATAAATGTAAATAACATACCATACATGACATTATTCTTACATATATGATTTTATATCGTGGATGTTTTTTTTCAGAATTCCAAATTCAGAACCACTAGTTGACTCAACATTGACTCTCTTCTGACAGGATTACAAACTCACAAAGACCCATGGCTGTAGCCCAGGCGAAACGAGAAAGAGTTGCCTCCAAGACCTTCCAGTAGGACTCCACCTTTGTCTGACCTCGTGGCCCCTCAGAAATCCTTGCGTTTTTCACGTGATGATGTGGATTTGGATGTCAGGAATCAGAAGCCAAATATGTCTGAGAAGCTTCCACCAATTGGTGGCCATCTTATTCTGTGATTATTTTGATTGTTTGATTGCAGTTGCTCGATGAGATGAGCTTTCACTCAATTCACTCACATATGCTTGGTGACGCCTCAGGAGGAAGAGTTGGAACCCCAATCAACAAAAAAAAGGTAATGCCTTCACGACAAATCTTGAAACCTTCCCATGATTCGTTGGGTTCTCTAAGGAACTTGCCAGTTTGCGTGAAGAGGTGAGAGTGAGAAGATTGATATCAGATCAATGCTATGATCAAAGGTCAAGTGGGTCAAGTCTCTGAAAGATATCTTCACCACTGCCGTTACAAAAAATCAAACAAAAATCACCATCCATGCTTATACACAGATCTTAATATTTTGACAGGCCCGGGATGTGTTGTTACAATCAGCTAAAGATGGAAGCTTGGCAAAAGCTTTGGTCTCGGTCCCTTGCTCAGTGTAACTGACAACCCTTAGGGCTTTGGGGATTACTGAGTCCCCTAAGAATCCCATGATTGTCTTTTTTTTGAAACCACGACTCCGCATCCAAAGGAAAACTCATGTTTTGTTTTTGTTGGTGCGACTTGAGGCCTCTTCTGAGAATGCTGGGGGGACCCAACAACAAAAAACAATAAACAACACACAACAAACGTAGGAAGAAAAGTAAAAAACAATTTGAAGATAGACATATACATATTATACTCGTATTATATAAGTTATGTATAAATCACATAAGTTGAAAGTGTATGAAGATATATGACGATTGTGAAGTTCTACACTTGGCTGTCATTTCGAGGACAGCCATGCATTCTTGTTTAGCACGTGTTTGTGTTGGCCCGACTCGAGGTGGATATGGGAGAGCTTCGAAAGGAGGCACACATCGATACAATAACCATCCCCGGTGCAGGATTTTGTGTTTCGCAACTCTATCCAGCAACAGATTTTGTTAAAAGAAAACATATGGTACTTGTACAAGATGGGCCGTTACCAATTATAAATGGGGTTAGAATTCCTAAAAAAAGTAGGGTTATAACCTCAGTTACCCATTTAATTTGTTGCCATTGATAGGGGTGCCCCATTTCACCCCATTTATAACATGGTTTTGAGGGCCTTATATCACTGGCAATTCTCAGCCTGAAAGTTGGGCCAGGCTGCAACGGCCTTGTTAAATGCCGCTAAAGATGGGACGTTGGACGCTGCCTTGCAAGAGACCCGCACACCAAAGGAGCCCATTTTGTCGAAAGGTTTTTCGAAAGAGCGTCGGAAGTTAAAGAAAATGGATATGGAGGTTTCCTACAATGCTGGTACCCAACAACCACGGTTTTTTTTGTAAAAAAAAATGATCATTTTGGCGTGTTTTGGGGGTACCACCATTTGAGGAAACACCCATATAGCTAAACGATGTTTTTTTGGTTTAAAAGATGACATGTTCAGAGATCGGAGCATGACCATTTTGGTGGGGATGATGATCTTTCCTTTTTTTTTAAAGAAATAAACAGGTTCCACTAAAAAATACAGGTCTTAGTTGTTTTTAGTCTTTGGTAAGAAGATGCTCAACACAAGAATCTCAAGGAAAAAAACGGTCATTTTTTACACTGTTATGAGGTGGTGAGAAAGGATATATGCCATAGATCAAGCAAATCGAAGGGCACCCCCCCGAATGCTACCCCTCGTTGGGAAATAATATGTCTTTTTCTTGTGATTATTTTCCGCACCACAATCTGAAGGCCCTATTTTTGTTCCGGGTTGACATTGGGGTTTGGCATTTCGGGTTTCCCTTAGATTTCCATCAATCGAACCTGTCGATGTGAGGACAATGAATTGGAAGAGCTGCGTCAGCAGGCTCGCGCCACCTTGCTCCAAGGAGCACGTGATGGATCGCTACAGGATGCTTTGAAGAGTACCAAAGACGAGGCCTGGTAATCGCTGAACAGCCTTTGCGTGTTAACCAAAAAACAGGGGAAATCACAGCAACAAAAAAGATGGACAGTTGCTGCTTTTTGTTCAAATAAACATGAATTTGAGTTGAGAACCTGTTGAAGTTAAGGATATCTCAACATTTCTTGAATATAAGAACGTTGAACATGTATTGCTGTCATCAGGTTTCTTGGAAACTCATGATGTTGGAATCAAGAGTTGGTTCATGTTGCTGCAACATCCACGTGTATCTCTTGGGCCAGGTCTCAGTAGACTCTGTGCGTATGGAGGTGTGGTTTTTAGTCTCCTGATGCTGATTTTATAGAGGGTGCCTCCATTTTGGGGGAATCTATCTTATACAGACATTCCAAAACAAAATTGGGGTACACCTGCCAACATCCAGAGTTGGAACACTGATTCAAGAAATTATCAGAAACAACATTAAACCACAGCATGAACAGATTAGATAGAGTCAGAGGTTCTTCTTTCATGTTCTTGTTATAGGATCCCGCGATGATGTCATGGTGCTTTCTAAGCACGACAGCAGCTTATCCTCGGCTGAAAATCGACGGGACTCCCTGAAAACATAGTATAAAAGGATATAAAAGGCAACTATTGCAATAACAAAACACATTAAACACAAGGGAGTTGCATTGTACCATCGTGGTACATTGTAGGATATCATACGCAATGTTGCCTAAAACTTGACTTGGTTCACAGTGTCAAAATGATACTCACTATTTTGACCTGAGGGCTCTTTATTAACCTTTAAGATCCACAGATTGTGAACCAATGTGTTGGCAATTTTCAAGATACATCAGATTTATATCTACCTGGACCTTCCATTTCGGTTGCCTTACATGGTTCCGTTAGGTGTCAATTCGCCATACCCATAGGATCCATGTATGGTATATTTACCTACATTTACCATAAAAATCAACAACATGTAGGTAAATACAACATACATGGATCCCATGGGATAGGTTTTTTTTCGATCGGCAGCTGTTGGAAAGGCCCGCGATGCATTGCTTCGCTCTGCTCAAGATGGCTCCCTGGCAACTGCTTTGCAGCAGCAGGCCCAGCAGCAAAAACATGCCCCAAAAACAAGGAGAATCGGGACATCAATGGAGTTTCCTGGTTCCCTTAATAGGTGGTAGGTGATATATAATCACCCAATTGGCAATATATATCACCTACCACCTATTAAGGGAACCAGAAACAGCTATTGATAAAACAAGGGAAAATCGAGACAGGTGTTTTTGTAAAATACATAACTGGACCTTCCAACAATTGCCAAAGTCTTGCTATTTTGGTTGTCAATTCACCATCTTTTTGGGTTTAATTGGCACCCTTTGGAAGATGCTGGTAGTTTTCAGTTTGATTTTTTGAGGTTCTTGAATATCGGAGTTAACATTGTTTCTTTTAAAGGCATTTTGAAGGACTGTGAATTTGTTGTTAAGAACAGATATTAAACCAGCTTACTCTGTGGGAAAATCATTGTATGACTGCATGTGTGATACTACGTGCTGTCACAGCACTTTTGTTGGGAATATTGCTCAATTGTTTTGCTTGGCAAGGCACACAAGGGGAATCAGCAGAAAGTGGAAGAGCTTCGTGCCCAGGTGTGGTCTTTTTGAACATCTACACATCAGGCATTTTATTCTATCGGATGCTTTATCATTTTAGGATGGTCTCAAGCTTAGTACCAAATATATAATTGGTGCAAACATGTCCCAATCTAAAACCGTTTCATGCCATTCTTGGATTTTGGGGGGTCAATCTTCAGACGTCTCCCAGCTTTCTAGAATATCGACACCATTGGAGACCTCGTGGTGTTTTGTTTTGCTGTGAGGCACGAGATGCCTTGCTGAAAGCATCCATGAATGGAGGTTTGGAGCAAGTCCTCGCGAAAGGTCAGTTGCTGAAACACCCCGACAGTACGTTGCGAGAGAGCTGGAGAGAACTAGGGGTTGTGGGGGTCACACTCAGGAAAGGCCGAGAAGAAGGCAAACCAGGTGCTGAGCGGGTGTTCGTGGTGTCTCATTCCTTGATTCCTTTTTGCTCTTTGGACTTATAGCTTCATATATCCAATATATCTTCATACTGTATCTCATGATAACTTGACAACTTGGAGTCGGTCTCAAGACCATCAAATATCATACGAGTTGTTCTTGTATTGCACAGGCCCGTTTGAGCATTCTTGTCGGATGTCCGTCATAGGCTGCTGCAGAGCCAGAGTTCAAGTTTAAACCGTATAGTGCTCAGTGTGAAACTTGCAGATTGCAGATCGTTGCTTGGGAGTGCTCTAAAAAGAACATGAATGAAGTGTGATTGTGAGATGTTAATAGGGGTTTCCCTGAAATGCGCTGTAAGTTATGAGTTCTCAAATCTTATTTTATGGCGGATTCCCAACATTTTCCATTTTCAAAGATGACTCATGGAGATCTCATGCCATGGAGAGTATGCGAGACATCTGCAACACAAGCCAGGTCTGTGGGATCATGGCTTCAGAAAAAACCTCATCAGGTGCGAGTTATCACCAGCAACTGTTCCATCAATGGTGGCTTCCTCCAGGGGTGCCACGAAACACCATGAAACCACTTACCGAATGTTTTTTTTTGTGTAGCAGCCTGAAATGAAGGTTCCAGCTGCCAAAGAGATATCGCTTATGTTGTGAAGGTTAAGTTAAAGTGTAAGTTTTTCTTTTAAGATAACTTACCTAGGAGATCCTACTGTGGGAGCAGAATGTTGTCAACTTGCAGGTTCCCAAGCCATGGTACTATCGGAGGGTTTCCGTTGCAGAAGAGGATGAGAAGGTGGGAAAAGCCAATGGCGTGAGTGAGAACAAAACTTCATGATAATTTTCATCTGACTTTTTGATTCTGAGAAAAAAATACTTCGAAATGGTTGGTTTTTTCATGGCAGCTTTTGAAAACTTCAGTTGGAGAAAACATTGTTCTCATCCCAACTCTAGAGTGAAAACTTGGGGGAGACACGACTGGTAGGATACTGCAGCCAGTCCAATAAACAGAACATACCTATACGATAGATAGACCATTCTACCTCACAGTTACGCATCACTTGCCTTCACTTTCTCTTTAACCAGGTCGTGAAAGGCTTGCAAGCCGTCATTGCCGAAAAAGATAGCGAGATCGCGGCATTGAAGGCTTGGGATTTCTTGTTGAGAGGTTCTGGGATCGAGATTATGATTGGTAGTTTGAAAGTGTTTTTTTTAAATACTTGGTGGATATGGGTATCTATATGAGTATCGGACAAAATGAGGTATGACCAAAGTAGTATTGAGAGGGTCCTGGGGTTGGCATCACTGCAAAACTGATAGTGGCCCACCCTAAAACGATACCCAAAACGATATCATAGCTCATATGATATGTTTTTGGGACGGGCAATTCCCCCCTCCCAGGATGCAATGGTGGAAAATGAATGAAAATGAAGGTTTAGTACTTGGGATCCCCGAGCCGAACAACAAATTAATCTTCGTGATGACTGCTGGGAGGGGTTTCGCATCGTCAATCCCCGGTGGTTTTTTGGTCCAGAAAATTGTTGAAGTCATCCGAAAAAAACGTAAAAAAAACAACAGCACAATGCGTTTGAGCAAAAACTCTCAATTTGTTTATAAAAAGCCAACCTTGGGATAGTACTATTGGTAGAGTATTTTTGTAGATGAGTAGATGACGTATGCTGCCGAGGCTCAACTCCTGCAGACGGGGATGGATGTGGCATCTCCAAAGGCAAAGGCAGCTGAATCAGCAGCTCCGATTCAGCCGCCCAAGGTGGGTTTGTCCCAAGGAGTTCCAAACGGATCCAGGTCTAGGAGATATTTTTGATGATGACTCGAGAACTCTGAAGAGACTCTGAAATTACTCACTCTTGGGCAATTTAAAGATATATAATACATATTATAATATAACCTATTATATAATATAAGGATTGCTGTAATTAAGAGATATTATAAAGATAAATATAAAGATAATTTGCACACCATTTAGTACACCCACCAATTTTACGAATCTGAGGCTGAATCCTCCAAGAATGACAACGCCAAGTCTGGACCGTCCCTGAAAGATTTCAGGCGCAGCATCAGTTGAAGTTGGTAGTTGAAATCCCATTATCTACGACGTTTTTTACATCCCAAACGGTGGTTGTTTGGGATTTATTTCTTCTGAACCATCAACAGTATCAGTATCCCCAACCAGCCGGCACCTTTGAAGATGATGATTTTTCGAACTTCCCGTTTGGTGGGATATGTTAGTTCGTTCCCTTGGGAGGGTGGCGTTTTTTTTTAACGATCCCATAAATCTAAGCAAAATGAAATGGCAGGGTAAATATTCCAGTCCCATAGAGCATCTTGGATTCGTCCTTTGCGCGTTCGTTGGGGCATTTGGTTGCCAGCTGGTTGGTTGTAGGAGCTATAATGCAGAACACGTCCAGAGCTTTGGAAGTGGATTGCAGGAGGTGAACTGGGGGGGGGAAACGTTTTTACCCCATGAAATTTTTGTTGAAGTGAAGCAGTCAAGCAATAGAATCATATAGATAAATATAGGTGAAACGGGGAGGTGTAGAGTGCAAAGCTGTTTCCCATGACGGATCCATGGGACGTAAGGAATATTTAAAACCTACATTTCGGTGTAGTTTTCTGTGGGATCTAAATGTATAAGGTAAATATTCCATTACCAGTCCCACGGATCCGGCGTAAGAAACAGGGGAAGTTCATCCTGTCTGTCAGACGTTGTACGCCAAGTTCCCCCAGCCAAAGCCTGCTCCAAAAGCTACAGTGCCAAAGGTTTGCAGCTTCAGTTTCGCAAACTGCGGCTGTGACATAGATTGAAGTGATTGCAGTTACATGTCTATTCTTCCAAAAGCAAACATATTTTTTTACGTAACGTGTATAGTAAATCATAGTAATATAGCTAGAACATCGCATTTATTTTTTTTAAATATACAATTACATTATATCAAAATCACAGTGGCTCGTTTCTATAAACACTGTAATTTTGTTCAATTTTGTTTCTATTCCAAGTCGTTAGGGTTCTTTTGCTTTTCATGTTGAGGTGGAAGAGGCACCAGTGAAGTTCGCCCTGCGGCCCTCTGTGGGTACGTGGCTCACGCCCAAACTCAAGCCAACTGGAGCAACAGCTGCACCTGCTCCATCTGTGGCACCAACTGCTGTGCCTCGATTTTTTTGAATTTAAAATAAAGGAGGTCGGTCTTGATCATGTGACATCTAAGTAAGTTTTAAGCAAGGTTGAAGTGGATACACGATAGGGTGCTCTAACTCTTTGACTGTTGCAAAAATATGCAAAAATGATTTGCATTTGTTTGATTTTGTGTTTTTCTTTTTAACATTGATGGAAGAAACTGTGACATGAATCATTTTGTGATTCATTTGCAAAAAAAAACAACCAACTCTGCCAACAACATCGGCACTCTCCAGTCTGGCAAAGCATCAACTCCCTTTGCCTTGAAGCCATCGGTTGGTTGCCTCAGATCTTTGTGGGTCAAAGAACGGGTCAACTGAGGGGGGTTGCTTACCCATAGGGGGAAGGTCATCGACCCCAATAGTCAATAGTGGATATATTAACCAATGTGTCCAGGATCCCATTGAAGGTGGCATGACCATCCCCAACCATGGCACATGTCTTGCCAGTGAGGTTGGAACTTGGCTGACCTTTAAGATCAACAATGACCGTCCCAAGTCTGCCAGCATTCTGGTGCGCTGATTTGGGGTGTTTTGTGTTTTTTTTTTTGCAAAGCTTGGGGAAAAAGGAGCCCCCAACATCTCCTAAAATATCAAAAAGGTCTGTTTCTTGGGGTTGAAGGCGGCTTCGCGTTTGACACCCCAGATGGTTCAAGCAACTGATGGCAGGACAGAACTCACAGCAAGCAGTTGGCAATGGATCAGGAGGATTGCGGAGCTACTGATTGAGTTTTTCGCTGATGTGTTTGAGTCAGATTGGCTGACCACCCTGACCAGCCTGCCAGGAACTGATTAAGGGGTACCAGAAAGAGATCAAGAAGAGAGATCAGGTCTTTTTTTTTTCGCGGCATTTTTTTTGTTTTCTTGTTTTGTTCGCTGCAATTTTCCAACATGCCCGTCATTGCCCGTCATTGTAACTGAAAAAGTTTCCGCGCCAGGAAATCGAAAACCTGAAGTCTTCTCTGAAGCCATGAGGCCCTTTCTCATCCCAGATTTCGACCATCTCAGCCAACATTCCATCCCAATAGGATCCATGGGACTTGGTATATTTACCTACATTTAGGTGTGATTTTTATGGGATCAATGTAGGTAAATATACGGTACACCATGGATCCTATGGGATCTAAGGATTGGTGTTTTGTCAGGATTTGCTCCAGCGAACTTTCATGTGGCCGCAGCTTTTGATAGTCAAGATGGTCTTAGCTTGCGGAGATTGACACTTTAAACTTAGACACGATTATAAATTGGCGAATCCATCGCAAAACAGATGGTTTTAAAGGAAACTCCGGGACATTTTCAAATATCTTCAAATCATATACTTTGAACATCTCTTAACAATAACTGAGCAAAACTACTTTGCAGAGAAAAGCTTTCTTAAAATCATGATGGGCCGCCGATTCTATCAGGCCAAATTGCTATGTTTCACGTTTTACTTCAGCCGTGTGTAAATGAAAAGTACAGTAATTCAGAGATTCGGTGCCGAAACGACTTTTCAACTGCACAACATTGCACCACCAGGTGCTACGTATTGCAACGACTTTTCTTGTGACCGTGTTGTTTGGGAAGGTCTTTTTGCAGGTGCTCCTTCTACGACTGATTGCGTGCGAAGAAGACAATGGGACTGCAGATGGAATTCGAACTTGTTTTCAGAACAAGATGCGGTTCCAAGTCAATTCGCAAGCTATAGAGTCTGTCAACATTTGTGAAGAAACCAACTTGGCAGGACGTGTTCCATTGGCACATGCAAAGAGAGGGGCCTTACATTGGATTCTGTGACTTTGCCAAACCATGAGTGGAATGGAGATACCAACAGTAGAGAAGTGCATGGAAGACATGCAAAACAAAACAAAAGATTGTCAACTATCATTGCGATATCATTGTGTGTAATCATGACAAAATCAGATGCCATCATCAGTAAATGATGAGGCACAAGTTTAGAGTTTAGATTCAGAAAGCACAAGTTTAGCCAGAACCACAGAAAGTCAACGAGGGATCAGTTCAAATAAGCACTTGCAAACCTAAAACGGAAATGAATCTGGAGCTGTTGCGATCTTTTTTTAAACACAGTCTTGTGTTGCCTTTTGAACGAAAAGCTCATAGATCACTCTGGTGGCTTAGCTTTTGGACCAAAATTTCAAGTTTCATGATCCTGCAGGTTCCTCAAAAGATTCTTGATGCAGAGTATGCAGTGAGAGGAGAAATTGTGACCCTTGGAAGCATATTTAGTTGTTATCTTGTTATCTAAATATCATTCATATTCCAGAAGATTATGTCTACATTTACATATAAGACGATTATTCTGTAATATCTATAGTAACTATATTACATAGCATCCCACATATAGATGTGTTGCTTCCAACTGATGGCCGGCGGCCAAACATTTAGCAATCCCCACTCCCATAGTTTTTAAGTCCTACTTTGGATCCTTCCTTGAAACTACACCCCTGAAGTTTAACATGGAAACTGACAATGATGGTTTCTGAAAGGAATATCCTTTGAGGTGCTGAAAAATCAGGTTACATGTTAAGCCTCAGGGGTTTACCTTTGAAGTTCACCTGTTTTTGTTAGTTGAAACTAACCACACAACGTTCAGCTTAGGACTCGATCTTTCAAAATCGAGAAGCAGCTGGCGCAAGGGAATCATACTTTTCCTTTCGATGAACTTGTCGCCTGTAACATCGGGAATCCACAGGCTGGTGTGAAGTTTTTGTTGTTTGGTGATATCATTTATAGGCCAAAAGTGTTTTTTTTTCTGTTCCTATTCAACGTCTCCTATCGATGACAGCACATTCATCACCTCTGTAATGGCGCAGGCTGTGGGTGCGAAGCCAGTTACATTTCACCGACAGGTCCGTGATACGTGGTTTGGCAGTGGTTTGGTATGATGCATAGGGGCTTGAGTCGTGATGGAATCAACTCGTGTGTGCAGGTGCTTTCACTTCTAAGCAATCCGTCATTGCTGGAGGCGGATGAACTGCTTGCATTTGCGAAGTTGTTGTTTTTTCGCCATCCTTTCACTCTTGGCATGTTTTCCAATGTTTCAGTATTTTCTTTAATCATGCCGCGTTGTCATTTGACAGTTTCCTGTGATTTGAAAAATCGCAGCCAACAAGGCGCCAGCTTTTCCAGCCCCTTGGAAACACCCCGGACCCCAAGTTGCATCCGGGCGAAACCTCAGTGTTCCAATGGGTAGCCATGGCACTGTGCGGGAGATCTCTAATCCTTTGGGTGTGATTGATGAGCTCTTTGCACATGAAAGAAATTATGCCAAGGATCAAAATCAACTTCCTCCAGGAAAATGGAATGAAAAAGCGCACTTTTTGAGAAGTCTTCAGTTGGCAGATGAGGAGAACTTTGCTAAGATACCATGTCTAAATGATGTGGCGGTCGTGGAAGACATTGCACCCTTTACTTTGGTGCGATACAGGTGTTTGGTGCAAGATATCTTTGAACCAGAAATGTACAACATGTTTCTCCTTGAGAAAGATGGAGCTTCACAGCGTTTGGTGACCACCAAGTACAGAGAGTCCTATTTTAGCGAAGGCAAAGATCTCCAGGAAGTTGGTCGAGGTGGTCTGAGTTCCCGGGGAGCCTACTATTGTGTTCCTCTTCCAGGAGAGACTGCTTGGTCACGAGCCACCTCAAAACAGCAGATTTCAAAGGTGGTTGTTTCAAGCACCAAACGTGGTCGTGATGAAGATGTGGATATGGAAGGCCCAAATGAGACTCAACACGGTGAGACAGAGATGCCTTCTCGTCCACAACAAAGATCCAAGATTGATGCACCTGTGCCGAAGCCGTCGCAAGGAATTCAAAACGCAGATTCGTTTGGATTGAATCTTCCTCTTCCATGGGAATCCCAGAAAAGTAGACCTTGCATCGTGAAACTCTATGATGAAGATGCAGATTCACTGAAGGTTTGTGAAACTGTGGAGATTCTCGGAATTCTTTGTATTGATCCTTCTTTGGCGAATCTTGGGGAGCAGGTGGCAACATCTTGGCCTTTTCCAGACGCTAGAAGTCCATCCACAGCTTTAGTACCTCGATTACATGGCCTTTTGGTGCGGAGGTTGCCATTCTATCATCCCTTGTTTCCCTTCAGTCCAGATTGGCTTTCAGAAGCACGACTTGCATCAGCATTCCAACGTCGTCTTGCTGGACCAGGTGCAGTTGCTGCTGCAAGAGAAGCAGCCATCAAATCTTTGCAGAAGTCTTTGGGAGGCGATGAAGTTGCAGCTGAATATGTTTTGGCCTTGCTGGCCAGTCGAGTTTATGGACATATCAATGGAACTTCATTGGGCCATTGGTCTTTGAATCTGAGTCACTGGCCTTCACAATTGCCAGTCTCAAGTCTGTTTGATGCTGTATCAGATCTAGCTCCTCTTGCAGTACACTTGGAAGTGACAGCAGGAACCTTGAGTGCTGGACAATGGAAACCCAAAAAGGATTTTGAGGCCAATCGTTTGGTGGCAGGTCGTTTACAACTTGCTCCTGGTACCTTTGTACTTTTGGATGAGTCGGAAATGCAACCCGGAGATGTGAATGACAATGGAGTCCGAGCTCTACAAGCCATTTCAAGCTTGGTCTCGGATCAACAGTTGCCATGTGACTTTAGTACTTATGATGTGAAGATTCCACTGGAGCTCAAATGCCTCTTTGCCTCAAAAGGAGTTTCAATCCTGAAACTTGCAGATGTTGTCTTGCCTCTCCGAGCAAATGCAGCGCAATCTGTTGATTCAATTGGTTTGGATGCTGCCAGGTTTCTTCTTGGACTCATCACCAGACAGACCAAGCCATTTCGGATGCCAGAGGATGTGGCAACTGCCTTTAGTCAAGACTTTGCTCAACTACGACAAGAGTTTCGCGAGATTGAACAGCGGACCGTCTATGTTTGGAGCTTTTTGGCACGAGCTATTTGCTTCACCCATGGTGAAGAAGAGCTTACCATTGAAAGATGGCGTTCTGTCTTGGCACTTGAACGAGAACGTTTGAAGCGTTGTGCAGAAGCAGGTATCCTACAAAAATGATGCCAACCCTTTGAGATGTCAATGTAAACAAAAAATAGTACAGTTGCTTGTGTTAACACTGCAAATGGGGCAGTGTGAAAAGGAGACGCAGGAGGCTCTGGAGAAAAAAAACATGGAGTCATCCTCCTTGTGATTGTGGTTGTTGAGGTGCTTTGATTTATGATTGAAAAAAACATATAAAAGCTGAAACTTGGAACCCGGCAAATGGTGGACATGTTTGCGAAAACCTGCGGTCGGCGGTCAACGGCTAGGAACCTGCAGTTACATCACTTTATCCAGCCGATGTGACAATGAGAGCAAAGGATCCGGCGGTGGGATCTGGTTGGTTTGAAATGGATTTGAAGGTGAATCTTGCTGCTATTGCATCATTAGATAATTGACAATATACGCAATATAATTATTGTGATGACTATATAAAATGATTCTACCATGACTGTGATTTAGCCATTGTTTGCCAGCTTTTTAGTTGCTTCAGTCTCTTCGTGCTTGATTCGCTGTTTCTACATCTTCGATCAGAAACTTACACTTGCCCAAGGCAAATGATAGAAGACAACCTTCAGTTACAACAACAAAGGTCGATGTAATAGTAAAGGCTGTTCTCAAAGGACTCTGTTTTTTTTCGGCCTTTGGAAGACAGGTAGATTGTCATCTCAGTTTTTGTCATGACCACAGGAGTATGTCGCCAACAATCCAAAGTTTGGTGCTTACTCCCACTCCAAGGGAATTCCATTTTTCAGGTGAGGTCAAATGTTGGCGCGTTTTGATACACAAAATCCTTTTTTCCCTCCGTGATTGTTTTCTAAGTTTTGTGCCCAACAAAAACAGTCAAGTCATACAGTACAGCTGTGGCTGTTTGTTTATTGGTTGGATGGTCACAGGCAGCAAGTTGCCAATTACATTGATCGAAGAGATGGCCCTGCAGTACCATTGGCTGATCCAGAGGACATAACTTGAGGGCTCTTGCTGGCAGTTTCCTTGGAACTGCTGTACGACAATTATATTACCTGCAGTATATGTTTAATGTGCACATTCATACGATTTTAAACAGTTTATTTATCCTCAAGTTATTTGAGAAGGATTGTGGTATCCTAAATCCATCTTGGGATTGGTTTCAGAATACTTCACTCCACTCCCAAATTTTGGAAAAAATTGATGAACCAACTGGCCACTGGTTCTCTAATTCTACACTTAATTGTGGAAACTAATTTTTTTCTCCAGATTTCTATAGGATTTTTTTTTCCAAACCGTTGAGTCGGTTGAGGTGATTCCCAACCGTCCAAAAAGCGTCACAGGATATCTATTTGACTGACGGTGCCTCCGCTGGCGTCAAGACAGTTCTGGAGGTTGGGGTGAGGATGATGCCTCGATACAGCCGGTCATCTCACACTTGGATGTTTGGTTGGAAGTTAGGATCAATGGTTAGGATCAGTGGGTTATAACTTATAACCCTAATATATTCAAAATTTATAGGTAGGCGAAATAACCCATTGATCCTAACCATTGATCCTAACTTCCTGGGGCATCCAAGCAGGTGATGATTTCGGACCAAATGGATGGGATTTTGATTCCTATCCCTCAATATCCACTCTACTCTGCCTGGGGCCTCAATGGCTGTGACTGAAAAATACCACAGAGATATGTTTGGTCAGGAATTTCGAAAACATGATTGAATAGGAACATATGCTTCGTTTGGTACTCGGATGTTGAGTCATAGCGACATTGTCATTCATTGTCCACCTCTCTTTTTTGCAACATTTCTGAAACCCACAGGATCCATGTATGGTATATTTACCAAAATTTAGTTGATTTTTATAGGATCAATGATCAATGTAGGTCAATATACCAGTCCCATGGATCCTATTCGAAATGCTCTCCAAGCATCAACAGATAGCTGAGGCAGCTATCACTCGACTGGGTGGTACATACATTGGATATGAGTTGATGGAAGATTACACCTCCGGTAAAGGCCGAGTTGGTTCACCAAGTTGCGCAGTGACCAGTTGAGCCAGGTTGGTTGGGTTATAGATGGGATGAACATGGATGAACCACTACCCATCACCCATCTATATGAAGGGGACAATTTGATACGCTATTTGTAAGGATCCCGCAACCTGAACCAACCAGGCTTTCATGATTGTGGGTTTTGATCGCTGCTGTAACTTGTGACGTCGCGACGTCACCTTGAAGGATGGGCCATTGATGTGGACTTGATTGAGAAGAAGATTCAGGACTGATGGAAACATGTCTATATTCTGGATACAATCCATTGCATCTATGGATATATTATTATGTAATGATATATAAATACCCTAAATACATCATTGGATTACAATCTGTACCGTATATCGAGAATACTGGATTTCTCAAGACTCGTAATCTTGAGGATTTTGTTGCTGGTGGTGGCCGAGTTCGGGGAATTGTGATGCTCTCAGTTCCAGGGAGTTGGTGCCGCCCAGAGCTTGCAAGAGAAGTTGCTTAAGTTGATGGTGAAACCATTGTTGAAATACGACATCTTTCGGGTTATAGATTCATATATGGACAACTAAAAACTGCATGTTTTGTTGTGCTTCCGGTGATGACAACGTTAAGACAACGTGTCTTTAAAAACAACATAAAAAACAACTGTTGTTTTAGTTGCAATAGATTTGGTTTACACAAATCATGTATAGGATTTTCTTAGAGATTCTTCAATCTATAGATTTCTCAATGAATCTACCCTTAGGCCTTCAACAAAAAAACAAAGTAGTCTCCCAAGTACCATTTTTCCGGTGCGAAACTGTTTTTGTTCGTAAATCTATTCTAATCCTCCAAAAAACGACCTGCAGTCTTTCCGAGGCTGTGATTAATCCAGGCAATCCTACTGGCACTGTTCTGACCCGTGATGTCATTGAAGCTGTGGTAAGGTGAGTGGTGGGAAAGGATGCCATGGGGGGGAATGATGTCATGGGGAATTCCTAAGGGGGTCCCATTCCAAGTGCCAAGTTTCCCCCAAGAAATAAGGCCCTATTAAAGTGATTATTAGGGGGATGATGGGATGATGGTGGTTAAGACTCCCTTCACAAGACCTGATTTCTTGGATGAGGTGGCGTTGGGGGGGTGTACACTTAGATTCCCATGAATGCTGGTCAATCATACATCGATATGTTCAGATTGATGGAGTTGTTTTGGTTTTCTTCAACAAGACACTCTGACTGAATCCTTTCAGCAAAAAGCTCCTTTCCCAAGGAGGAAATTTCATCTTAGCAACCATCCATCAATTTTAAACCGGGGTTAAAGATTCGCTGTTAGTTTCAACAATGGAATTGTCCAAAATCTTGGAGCTTTTGGAAGGCTTTGTGAGAAGTACAAGGCTGGAGACTCATCTTGTTTAGATGTGTATAGAGTCACGTCAAAGAGACTTTCGACGCTCAGATTGTGATCTTGGCTGACGAAGTCTATCAGGACTTTCTTTTGCACACACCAAAAAAAAGCTGAAAAAAAACAACATGTGTTTTCAATTGTTTTCATATGTTTTTTCATATTTTGCCTTTGTTTTCATATTTCGCATATGTTTGTCATGATTTTTCTTCAGTACCATTTCTTGGGATTGCTTGTTTTCTGGGATATTTTTTTTTGGAAGCACACTGCCCAGGACAACATTTTCAGGGAGGATCGAGAGTTCGTGTCCTTCAGGCCACCGGAACCAACACCCTTCCCCAGAAGTCGTGGGCCCTTTACCAGTTACTGAGCATGTTATAAGTAGGGTTTATGACTCCAGGGAACTAACATATCCCACCTTGGGAAAAGGAACATCATCTTCAAACATGATTTTTGAAGGGATATGTTAGTTCCCTGGAGGGTATGACTCCACTAAATAGGGGTTATAACCCCAATGAGCCAAAAATGGAAGGCCCATCTATACAGGTCATAACTCCATTTTTTTTAACTATAGTAGAGGCCACTTTTGCACCTGATTGGTGTCCAATGAGATCATTGCCCCAGGCGTGTCATCCACGAGGCATCGTCACCAGTGGAGCTGTTTTCGCCCGCCTGGCTTGTTTGACCATTTTTTTCTTTGATGAAACATGGCAAGAAATCCATCAGCAACAAAGAGGTGATTCCGAGGTGATGGATCAGTAGTTGCCCAACATTCGTGTACCAAATAAGAAGTCCACAAAGTATCTGAAGGATTCAGTGACGCCAGTGAGCGAGCTGCAGGTTCCACTCGATGTCGAAGGGATACTATGGAGAATGTGGCTTGAGAGGAGATTTTGGAGACACAGTACAGACGTTTCATGTAGTGTCTACATCACTGAACAAATTGAAGTAGCTTTGGTTGATGGTGCTTGCTGTTGTTCTTGTTCTTGTTCTTGCTCTTCTTGTTGTTGTTCTTGTTCTTCTTCTTGTTGTTGTTGTTCTTCTTCTTCTTCTTCTTGTTCTTATAGTTTGAGTTGTTGCAAGTGACCGCCTTTAGGAGGAGTCATGCACCTAACCAACATTGATTCCGGTGTGGCTGATCAAATCTACAAGCTCTTCTCCATGATTTTATGTGCAAACACGTTGGGTCAGGCGCAGCATGATTTTTCAGTTCATGTGGCAAGAGTTGGACAGAAGTTGTTAGCAATATGACAAAATAGAGAAATCCAACAAAATACTTGTAGGCGCTGATGGCTTCTATCTTGAACCCACCAGTTCCTGGAGACGCATCCTTTGAGCGTTTTGCAGAGGACGCAAACCAAAGAAACAAAAAAAAAAGAACGTACTTCTTTATGGGTGTTTCCAAAAATAGGGGTTTTCCCCCAAATCATTAATTCTAATAGGGTTTTCCCTGAAAAAAACCATCCATTTTGGGGTACCCCCATTTTTGGAAAGACCCACATATATATATATGTATATATATATATACACACATGATCACATATGGTATTGAAAAGACATAGAAAGGTGGCGATCCATTTTGTGCAGTTTGCCTCCTTGGTCACACCTCATTGCCTTGACCCGAGGAGCGAAGGGACATCTTGGCAAACCTCAGCAGAAAGGCTCGGGAGACGACTCGGGACTCGTCGTTCTTTCATTATAAAACATGTTGACCATTTGGTCCTTATATAGAAATAATATGAAATAATGAAATACTTATAAATTAATCAAACATGTTATGTAATACAGTCAGGCATGGCTAAGTTGACACCTCGACAAGAGGTTGAACTGTGGAAATCCTGACCTTTAAGAACCACCAGCAGTTCCTTTAGGCAGATTTGGTGACCCGGGAACTCAACGAAATGCCTGGTGTGCAATCACTGCCTGTGGAGGGAGCCATGTATGCCTTTCCACAAGCCACTTGAACCGCAAAAAAAGGAGAGGGTGTGAATTTTGGAGACCAGGATGTTGGTGGTTTTCAGCTTCTGATTTCTGATTTAAATCAATGCTGTTGCAATTATTTTATTATATTTTATTGTTGATTCCACTATATACTCAGACACAATGTGCTTTTAATGACACTTTGCATTGCCTCGAATCAACACCTCGAGGTTTATTTGCCGAAGAAGTTTGTTGAGGAAGCTGAAAATCTCGGCAAGGCTGGTGAAGCTGTCAGAACAGGGATGGCTTAATGACAAGTGGACCTTATAAGGTATCACAACACATCATCAAATAATGGATATGTGATATGTGATATGTACTTGTCATATTTGCTCTCACCGTGATTTCACCCCAGATGTTTGATCTCCGCAGATCAAATGACATGAATAAGCTGATTATGTAAGGGATTGAAATGGTAATTCATTTGATATTCGAATGGTTTGGTTGTGAAATCATAATCCAAAGTCCTGAACTTCTTTTGCATTACATGTAATCCGGTTCATTCATGGCTTTCCAATATCAGACAGCATCGTGGATACGAAGCAGGCGCCTGACATGCTTTATTGCATCAAGATGCTCGAGGTGTGACGGAAGAAATCTGGCGAATCACTTGAGCTGGGTCGTTTATGCAAGAATTTGCATGACAATTTGTATAGATCGAAACGGTGGTGCAGGATTTCTGAAGCATTGACGGTATGTACAAATATGTACAAAACAACCTTGCAAGATGTAGAGGAATCACACGATGTTACGTAGCAGGAGGCAAAATGGTTGATGTAGAAGTGGAACTGGTGGTTTCAACTTTCACTTTGGGAAAGATGTCCAATTTGGTCCTATCGATAGAAGGGGTTAAAGCATCTTACGCAAATTTACAACATCTGACCATTTTCAGTGGGAATGTGTCAACTGCAACAACATGGGAGTCTAAAAATGTTGTATTTTTGATTATTTTTGCCATTTTTCCGGTGGTTTTTACTTCAAGTCAACTTCCAACAAAGGCAACTCCCGTTTTTTCCGGGTGTTTTGACGCCCGTCCAACTTGGCTGAAAAGGCCACGGGTGTGATTGTCGTTCCTGGAAGTGGCTTTGCTCAGAGGTTTGGAAGTTGGGTTCTGCGCGGGAAGTTGTTGGGGGTTGGAAGTTTCCAACAAATTTTTGGTAAAAATACATGTGTAAACTGACTACCCTCCAGGGAACTAACATATCCCCCCAAAATGGCATTTTGAAGATGATTTTCCTTTTCCCGAGGTGGGATATGTTAATTTCCTGGAGGGTAATCCCTTGGGATCCAATCACCTTCTGAGAATGGTAATGGAACCTAAATACCTGACTGAGGAGGTGATTGTAGACCCAATCATCCTCTGATAAGTTGATTGGATCCATAGGGAATATGAAACATGGGGCCATTTTTGAGTTGAAATAAACCAACTGTTTAAGTGATTTTCAGAATTGGTTTGTGGTCACCTTCCAGGAGTGGCACTTGGCACTATCGCATTACAATTTTGCCAGAGGAGGAAAAGTTGAAGCGAGTGTTGGCCCACAACTTGGTATTTTTCTAAAATGAATTTCCGCAAACTTCAAAAAACTCAAAAACCGCGGTTGGATTTCTCAAAAACATTTTGTCAGCAATTTGTCAACAGTTGTTGATATGTGGTCTGTATATAGATTGCAGGTATATACATTGAAAGATGAAATGATTTTCAAGTTTTTCAAAAAACTCTCTAAGGCTCGCATGAAGACTTTTCACCTCAACTTTTTGGAAAAGTCAATGGCTTTGTTTCCAAGGAAGTTGAGATGAGGTTGTCTTCTTTTCTGTGTGCATTTCATTTGTGGATCGAATCCAATGTCAACGCTCCTAATCTTCTGAGGTATTTAAGTCCTGGAGAACGTGCAGTGGAGGACAAAACTCCTACACCATGTCAACCGGCTGCACTTTATCTCAAAAAGCATCGAAAACTGCGCATGAGAAATGGTAGTCCATGGTGCTGCTATGTTAGGCACGGCCAAATACTCCGAAACACTCCAAAGCGAGATCATCAAGGTGGTTCCCGGTGAACCTTTGATTTTGGGTTGGAAATGTGGTGAGAAAAAACCCGGTGAAGAAATATGCCCGGGCAGTGAAATCTTGTGACCATTGACAGTTTTGTGACTGAAAAAAACGCTGACTTTCTTGGCAAGGGACATTTGAAAGCAAAGACTCAGCAGGACTGTGGATCAAATGATCAAGTTTTGGCTTTTGCAGATGCAAGTACATACATAGCGAATCAATGCGAATCGTTTCAGAGATTCAGAGATTGATATTCATCACTGCCGTAGGTTGGGGGTTTGTCAGAACCCTGTTGAAACCTTCACTCATTCCACTGTGAATTTGCGATATCTTCCTTAGAGGAGAAGCCTTGGATGCTTTTGATGCTGGGTGGCTCGGGTGCTGGAAAAGGCACCTTTTTAAGGGCCACTTGGCTGAAGTTCAGGTACCTTTTTTTGATGATATATATTTGTGTGTGGGTGAAATCCATTTGTCTTGTGTTAAACGTCTACAGTTTACATCTATTTTGTCATGGTTCCGTGGGATGTGGTGATTTCCATGTGATGACTTGAAACATTTTGAATAGTTATATAGGGATTCCTTTTAACCCATTATAAGGATCCCTATTAACCAACCAGTATGTGAGGTGGTGAAGAAGAATGGAATGGATTTGGATAATTTTGTGAAGCATGGCTTGGACGAGTGACCCACAGTTTTGCTTTGACAGAAAGGCGGCCGACCCAAGTCTTCGGGAGATGTGCTGCACAGTTTTCCATGTTTCATTGTTCCTTTGAAAACTCCAGGTACATCGAGTATCTTCCTGAATACAAGGCGGCAATTTCTCTTTTCAAGCAACTTCAAACAAGTCTTTTGATGCTTCATCTTGGTAGATAAATTAACTCAAAAGGCTTCTGTGCAGAACAAGCTGGTTGTCTACAAGGAGCCATTCCAAACTGATTCAGCCAATGACTCTTTGCAGCTAGCTGTTGTTGTTGTTGTTGTTGTTGTTGTTGTTGTTGTTGTTGTTGTTGTTGTTTCGCCCGGTTTCGAGGATGCTGCAGATGGCTGCTATTCGGGTGTCATTCCCATTGCCAAGGTAGGTTTCACACTGGTTCTATTGTTAGATGACAGTCTGGCATTGTCGTGATTACAGGCTGCTCAATTGGAGATTATTCAACAAAAGCAGCATTTGATCTATGAGGACATGTCGGATGCTGTTGATGTTTTACCCCCTCCAACAAGAGAGAAACGTTTTGAACATTGAACTACGTGGATTGAAACTAAAGGTCGGAAGTACATCCAACATTTGCTTGACATTTGCTATGCTTGGATGTGTTGGTTCACTCCGGAAGGATACTGGGAAGGACTTGAATAGAATCGTCAAACGGATCCTTCCGCCTTTCGCAGAGGCAGAGATTCTGAAGAAGTCTAAAGATGGGGAGGAAAGGACCATGCAGATGTAATCTAAACAATCGTAATGTTCACAGGAAAAGTCAACTAACCTTTACGAATAGTTATATGCAGTGTAGCCATACCAACATATGATATTTGTGTGTTTGTAGATCTATCTATGCAGAATCTACGCATATATTTCTGTATGTGATGTTTTTGTTTTACAGCAAAAACTAATTTGTGGCATTATGTGATGTAGAAGTTTCAAACAAATAGTTTAAATATCAAGCATAGTTGCGGCTATAGTAATTATGTCAGATCTGTTTGTTTTATCTTGTAGCAGAACTAGCCGGGGATTCTTAAAGTAGAGTCTGATATAGTCTGTGTCTGATAGTACACTCATGACCCGATGGTATGATTACATGCCAGATGGCAGTAGAGTTTACACTATATTTCTAGAAAAACTATCGGTGCACAAGTTGCATATAGTTGCGATGTGATAGTAGTTTGTCATAGCATTGCTGTACTGTACATAATATAATTAGACTTGCAGTTGTAGTTGTATAGTTTTACTTTTTAGATATAGTATGTAGTGACATATTTCCAGGGTTAATTGTATTTGTACGGTACAGTTTGCTGCAGTTGACGCTATGATTGTAGCACGGTCCTAGCAGTAGCAATAGGTGTTTTAATTTTCTTTTATGATTCATCTTGGTATACTGTACTTATAGCAGCGCTGACAGTGTATTCATAGTATAGTTGTAGTGTATACCTATAGCTAGTGAGAATAACATACACTGCTCAGACAGTGATAGTGTCAGTGGATTTGTGGTTCAGTTGTGGTACTGGCTGTCAGTTGGATTTCTAGTTCCAGTATAGTCACAGTACACTTACAGTGTAGTTGTAGCATGTTTTTTTTGTCATTGTGTTATTTTGGAGTAATTGTGGTTAAAGTATGGTTGTGGTATAGCTTCAATTGAGTTCTGGTACATCTATATGGACAGCGATACTTTTCAGGTCGTCCAACGTGCTGCATCGTTTGGAGTGTGATGATGGTATCTTATAGTAGTGATACGCTGTTATCCAGCATGGCTATAGTATATTTGTACTTGTAGTAATAGATGTAATAGTATGAATAATAGGGTGGTTGGTTGATTTGGCGCTTACATACATCTAAGAGACACATTGTGATTCGGAGTATCTAGTCATAGCATCAAGAAGTAAGTGTCGTATAGTTTGTGTAGTCACACAGCATATGAGTATTGGACAAAATTAGGTATGACCAAAGTAGTATTGGCAGGGTTGTGGTGTTGCCATCACGCGAAACATTTAAGGGCCTACCCTAAAACCATACCCAAAAAGATACCCTGAAGGTGTGTCCAAGGTGCCGTCACTGCAAAACCGATAGTGGCCACCCTGCTTAATGATATCCATTTGCTATGTCCCAATTTTTTTCCGAAACTCACATAATAAGAATAACATGTACTTCACAGTATACTGATGGTATAGTCATGGCAGTCAATGAGCTCACGGTATATTATCAATATGTGCTTTCATGGCGACTCCCTTATGCTTAGCCGTTTTTGTGGCTTCCATTTCCTATGAGTTTTCCGGGGGTTTTCCTATGCGAGGCTGGCTATCGTATTGCCATCGTCTTGATCGACAATACTCCTTCTGTGGCCAAAGAGAGATCTATGAGCCGCTTCATGAAGGAAGGTAGATATGCAGATGATAGCTATATTGAGGCCCCCAAAAGGACCAAAAACAAACGGTTGGGGGGTTTGTTTTTTTCAACAGAAATGACATGTAAAAAAATGGTGGGTTTTTTACGGAGTGACAGCCGTTGTTTCGAAAAAATTGCAAGATTTTTTCTCAAGTCAAGATGGAATCATCATGCCCTTTCTTGATGCAGTCGACGTTCAAAAACGTGCCTGGAAACTATGCCAAGCTGAAAGAAATGGAGCAGGCGCTGGATGCGACATGAGCGAAGAGACTTGCAAAACACACTGTTTCTCTATCCCCCAAAACTATTGCCCCATCTACTGTCCCCTGAAAAACCACCCCCAAACCCATTTTCCAGGGTAGGATGCTTTGCATCCATACATATTTTTTGATTATTATGTTTTTTCGATGTATGTATACTGATGGTATTTTTTTCTTGTCGTGGTTTCATAGCTTTCAATACGTATCTCTATATAGGCATGTTACTATGATCAATGATCATCATATTTTTTGCTGCAGCTGAAGGGGTATGGTCAGGACTTGTTTCTTATTGTTTCTTTAGGTTTTCAGGCAGTTGGTTCCAATCGCGGCACACTCTTTCAGGTCAAAGAAGCCTACTATTGCAACAACAATTGCATTCAATCTGACAAAGAGTGCTTGAAATGCTGGATTGACAAGGGTCAGAGGCCTGATTACATCAAAACTTGGAGATTCATGTTACACACTTGTACCCCCAGTGGATTTTTGTTCAATCTAAGAATGAAATTTGCAGGACCTTGCTTCCAGCATCAGCTGTATCGCCCAGGGCTTGGCTTCTGTGTTTTAATGTCATCATTTTGTCATCTTGCAACGCATCAGGTCTGGTACCATTGAACGACTTCACCTTGCTTCTGAGCGGTGACAAGTCAAACTGTGAGTCTCGATGAGGGAACAAAAAAGGACTCCATGCGGATGCGAATAGTTCACATTTACATGGTTTTTTGTGGAAGAAGAAGGACCGGCTTTTTTTTAGTGAAAAAACAAAAAACCATCAGTTTTTGTTTCTCATTTTAGACCTTTTTGTTGGTGCAGGTCTGGAAGCATTTTGGGGGCGTCAACCTGGGTTTGGTTGCCCCTGCTGAGTTGGCTATGTTGAAAGCAGCTGCTTTCGAAGCCATTTGTTTGAAACAATGCGCTTCGGGGCGATTTGATTTACACCCGACAAAACGCTAGGCTATGTTTGAAATTGGGCTGATCACTCTGAAGTGATCAGTATTTCCCCGGGAACCCTAGCGGATTGAGACGTGTCCACCCCCGGACAAACAGCCGACAGCCTGTTTTCTCGCCGACTGCTGTCTGGTGAGTCCGTCTCAAATTCGTTTACATTGCAAAGTCCTCCGGATGCCAAGCACAACGAGGTCATGCACATGTTCAAAAAAAGGATGCGATTGCAACTCTAGAAACGTCATCATCCTCATATTATACGACGTATTAAGAGATCTTCTCTCAAAACATACTCCTTGGGGGATGCTTCAATCTTTGCCCCAAAAAAAATCATAGGTCATGTCTTGCCTTTTGGATTTTTTAAATAGAAGTTTCATGAAGTTTCCGATCCGTTGGCAGTCAAGTCCTTCATAACCCCATAGCATCAATGCATGATATATTTACCATTGCTTACCTACGTACATTTGGTTGATTTTTTGGAATCAATGTTGGTTTAGATATCTATTTACTATACATTGATCCTATGAGAAGTGATGTTCAATCATTGAATCTTCCTTGACACGTCAATTCCGCAGCAATTTGGAGCTTCACAAAAAAATCTTTGCTTTTCGACGCCACTGTATTTGCGCCTGGCTCTCAAACTGCACGACAAATTTGAGACAAATTTGCTGCGGGTTGGATCTGGATGAAATTGGGAATGACAATGAAAAGTAAATGGTCTATTTTTTCTTGTGTTTGGACAATCGGTGGATGCTGAAATGTTAGTAGTTTAGATTCATTTAGCATATTAATCATCATTAGCATTTTTTTGTGTTGGCAAGATATTTCGAAAGGTATTTCATGATATTTTAACAAACCAACCATTTTATTATTACCACCCCCCAAAGTTTAAAACAGCCCCTGAAAAAGTTTACCTTCCCCCTTAGTAGAGGTAGTTTTAAGGTAGTCTTCCACCTTTTTTTGAGGGGTGAGCTGTTAAACATCGGGGGATGTATTGGAATCATTCAAGGTTGGTGGCTGGTGGCTTGGTGTTTTTTTTTCAAATTAAATCCCGGATGGATGGAGAATGCCTAGGCGCATCGATGGCAGGAATGGAGATCCGCATTGACTCAGTTGAAGGGTTGGGGGAGCTCAAGGCGTTGTTACGTTCCAATGGATGGTTGGAAAAACCCCTGGTAGGGTGGAATAGCAAAACCACCAACCTGACCGTCATCCAACTGCAAAATATTGTGTTTATATATACGTACATAATATATATGATATATATATATATATGCTATATGTATATTATGTTGTCTATAGATTTGTCTAGATATACCTGGACCTTCCCAAGGGTGCCAAGCGGTTTCTTAAGGGTGTCAATTCACGGGCCCTTTCAAATTGGGCCTTCTTGGAAGGTGCCGGTAAAAAAAGAAGGTTGAACCTTTTAATTCTATACACTTGTATGATATCTTGGTAGTTCATATCGGTTTATGCTGAGATTTCAGGAATATTGACAATGATGAAGGAATGTATAATGTATAATATACTTATATATAATTAGATGTACATGTTTCAGTAATCATTCAACTTTGCTTGGAGACATGGAAACATATAATGAAACACATGCGAACTCTCTGTATATATATATATTTACATATATGAAATCATAAAGGTGGTTACCCTCTGCAAAAAACTAACACATCGCCATGGAAAGAAAAACACACACATTTTCCTGGAAAACACAATACCACAACAAAATTACAAGATGGGCCCAAGAAATCCCAGTTATTTCAACTCGGGGTTATAAACCCATACAAGTAGGCTTATAACCCCAATTAGTCATACTGTTGATGGTTCAGAAATCTCAAACAGCCACCGTTTGGATGTTTTACCACCCTGAAAAAAATGGGATGAACTACCTATCAACTGCAGGATTCCATCAACAGGTGCAGTGCCCATTTCATCCCATTTACCAAGGCAGGCAACTCCGAAGGATACCTTCGTCTCCATGCGTGTTGGAGATTATCAAAAGCAGTCACGTTCGGATGGCCCAGAAAATGTTGTTTTTCCTTTGAGAACAAGTTTTTTCTGCAAAAAAAGTCGAATCAATGGATGAAATCAAAGCAAGAAATCAATGAATCAGATCGATCAATTAATCAAATCAAATGATTTATTTTCTCATGTTTTGATCATGAAGAAAAACATGTTTGTGGTTATCAATGATACAATATATGTATTAAAGAACCTATCAAAACTAATCCTAGCAAATCTGGATACCAATCGCTGCCCTGAAAATCACTCCAAGCATATCCCCGCAAACATTTCGACCTGAGACTCTTGCAACTTATTCGGTTTTTGGTGCATAGAATATCATCAAATCCCATTTTAAATCCCATGTACATAAATCCATTTATACAACAATCCTACATACAATCCTTATGTACCAAAAAAAAACATGTCCTTTTCATCGGAGCCATCTATACCGATTGCATGTAGTTTCCTTTCCAATTGGACGAAGCGACCAGGCTTTGGCTCTGCCAAGACGTATCGTTTCCCTCAAACGGAAGATGAACATCGCTTCGCTCGGATTGAGGTCCGTCCTTAGGATATTACGTTGTTCAACTTCAAACGTCAAATTGGCGCCTGTCCAAACCCTGGGATTTACAGTGGGTAAATAAATAATCTATGCACATGTTTTTATGAAGGAACCCGTTTTTATCCATGATTTCCAGTGGTGAAATCCAGTGTTTACTAGCAGGACCCAAGCTTCAACATACTTGTGGATGAACAACGGGAGTTGCAGTTTAATTCATCTTGAATCATCTTGGAGGTCTTCCATCGCATTGGCCATTTGACCGTGAACTTGGACAACCTTTCTGCAAATGAACCACTGGAGGCAACGACAGCTTCGAAAAACCCCATGGTATATATTCACCTACTTTTCATTCATCATTAAAAGAAAATACAGCAACCAAATCTAGCTATATAGATATATATATATATACATATAAATACATTGATGCCTTTTTTTGGTAAACAGATCAACTTTATCTATTGATT
>DF239698.1:271716-316299 GCA_000507305.1 Breviolum minutum Mf 1.05b.01 | reverse complement strand
CGATTTTTGAGAAGTGGTTCAATCATGAGATTTTTCTTTGGAATGTTCTAAAATGTTCTAGAATGTTTGAGATTGTAGTACAATGTCATGATATGAACTATTTGGTTCAAAGTCATGCATGCCATTTCAAAAAAAACAAAAATATTACAAAATTGTGCAAAAGCTGGTTTCTCTATAAAATGGTCTTTGCTTGTGGATCTTGATATCGATACATATTCTCTATAAAATCGTGTGGCCAGGTCTTCTCTATAGAATGCCTACTAACATAGATGCTCTCTATAAAATGCCGATCCACGGGTCCATAAAAGCAAAATGGTAGAGTACAGGTTCTGGAATCCGAAAAATCAACAAAAATTCTCTATAAAAAAATGCTTTATTCTGAGGTGCGGGTACGACCATTTTATAGAGGAAATTGGCAGGGGGNGGATGGGCAATCTATGGGAATGTGGCATTCGTCACAGCGCAGCAGAAATAGGGAATGTTTGAGAAAGAGGCTGCAACCATAATCCGTTAAAGACCTCCGAAATCATTCGAAATCAGATGCGAACCTCGAAAGATCTGTCTATTCTTGATGACGCTTCAATTCAAGAACTTGATCTCCGTATCTTGACACTCCATGGCTTGTCCTCCTATCCACCCATTAGACTAACACTATGAAGCTATGTAATTGTCCAAGGATCGGCGTGGAATCCCCTGGAAGCCGGAAGTCCGTGACGGTGCCCGTGAAGAGCATCAATGGGAGATATGGGTTCCGCTCAACATCTGACCTGTTGGGACCCAACTTGAGAGGTGGGTGCAAGCTCAGGCTATAAACATAACGTATAGATATATCATTACAGTAACAACAGAATTGTAAATATATAAAAATGATAACAACTCATAACAACCATGTTAAAGCTCTAAAGCTATGTTTTCTCATTATGCATCATGATGCAATATATTTCCTCATATCCTATATATACATGCAAAATACGATCATGGCATATCTACCTATCCATCTACCGACTCATCCCACCTTTTCACGGCACGAAGCTTGGCATCCGGACCAATCCCAATCACGTCCATGGTCGAAGTAGGCCTTCTGCAAGCCTGTGAAATCAAAGCCCCCAAGCAGGAGGGGGTTAAAAAAGGTAAGGAGGTGTAGAAGTGACCGGATTAAGAGCTAATTCTTCAAAAAGTGAAGATGATTTCGGAACTTTTGAACCAAGATGGATAAATTTTGACAAGGACAAGACACATCAATCAAGAATGCAAGACGCAAAAGTATAGTCTTGATAATTCATGTGCAAGTATTGTATTTAAGTACACAACACCTAGCAAAACATTTCGTTTCAAAGGTCTCTTGTGTGAGGGTAATTATGTAATTACTCGAGCAAGGCTGACACTTATTACGCATAATATTTCCACAAAACCTGTTGTTCCATTGTGACTTGGTGGGCCTGAATAAATTGCACAGCGCAGTTCCCTTTCACAACTAATCGCAACCTTTTGTAGCATTCCAAGTGACCTCTTGGAACCAATTTTGGAAGGGCCAACAAAAAACAACAGTGCTATACAAACAGGTTGAGACTGACGTGGCATCGGTGTGTCAGTAATGGTTTTGTTGGTCCAAGTCTCCCAACCCCCAAGAAGATCACATGAAATTCCGAAATCCCAAGGCGCTTCTTGCATAGAAAGCATGGGACAAAGAGTGCAAGTGATGATAGAAGAGCACAATGACAAAGGCACCTCGCTAGTGCGTATAGGTTTGTGTTGTTGCCATTCAGCTGTCCACCAATTTGTTATTAATTCCCCCCCATTTGAGCTAAAACTGCTTGCAGCCCAGATACAACAAAACATGAAAATGACAAAGCGCTGCCAATGTTCCTTGGAAGTTCAGGTCAACGGGAAAACTTGAACCCTAATGTGCTCGCTTGGTTGGGCTGGGTTGGCTCTACGCAAAATGGGTCAAAGGGTGCTTCATACAACGGTACTGTATAAGGTACACATATATACTGTATACACATATATAAATATATCAGTGTAATAGTCTATGCTCATGATAAATTCGTGTGTGCATGTGTGTGTGTGTGTGTCCGCGTGTGGGTGAGTGCATGTATCCGCGTGTCAAAAATCAATCTTGAAGATGTTGTTCATATCACAAAATCAGTGGCTAAAGATAATGTATTCAAGCCTGGATAGCACTCAAGTCTACTGCGGTTGTTTTCCTTCTCCCTGTCTCTCCCAAGATCCTACCTTTGTTTTTGGACTTCCATATCACCGGTTCCATGGTTCCATTCCCGTGGACCACGAAATGGTTCCAATTTCACCAGGGATCGATCGGAGGCCAAGGAGACAACCCAAAAACATACCTCCTGAGGTCGCATGGGGAAGCTCAGTGGTGAACGGAACCAGTCACCAACAATCATCTGGCTGTTTGGAGCTCGGTAGTTTACCAAGTACATGCAAATATCACTTACAGAAATTAAAATGTATTTCAAACTGCACAGGCAAATTCAAGCAAACATAACATGTTGTAAAGTAGCATCAAACTATAAGTTGTACGTAGTACAAACTGCATTTGCTCCACAATTTGAAGGTCGGACATTATTTTGGTCAACAAGCCACCAAAAAATAAAACAAATCACGCGCACACACACACATACATCCTACTGAAAAGCTGTTTTTTAGAACCCACCATAATTCACCAAGCTACCCAAAAACCACTGTGATTTCAGATCACATGGTTCACACATTAATTGTGTACAATCATGGAAAACATAAACAGTATCATAAGGCATATGTAAATATAGACATATATCACATAAATCAAAAAAATAAAACTACGCTTTATGTTTACAAATATCTAAAAATATACGTATATTATATCATATAAATATATAAAATATATATATTTCTATAGTGTGGCTTTAAGCAAAACTCCCTGAAGAACCAGCTCTCTGTCCCAGCTTCTGATTGGTCACAGGGCCATAGATCCGAAACTGGACCAAACTCCCCACGACAAACAAGGCGATCACTGGACCCAGCAACGAAAGCGTCCACCTTAGGACAGCTGACACAAACTGCCAATGTTCAAGAAGTTTGTGTCTGTTTAAGGTTTGAGTTGTATTATAATGGATCGAAACAAATCCCGACATTCAATATGGTCCACGTATATATGTAGATGAGATTGGTATCTCATTCAAGCGGGTATGTAATAGTATATAATTAATCACATGTCTATATATTATGTATTCATATAATAATCTCATAAACTAAAAATAATAATATATGCACGTGATCCGATCGAGTCACACGGAGACACATCCCAGCAAAAGCCATCACTTCAAACCACATATCACTTCAAGTCCCCTATCCACAGTCAGCACACATGTCCTAGCGATCACAAGCATTCATGATGCAATAATCCCTACGACCTAATCCTTCCTCAATGACTCATAGAGAAAACAGCGCTATCATGCAGGCTGGATATCACATAATACAACAAGCGACATACATATGTACCCATCAAAAAGCTGAAGCTTGTCACTGCCCCCAACTTCCAAACATGAAACAACATGGCATGTTGGAACAAGTCCATAAGATTTCCTTTGACTATCCTTTGACTATTTCAATTGACGTGTACCGAATCATATCTCCAGCATCGGCATATGTAAAGAAAATGGCAACTGCCATTCCTTTACTCACCAACTTTTGGGGGAAGTGCAACAGCCATCCGCTTTCACGTCTGGCAGAGTTTCCAGGATTTCTTAAGTGACGGCAAAGGAACAGGAAGAGGCCACCGAAGAAGGGATTGAGGATCAAGGAGACCAACCTGAGATCTTGGCGCAAAACCAAATTGGCAAAGGGACATTCTTTTTGCAAGTCTGCTATGGGTATCTATGGGTTTCATCACCAAATAGAGGGGTTTAAACCCAGAATTTTGAGATATGATGTCCTGCCATATGGAAAAGAAAAAAAGTACAGAGCTCCGCCTCGAAGGCAACCTTCTGAATGTCTGAAAAGTCTTCGAACAAAAAAAACAAATAACAAACATGTTTGGATGTGGTTTCATCAATACCTGAAATGAAAACCATTTGTTACAGGATTTTTTCCGAGGTCATGTTCAAATCAGATTCTGACTATGTATGAAACAATATCATGAAACATCCTTATGGAATGTTGTGGACCTTGACCACTTGATTTGTAGAATTATTTGGGATCATGACTAATAACGACTCACTTTCATCCAAAAGGATCCAAAAGGCAATAGATCCAGGATGACTTGGAAATGCTTGGAACTCTGATGCTATGCTTCAGGGATATATCAACAACCTTCGTGATTCATGTTGAGTCAACGAAAACAGAAGCCTCAGGGAGTGACATCGTTTCATGCCACGATCATCTGACCTCACAAAATGATTCCTTGCAAAGTGGTTGACTTTATACAACTGTTACTGTTATGTCAACACCATGTGTCAGCACTGTCAACCTTGGTGGACTGCAATCTTGCCATGCAGCTTGCAATTTTTCTATCTTTGTATCACAATACACGGGTTGATGCGGCATGATTCCGATTTTCTGACAACCACCAGTCTAGTGAACATTTGAACCATCAACAACCACATTTCTCAAACTCCAATGGCCTTCAACCATCTTCAAGGGATCCAAGGGACAAGCTAACAGCCAGAAAGGCCCCCACCGAAGTAGTGAAGCCAAAGTTAGAAGAGGCCCGTGAAATGATGTCGTGCCTCATTGGTCCGTTTTTTTAAATCCCTGTTCATTCTTTCATGTCTGATTATTGAACTTGGGGAATGGTTTGCAAGGACAGTGGATGGAGGAGAGGATGGGTCTTGGTAGTTTAGATACAATTGGATCATTAAGTGAGAAGGTCCTCAAGGTGGGAATGTGTGCATTCACAAAACATCCAATGACACCACCCCACAATGGACCCCACGGGTCCAACTCCGATCCCATGGTCTCAATGCAAGGCGGGCTGCTGTACAGAAACTAAGACTTGGTTCAGGTGGATAATCACAAAGGAAATCCTGGTTTGTTGTCGTTGCGGCTGTGCTGAAAAAACACTTCAAGTATCCCCCAGAAAGCCTGTTCCAACAATAAACATGTATCATGTACTGTACTTGGACCACTTTCGCGTACCACTAAGATCATCCTTCCTTGCAAACAGCTCTCTCTCTCTCTCTCTCTCTCTCTCTGAGTCAAGAACCATCAATGCTGTCTGTCAAGAAGGGAGGTGTGAAAATAACCCCCGACCAACAGGTTCCTACAACCATCAGCGATTCTCACTGCCGGATCCTGGATTTTTCGGGTTCCGACTCCTCCGCGTCAACGGTGGCCCTGCCAGGTCTCTCTCACTGAGCAATTTTCCATGCACTACAGTCAAAGAAGTAGCATAGCAACATTTCAGTGCCATTTCTACCTCACTGCAATGTGCCTTCAAAACATACTTATATAACTTAATAACTTACAACTTATGTAAACCCCATATCCATACCTGCGTCCAATTAGCAGTGCATGCTCCAACCCTTGCCTGTAAAGATCCAATCCTGGGATGCTGTTGTTCAAAATAGCCTGCTCGCTGTCGTTGAAGTAACCTCCAAACAGGTCGCTGGGGGATTCAGCCCTGAAGTTCCTGAAGGATTCCATCTGAGCAACTTGTGAAATAAGAAGATGTCCACCATGGAAAACCATTGTAGTAGTCCTTGCAAAGACGGACCGCCGATGAGAATCGGGCCAGGCAATTCTCAAATTACTCGAGGGCCACAAATCATGACTAAACAAATAATATTGAAAAGCCGGTATCAGGGGGCATACTCTACTGTACAATATGTGAGTCCAGTTGATCCAGTGCTCATCCACTGTTTTAGCGAATCATTCTGATTGCTAGTTGCCAACCTGAACTAAACTTGCCCTTTTTTGTGAAATCAATTCGCAAATCTCATTTGACGCTCAGCCCAAGCAGTCATGACAACCGGCATCCATCACAACGTGGGAATCAACGAAGCTCATGCGACTGCCTCAGCGTGGGGCAAATCTGGCATCAGAATACGCCTGGTGTTGTTGCATGTTTTGGCCCGGCAACCACTTATCACAACATGAAGGCATGCTAGATGCCTCACACAAACAGAAACGAGAGACTTTTCTGTGATAGACTTAACACGTTGAGGTTTGATGCTGCATGATGATCGTCATCAAGCTTTACTATGGAATACTAGCACAAAAATAAAACAGGTAGAGACTCTAAGATGTGTGTATATGAATAAAGAATAATTAAGGCAGGCATGCAGGTATAGTATTTCATTTTCTAGACAACCTGGGGTTCTTTGCACAGAAACATGAGGTCAACATGAACAAAAAGAAGTGCAGTGGCTGCTAGTGGTAGAACAGCAATGAATACATGCGGTCAGAAACACCCAGACGATACGAACAGACCGCAACGAGTCCCCAAGCGAATGCAGTGTGACCAGGGAACGGATGTACCTCTCGCACTGTTTTAAGCGATCAGGATTGTCATCCAGTTGTGCTATGAAGGCGCCTGCAAACAGCGGTGCAAACACGGACCGGTAGTTTGGTGAAGCAACCAAACTACATGGATACAAAACCAGAAATGCATGTTAACAACAAATCTGACCTTAATGGCAAGGCTTCAAGTTAACATTGACCCAAATGTTCTCTTCAAAGGGAGCCAACAAATTGGAGATGTAGGAGTCACTCGACTCTAGAGGGAAATGTTCCTTTTCAATGCACATGCTACAGAAACCAGAGTGGTTTGACTACGAAAGTTTCAAGATGACCTTGTGCAAATATGTGCAAATGACACTAGTACTTGCAGTTGATCTTATTTCGCAATTATCCTTTTATCATCCCAAATTCCAACAAGTCACGCACCCAACAGCTCCCGATCCTGTGACTATTGTCACGATGAGGAGCTGAACCACACTTGCCCGTGACACCACTGCCCTCAGACTCAACATCGTCTGTGCCACACGCGGTACCTCAGCCATCGGGAAAAAAATCGCAATCGCCTGTGCCACGCAGTGGCAGCACTGGCTGTTGTGGGGGGTGGTCCTTCTGCGAATGACCTCTGAGAAATGATCATGGAAGTCCATAGGGCCAACCCCTCTGGGTAGCTTAAGATTGGCTTAACTACGAGGCTTCGCTTTCAATATGATCCGTAGTAACGGTTGTATGGTTTTCCCTGCAAGCTGGCGCAAATGGCCAAAGTCATTGCATTCACAATCTTCTAATTGAAGGGTGGTTTTCCATATTCATGCTGCAGTTACGTGCAACTTCTCTACTGCACTGGGAAGCATGAATGGATGCATGTTGGGATCCAGTTGAGAAATGCGAAACAAAATGGCACATGAACCAACACATCCTCGTAAGTGAAAGAATCCATCGGTTTGGCACTGGAACCAACTTGCAAGAGGATCAATCTACAAAATCTGGAAAGCAAGTGGCACAGGCTGGCTTGTTGTTGCTCGTCACCGCGTCACCCGCTTGCTTGTTGGGAATGGTCTACAGTACCTATGAATCTATGTATATATTAGGGCCCCGAATGGCCAATATATGTCCTCATGATGTATTCAAAAGGCACCCCTTTAAATCATTCATGTATCTCCTTTGGAGTCTTTAGCCTCCTGGCGGCATATCTCAGTGGCACTCCCATTTTCCGCCAAGATACCGGCCAGCCCTCATGAACTCGTAGAGGTGGCGCAAAGGAAATACACCATAAGAAGAAGGCACTGAAAACGCTGATGCACCTGACACTGTATAATCTGGATACATATATGCAATATATATATATATCAGTATATCATCATTTCATATCATGTATCATCTATTATCACAACGGGCTTTCTATGGCCCCCCGCCATTCCCAGTAACTAATGAAACTGGATCCATCCAAGATAGGAAAGGAAAGTGTTCAAAGGAATGGATATATCAAATGTGATGACCTTCCTTGGTCCCTAGTAGATTACCAGAAGGATAAGAAAGCATGTCGGACCTGGAGTTGTATTGTATTCAGCAGCCCTTTTCAAGGAGAAAACAAAACCGCAGTGGCAGGTGGTGCATCAGAATGACAAGGTATTTTCTTCTCTTCGCTGTGCAGGAGTTAATGCTAAGATGATCAGGCATTTCCTCTCCTATTTGGAAGGGGGTTTTCACCATTGCAGCTGTCAGGCCATCTTACATCTGATTGGGTGAAGCATCATCAAATATCATCAAGATTACGGACTCATGTTTCCATTGTTTCTGATTCCCTTCTGGAAAAGCAGGGCCGCTATGGCAGCATGAGGTCCAAAGACCTCAAATTGCATGTTATTTGTTTTTCGCTGGCGCTCACCGACTACTTTTATCCATCTTCAATCAAAAGTGCACTTTCCTCATCTGGGACTGATCCCAAATTTTGTTGGCTTCCTGCCCCAAATCAACCATTCCCAAAGGATGTTGGGATCCATCATTTTGTACGACATCCTATCTCCCTGTGTTTTCCCATGCAGGTGAAGCTGCACGGAAACTCTGCCCAGCGACAACGTCAAGACAGAAGATTGTAGCGGTCCCCAGTTGCTAAAGATCTTCACCTTAGGTCAAGGCAACAAAAATAACATCTTGAAGTGATGCCAGACGTGTAAATGATTTCAATATACATGTTCTAGCTTTGTTGTTATGATTATATAAACAACAAAAAGGCAGCAAAATGGAGAGAGACAAAAGATCAATCTTATAATCTTAATCTATCCATCCCCATGCTATCAAAACTATTCAAAACTGCCCAAAATCGCTTCAGTCTCACTATTCCCTCGCGAATTTGCATTCAAAAACAGTCAACTGACCAAATTTCCAAATCATTTGGCATTTTCCATCAAATCTCCCCACCAAAATAAAAAACATCCTCCATGGATATGCCATCCTGCCCATCAAACAATTGAATCCAATTTCCTCACAGTAAAAATCCCAAGGAGCTCCTTTCTTTACATCTGGCACGCAATAGGCTGCTCTCATCGAAGCACCATCAAAGAGGTCGACCCCTTGGACGAGTGGCATCTGATGGACATGGAAAATTTGACCATCTCCGACCTGTTTTAAACAACAGCCCTTGAAAAGGGATTCATGAAGCACATGGACATTCAATGTTTTTTTTTCCAAGATGTTGTTGCATATTGGAGAGTCTGTTTTCAGAATTTAAGGCTTCCCAGTCCAGTAGAGAGCAACAAGACTTGTGACAAGGGACGACCAAACTGGATACAAACAAAAAAACAACACAACAATACTCTGCAAAATAGACATGAATCATGAAACACTTTGTGTCTGTACCTGTATTTTGTAACATATACAATAGCACTGTGAATTGTACGTCAACGAAGGAAAATCAAAGAAGCAAATCAAGTGACTGCAAAACCAAACAAATACATGAGACAAGGCAATCCACAAATAAATATCCAGTCAACGAATGCAACTAGCGTATTCGAGAGAAATTGATACGGGATGGCAAAACTATTTTTGCCGCATTCACGTAGTCATTGAAAGATCGAACCACACATACATGCTCTCTAAAGGTGCATCTGGAACGAAACCAGGTGATCTAAGATTATAATTACATGGAAATTCCAGTGAAGACTTCCTAGAAGCCCAAGGTAAGGCTTCTTTAGAGAAATTGAGAAAAATCGTCTGAACCCAATCTCCAACCTCTTTGGATAGAACAACTCCATTAGCTATCCCTCTTTGCACTTGACTTGTTGGTCCCTTGCCTTCAGAGAAGGGCAGCACATACAGCGTCAGCACCGTTAAGGGGTTGATGATCATAGAGGTACCCACCTTGGTCCATGGTAAGCGGGGCAGACGCCTTGAATCTTACGTAATCATTGTGGTGGCACTAGAACCTCAATCAAGCTTGTGATCATGCATTCATCACGCATTCATACAGATCGCCATCGTACATCCTTAAAGGATCTTAAAGGCAGGCTGGAATCCACATGAAGTTTCCGAACCCATGGAACCCATGGTCAAGTCTGAGAGTTGGCATTTAGGGATCCATGGCACTGGGGATCCCGACCATGATCAGAAGCACAAAGATATCCAAGATGGGTGGAAAAGCACTGGAGCCATCGGTGGCGATATCCCAAAAATGACCTCAGACAAGCAAGTCTTGGGACGATTTCTCCGTGGAAAACTGGAAAGTTGAGACAAACAAGTCATCAACAACAGCATACAACAGCAAGGCAGTGCACTTTCCAACAGCTGGTTGTTGAAACCATATCCAAAATCAGGATTCCACTGCACTGGATGGTTTCCTACATTCTTTCCTACATAGACTTTTAACATTTGTTGCATATGCGTGCTGGGGAGTAGACTTCCTCATTTAACCTGGAACCTGTAAGTATCATCCAACCAACTGCAGCATTCATTCATTGCATCCAACATCATCACCTCCACGTATTATGTACGCCTTCCTGCGTACCAGTTCGTCCAACCTCTGAATTCTGATGGCCCCGACCAGGGCGCAGGTCTCGAACCAAATAACTCACGTTCCGCTGCATACCTCAACATTCAATTTCAAGCAAGGGCTTTTTCCACATGCAAATGCAGATATGGCAAGGGTTCCTATCCGCTGTCTGTTAAGATCATTGGAATCCAGAAATGATATCTTTAAAGGTCACTAGAGTCCTTCCTCCCCGCGAAATGAACAGCAGGTCCTTGTTTGCCGAAAGAATCACTGGAGTTTTGGAGGATTTTCCGGTCCACAGGAAGGGTCAAACCGTAGAAGTCACCTTTTTCTGAACGTTTCAGGGAAGGTCCAACTGTCTGGTGAAGGATTAAAAAACTAGTTATAGTGGGAAGGCACTGTGAAAGCACCAGTGATTTTAAGGTTTTGGGTTTAAAGCTTGAGTCTCCCGGAAGACTGTGATATTGCCAGTATGTTTGAACAAACTTTAGGTATCTCTTGCTGTGAAGTTGGACCGCCCGTAGCCCACAACACACTCACAGTGAACATCCAAACACGGACACACAGCAATGTCGGATTACAAGAACTGGGTGAATGAAGACTAGCATTCCTCAGCCTTGCGGGATTGCCAAAATTACCAAAAAGCCTTTTGTGGTGAGATCGTGCGACCTTGATCGCATTCACCCAAATAAAACATACAACTAGCATGTCAATTGTGAATGCATGTTTTTGTGCAAGTTGTCAGCATGCGGTACGAGAGTTTGCCACTGTGAAGCAAAAACACCAGTGTCGTTGCCCAGTCGCGGCAAATGGTTTTGGCTGCACAGCGCAAGTAGAAGTCGTTGAGACCACAAGCAGGTGAAGACTCCTGCAGATGGAATGGCTCAAAACAGCTTCAAGGAGAATGATGGTTTGCGTGTTTGGGTCTTTATGGGTCTTTTCCCAGTATTTACAGTGTACAATTTACAATTCATTTTGTAGTAAGAAGTCTGCCAACAAGAATGTACTCTGTGTCCCAGCGAATACTCGTCAAGGTGTGTGTATATATATATATACGTACAAGGTACATGCTTACTCTGTAGATGACGCAAGTATCGTAATTATACATGTGCGGTTGCTTCGATAACATCATTACCGTATATCAATCATATTAAATCATCTTAATAGTCAGGCAGTCGCATGTTGAAAATCAAAAGCCGTGTGGAAATGCTCCCACACGGCACCAACAAATAGGCCGACAATGCCCTGCTCAAAGGCACATGCTGTTGCCAAGTAAAATGTCACACAGCTGAACCTCGTCACTAGTGTCGCCAGAGTTGGACATGTTGAGTACAGTTGATGCAAAGGCAGAAGCAATGTACCTGCTGGGATCGGAGATTCTTTTGATTTTTTTTACAACATGACATGGTTGATGTTTGAAAAAGTGTTGATATTCTCATCAATGTTGAGAATACCAATACCTCCGATGGTGAGATTATAACTTATAACATGTCTTTTGGACATTGGAATCTTCGAGATCAAGAAGTGCATCTATATATTATAGTCTAAGTCTAAATATATAATTTGTATATAGATAATATAATTGCTAGCAATTAATTAAAGCAAATGCTAATTACTCTACATGTAGCCTCGGCAAAGAATATGATAGGTCATACGAGAAAACTGCGAGGTATACGAAATCGATCAAAGTGCCCAGGCGTCCTCCATCCTTGAACCCCAACCCACTCGCTGCTGAAGCCAAGGTACGCGCCACCCGAAACCGCAACGAAGTGATCCACGGATTCCCAGCGACCAGCCTGGAGAGGAATCATAGAATACATTGAGAATTTTTTCCCCAATTCCTGATGGATCGTTTAGGCGTTGGGTATCTTTGGGTTTTTTCAGCGTGAATTCCAAGTCAAACTATGTCAAACTCTTTTCTCTTGGTGGAGTTCTTTGGTGCTTGGATACATTACGCCTCTTCTCATTGGAAGATTGCGTTGTAAGGTGCCCTCCTGACCTCTGCCAAGCGCCAAAGAACACCAGCTTGGAAGGCTGCAGCACGAACACCTCCAAGGCAAAAAATGCTGCGAAACTAGGAACGACAAAGAAACCATAAACCTGGGTTCAGTTTTGCTTCAGTTGTTCCAGTACAAATTGAAATTGCAGTCCTCAACTAAGCTGGGCATATTCTTTGTAAACATGTGGGTTGCCAAGCTATGACTTGTTGTCCACAGCTAAGACAAACGAATCAAAGAAGCAAACCTGGCCTTTGTGATAGACAGACCGACAGACCTTGCCTATTTGCAACCTTTGCTATCTTGATAAAAAACTATGTCAGTTAGGTTGGCTCGCTGTTTGCGGCACCTCCTCCAGAGAAGGCAATGGAAAAGTGTGGCCCATGACGATTGCGGCCGCGTTGCCGCCGTTTTCCTTGTCGTGAAAACAGCAGTGCAGGATCTGTCCGTTCACCCCAACAATCTAAAGTGGATGGATAAAGCTACCAACTTGTTCTATACAAATATATAATGTATTTGCATTCGACGAGTAATTACAGTATACAGTTCAATGAATCGGACCCACTTGAGCAAATTCCAAATTGATATGTTTCAGGAGGATCTACCACAGCATTTGGTTTCGGCAAAAAGTATTGTTCAAGGAGTGAAATCTGCAGGCTCATCTTGCAACTGGAAACTGCTGCGAACAAGGAATTATATTTTCATCTATATTTACTATGTAATTTTAAACATATATATACAAATATGTCAAGAGAGGGAGAGAGGGAGAGAAAGACGCTGCTACTCTGATTTACATGGCAAGAGCAAGTGTAGAATGCGGGTCTTTCCAAGAGGATGCACCATACTATGGTCAAGGGGCGTAGCATGGCGTAGGTTTGAATGAATTTGTTGCAAAGGGTATGGCTGTTGCAACATGCAAGTTTTAAGGTAGGTGTGATTAGCCCTTGGAAGTCTATGAAATAGTGCTTGTAGAATGTGATAAACATTAATTGAACAGATTTGGATGTGTTGCGTTTCTAAAGTCAGGTAGCATCAATAATCGCCTTCTGCTGTCATACAAAACAATCAAACCCATCCCAACAGGTCACGATGTCAACATCGTCAATGACCAAGGAACGATTGATGAGTCCGCGCTCTTGCCTTGTAGCGTTGAATCCGTTCATGCACCGTAGATTGATGCGCTGTGGTGATTGACAATGGAAGGGGGGCCATCCCATTCACATGGTTGGTATTGTATCCTCGATTCTTCAAATGTTGATAACAGGTCCGCGTTCGGTGTACCTTTCATATTATGTTTTTATCTGTTTTTTTGGGAGGAATGTGTCAGCACTTTTGGGGTAAACGCTATGGAGCGACCAGTCGAACATGTCCTCGTTTTCTGTTGCACTCATCACAACCTGTCCCCTACCAGCAACCAAATTTATCACTTCTGAAATCCAAACAAGCTACTTGTACCTGGCAATTTTACTGAACTTGAAATGAATGAGAGAACAATCAACATGTTGAAATAAAATGTTACGCTTGGATTCCCAGCAGCTCATCTATCCATCCATCCATCAAAATTGCCCTCCGTTTCTCCAGCTACCTCTCCCACTACCTCCCTATCTACTTACTATGCTGTGTACCTTTCAATTGCTCATATATGCTCAATATCGTGCTACAAGATCACCGCGGTTGGTCCAAACCGTTACCTTCAAGCAAAGGCACTGCACCACCTGACAGAGGCCCGAAAAGATCGAAAGGCTACGGCTAGGTTTTACAAAGAACGCAGTTCACCTACAGTGCGCAGGTTATCAAATCAACGGAAGGATTGAAAGTATTTGAAAATATGAGACTGTGGAGTGAGAGACTGTAGAAATAGTTTTGGTAGAATTAAACCATCTTCTATTGGTTACCTAGGAACTAAAAAACACATGGTGGAAACTTGTCAAAAAAATTCAATCTGAGGCTGGCTTTGCGAGGCATGTAATACACGAGATGAGATCAATAACTTAAGGATTGCCTTTTTGGACGCTTGATGCAATTCGATGATAGTTTTGTGCAAAGTTGTGCCATTGAACGTTAAGTGGGCCCAAGTGGTGGATATGAGAAAAAACGTCCTCCCTGAAAGCAGGTGAGAAACAAAAGCAAAAACAATCCACTTCGCCATGGTCTAGAAGCTTTGATCCTCGCCTACAAATTATACGTTCGCCTACAAATATACGTATCTTTACATTCCAAAGCAGGCCATCTAAAAATCCTCTGTAGCTTTTGCATCGCTACAAAAACAATCCAAGGGAGAGTTCAGGTTTCCATATGAAACAAAGAGCTACTCATAGTAATTCATAGTATGCATACATTCTATGTACAGTTTTAAAAAAAACTTGTGTGTGATTTTAGTTCACCATCCTCTTCCACATGCAAACCTAAAACCAGGATGGCCAGAGATGATCAGATGAAAGAACTCCCAAAGGATACGCATTTAGTGGAACAAAAGCTTTCGTAAGTATATACGCTGAATAAAATTGAATAAATATATGTAGTAGTTCATCATAAATAAGAAAGACTACTGTATCATATAGACAGTAAACCCAGTAAGTCCTTGACCAAGTTTAACTTTGTCTTTGATAGCGACCAAGTTAAACCCTGTCTTTATAGAATATGCCCTCTATATAGATATATACACATATCAGACTATGTGTTGATCACTGGGCAGCGTTGAATTTATGGCCGAATTTGATTTCAGGAAAGACCTAATCATGTTCCACAGCCATTTGATTTCAATGCGTGCAGGGAAGAGAGCCTTTCGCAAACGCCAGGTTCTGAGAAATGATTATGCAATCAATACTTTAATCATATAATTGTAACTCTTCACCCCCCCAATCGCTCAGGCCAGCGATGTGATCAGGATCCAGATGAAATTTCAGGCCCCCGCTTTTTGGGCAAATAATTTGGTGAGGAATTACATAGTTGTTTGATGTTGTTTGTATATGCAAGTTTTTGCCTGGTATACTTTTTTTGGCTCAAACAATTTTTGAGGCATGGTTCCTTTGCACTCATGATGGATCATAAACATGATCTACAGATTATGGGTAATAATACTAGCTCCCACTCTGGATATATTTCTGCTTTTTCACTTGCCATTACCACCAATCAACTCACCTTCACATATATCACCCTACCCTAAACAACAGTTGTTTCGGGCTGGGTGTGTGTGTGTGTGTTTGTCTGGCTGAAGCGATGCCGGATTCAAAGCCAAAACCTCAGCAAGTGAGCATGCTGAAGGAGAGGGGATTAAATTCACTGGCCATATCAATTTGATAAATGATAAAGGCATTTTTTACTAGTACCACAACGGGGAAAACACCTGGCTAGGACTTCTACGAAGCCATACTGACGGCTGACTACATCGAGCAAAGGCAGAAGGAGATCAAAAGGATTTCAAAAAGCAAAACATGTTTTTCCTCAGGATTATGGCAAAACAGAATCACTTGAATTGATTAAATAATATGAATACTTGCATTTCAAGAATATACTGTCTTGAAGTTGTAAGGCCCCATTGGTCTTCACTTTCGTGGACATCACCTCAAAGTTCATCGATGAACCGCAGGCTACGTTCTGTTTCATACTACATACTGTTGACATTGGGTATTTTAAATGGGATACACTCCACCCTGTCTCTATCACCTGCCGGTCACATCCAAATCCAACTTTGACTTGGTGCTGCAGTGGGTTTCTATGTCGGACTTTGTGGGGCAACCTCCCACCAAAAAAGAGGTTCAGGCAAACTTCAAGACTTCAAACATCATATCTTCTGGGTCATGACCGATTTAGTTTTTCAATATCCAGAATCGTTCTTGTAGGCAGCACTGCGTTGGGCTAGCGAGAGGCATAGGCTCAACAATTTTGCATCAAAGGAGGATGAAGAGGCCATGTTCATACACCCATGTTTTACGTATAAGATTTGTTTCAACCCCTCAAAAAAATCTTTAGTGCTGCTTTAGTCTCCATCACTTGTGTGCAGGATTGGTTGGAGACGGAAGGCAACTTGCACTGGGGTTGTGCGAGCTATGTGGCTGAAAGGGCTAAGCGCAACAAAGGCTCAAGGCCAGGTGGATTTCTCAAAATTGCTAGTGAATATGCAATATTTCAACCACTAATATAAGAATTCATCCCTTCCCAGGCCCGGTCATCGTGACATGAACATCCTCAAGAAAGCTTACCGAATGGCCCATCAGGCGCCTTTAATTTTCTATATCATATATAACAACCTGAAACAACGAAGCACTTTGTCAGGAATATTTAGAGGATCATCCAGCTGGAGAGTCATCCAAGGTCGCCCGGTCCTCATGATCGATCCATAAAACAAAATCATCCATTTGGTACTTGTGCTTGTGGGGAGATTGAAATTGCTTAAACTATTGGAAAACAAATATAATGTTATATCAAGTCCGCAGTTTGTAATGATTGATATCCCTCAAATATCTCTTCCAAGAGCAGCCTCCGATTTCCGGCTTGAGGCCCCAAACGCTGATGAGACGCAAAGGCCTGATCAGGCAGAGTCCGGTGCCAAGTCTGATTCTGATCATCATCTGATCATCATGATGATGAGGAGGAAGACAGTCCAGAGGTTTATGTGCATCACTTGCATCCCATGAGCCAAGAGTATCCCGTCACGTGTCAGTCTTTTCTTCCCGCACCAAAGCCGCTAGCAAAACTCGATACGCCGACCTGACCGAGGTCGACTGGTCTTTATACAAAATCGTTCAAACTCTGGCATTCGCTCTATGCATCCAATCTCTGTGACACACAAAAGCGATGTTGATCCGATGCCAGTCTCTACACCACCACTGACATGTGATCCGGAAAGGTTTCACCGAATCCGTCTACGATATCTGTGGTGTTGTCCTTGATCCAGTCTGTCCAAGGAATTGACGGGTCGTGGTGGCGAGACGGATGGAGGGGGCAATCTTTGCAGAAATAGTCCTTGCCTTGGTAAGGCGCTGTCCACTGCATGGGCTCCACACTCTTTTCCGCCCACTGTGCCAGGCGAGCGAGCAGAGCTTTCACCACCTTCGGGTGCTGGGCAGCGACGTTAGAAGTCTCACGTGGATCTGTCGCAAGGTCAAACAGCGCCACGCCGTCTTGAAACTCCCCAGGACTGCTGCCTGTAGGACCTGTGACATTGGCACCGTCAATGCCACTAATGCTGTAGCACCATGTCAGTAGCTTCCAGTCACCAATGCGAATGCCGGCTTTAGGCGCGCCCGCCTGGCCGGTGTGGCAAAGAGGATTCACGTTGTACAGCACTTCTTGACGAGGATTGGGTCCTCCCAATATGGCGGGCCAAACGTTGAAGCCGTCCAGTGCGCGGTTGCGCTTGGTGTTGCCTCCGGCCAGCCCAACAATCGTCGGAAGCCAATCCGTGATGTGAAGCAGTGCCTCGCTCACAGTGCCCTGAACCTTGGCAGGCAGCAAAGGTGAATGAACGAAGCCAGGCACTCGAGTGCCACCCTCCCAGAGGGTAGTCTTATAGCCTCTGAAGGGAAAGTTGCGCCGAGACCATGCTGGCGTCAAGCCCGGCATCAGCTGTTCTTCGTGGCTTACTCCCAACGCTGGGGGAGCGCCATTGTCACTGCTGAAGAAAATGATGGTCTTGTTGTACATGCCTGAGTTTTTCAAAGCATCCACTACACGGCCTACCTGCTCATCCATCTCACTAATATAGCCCCACATGGTAACCTCCTCGTCTGTGATGCCAGATACATGGCTATAGATCTCTCGGAACCGCGGTTCCACACTGTAAGGATCGTGAATATTTTGGAAGGGAAGGTAGAGGAAGAAAGGCTTCTGTGAGCTGAAAGCTTTGCGCCAAATGTACTCCACAGCTGCATTGCCAATGAGCTCAGCACTACTCGTGCCATTGGCGCTTGTGTCTGGAAGGCTTTGTCCACCAGCAGACTTGAACCAGTCATAGCCCCTGAAGTCCTTGTGGCCCCTTGGAGTGCAAGTGTAGTGCAAATCGCCTGACGTGGCATTTCCAGGGGCGCAGCAGGCAGCCGTGTGGGTACCTTTGCTTTGACAACCTTGGAGGTATCCCATGTGCTCATCAAAGCCTCTTGACCTTGGCCAAGCACTTCTCCGAAACATCCCCAAGTGCCACTTCCCAAACATGGCTGTGTCATAGCCCGCATCCTGCAGGTTCTGTGGCAGGAAGGTCTCTGACACGTCGATTGCCCAGGGAGTGTCCCAAAAAATTACATTTGACTGCGTGCCCAAATGTAACGGTACACGACCTGTCATGAAGGCGGAGCGTGTGGGGCTGCAAATGGGCTGCACGTAGTAGTTCTTCAGGATGACTCCCTCTTTGGCTAAGGTGTCCAAGTGCGGAGTGTGGATCCCCCGTGAAGAATTCATAAAACCCATTTCGTTGTACCCAAGATCATCTGCCAAGATGAAGACAATGTTTGGACGCACATCTGTCTCCGTTGTCCCTGTTGTCTCTGCCCCTTGTGTCAGTCGCAGCAAAAGCACTGTCGTCACCACCACGCTGAAGCTCTGCATGGGCGACAAGCTGAAGATGCGGATCATCTTTCCTTCTCGTCTTCTCGTGCTCATTGGATCTCATTGTGTCTACTAATTATCAATGAATATCATGTTCAATGTTCATGTATGTAATGTATGTATGTGTATATATGGCAATGTTTCTTTCCTTCATACAGTACTCCATGTTGTCTCCGTGCTTTTCAAGTCATCTCCATTGAATGCTGCTTAAGCCAGAGTGCTTAGCGACACTTGGAGGCACTCCAATGGTACAGTGACTTCCTCGTAGGACTCATATGAACCAACTGTTCTTCCTACAGCCATCGAAACGCATCGAAACAAACAACCGAAGGAAGTCATGCACATCTTCGTACATCTCTTGCAGCTTGCAGCCTGAACAAATGCGCAAGCTCTGGCTGCTGTGCTGGGTCAACCTCGGAAAAGGAGTCAAAGAAGTCAGACAGAAATCAGAACAATCAGAACAGCAGTCTGAAATGGTCTTTTTCTTTCCTTCGAGCACTCCTAACATCACACTAATCACACTAATCGCAATAACCCTACTCCAAAGTTCTTCTTCCACATCTCTGTGTTCGCTTAAGTCTCGATGTTTCTCCGTTCTGTTTTCCTGGCATCGAGACTTTGTAGAGTCACTTTCTGGTCTTTTCTCTTTACTTCTGTCACTTGTGTGTCTTTCTCTGTTTGTCTTGGTCTTTCTTTCTTGTCTCCTTCTTGTCATGTTCTCTTCTCTTTCTTTTCATGTAATTTCATATTACTTGATGTCATTTGATGTCATTTGTCTATGTGTGTGTTTGTCTCAAAAGATCTGCAAATCAATACAATTCCTTTTGATTTTTCCTTTTGATTCTTTCTGATTCCTTTTGCGCTTGCGAAGGTCCAACGGGTGTCCAGGTCCCTGTGGTCCTTGCCTCAGCCTCAATGGCCATCGGCAGTGGCTTCAGTATCAAAGGCTTTGCTCCTGTCATTTCGCCAAGGCTTTCAGTTCACTATGTGTTGACTATCATTCACTGTAGGCTCGGCTCATTTCACAGTTCACTTCGACAGAGACAAAGTGAAGCGGAGTCAAACGAAGGGAACGAAACAAATGAAACAACGGATGAAAACAGAAATGAATGTCATGACAATGTCATCGAATGTCCGAGAGGATCAGGCAAAACAAAGACTTCTTTGGGGGAACAAACCACTTTTGGTGAAAACAAAGTTTGGAAAATCTAAGCTGAAAAAGAAAAAAAGAAACACGCTAAAACTACTTTGAAACACTAAAAACCTGCGCTAAGCCGACCAAAACGGAGAATGTCACAAGTACCAGGACCGGTGAAATTTGGAAACGTCGGACTAAAGATGAAACAAAAGATCCAACAAAAGATGACTTTTTAAGATGACAAAAGAGTGTGGTGTAGTACAGAGGTGTAAAGAGCAGCTGGAGCAAAATGGAACATCAGGAAGCGCACGTTGAAGCAAGAAATGATTGAGGCGACTGGAGGTATTACATGTAACATCTCTGCTTATCGACACAACAACAAAAAGCAGCATCAATAATATCAACATATATATCAACGACAAATCGAGGAAATGCATGGAAATATATGTTTTATGCATTGAGATCGCATGATTATTGAATATTGCTTTGTATCGCGATAGTCGGTGCCACAAGCCAAGCTGTACCTCCAAGAGGCTCTCCAACACGAAGGCAAACATCAGAGTGAGTCATGAAGGCATACATATAAAGCCTGAGCAGTGCAAAACGGGAGGTAAAGAAATGTAAAGAAGTATATAAATATAAAGAGCGTTTAAAAAAAAGCAAATTTCGAAGAAGCAAAGAAGAAGCAACTCAACAAAGCAAGCAGCAAATGAGCAAGACAAATCTCATCCAAACGTTGTGCACATTCATAGGCTCATGTGGGTCGATTTGGTGTGATCTAGGGATGGCTCCAAGCAATCTTGCAAGGGTGCCACAGCATCATTCAGGCACAAGGCAATGAGGTTTGCAAAGTTTGAGGCAAAGACCTGTAGTGCCGGAAGAAGGAGTTCGTAGCATACCTCACACGGCAATGATTGACTGAGCACACATTCATCGATGAAGACCAGATGAAGTGGGGTAAGTAAGCGTCCCTTGGCCGTTTATATTCCTGAAGAATGAATGTTTTCTGATGATCAATCAAACTTTTGGAACAATCTAAGGCATTTGTCAGCTGAGCGATAGGAGAAATTTGGCATTGAGCATTTCAAAGAAAGCTCCCCTTAGGCTTTTAGCGATGAAGTCTCACATGCAGAAACTTATATAACAAACAAAGTGAATAAACAAAGGGCATGAAATGATGGCACCACACCAACAAGAATCCGGGCATCCCAAAAACATTGGATGGCGCACTTCCTGAATGATCTCAGGTTCGCTCAGCTGCAGCTGCTGCTGCAGCTGCTGCTGCTGCTGCTGCTGCTAGTGTTGTGGGGAGATGGAGGTACAGGGTTGGAGATTTTTTGTTCATTAAATTTTCCTAGATCTAGATGTTCTATGATGATCTCAGGATAGGGCATCTTTACGTAAAACCATGTCTTTACTCTTTACCGCAACGACAAAGTTTAACTCCGTCTTTGGAAGCACTTATATTAAATATTTATGCACCTGTGGATCCAAAAGCAAACCACTAGCTAGCTTCACATAGTTCCGAAGTCTGAAATCGGAGACTTCCTCACCTGGTCCCAAAGGAGTTCTCCACGTTCACGGTCGCGAATACCTGTGATCCGGTTCAGGTCTTGAGAGCCATCTCTGAATGATTTGTTGTTTTCCCCACCTGAACTTACAGCCTTCAAGATTTACAAGTTCACAAAAGAACTACCTAACTACCAAAAAAAATATAGCCCATCACCAAAAGCACTGGCTGGGACACAAATGTTGCAAAGGGTAGACTATGATAGAATATTGAAAAAAAAGGCCCTGGCCAAATTTCTATAGAAAATTTCCATCGGCCGGACCAGCTCCAAGTAATTTTCAACGCAAGTTGACGGGGCACAGCTACGAATGCAACTTGCAGAAGTCAAAGTCTCCTGGACACAGGAAGTTTCTAAAAGGAACACCAAGTATGGCTGATCCTCTACGGAGTGTAGTCATGTATGTAAAAATTGTACTATATAATGTACTATAATCCTACTACAAGCATCTACAAATAGAATTGTTTGTCTTTCGGAGTGAGAATAAGTGTTTCCCAAGTGGGACACCTAAACCATGTGCTTTCAGTTCTAAAAATGTGGAAGGTTGAGATAGTTTTACTATCCAGCCAGTGTGGATATAGTAGTTTGGTCATTTGTGGAGAAATTGCCAGCTAGCTGCACCCTCAGAATTTCCTCCAAGCAAAGGATCAAGGAGCATCAGAATCATCAGATCTGTTGTCTTTTCTGACCCCTTCCAGTAGTTTACAGGGATTAAACTGGTTTACCTACCAAGCCCCTCAAGCTATCCCTATCTCGCATCAACTCACACATGTTCGAATGGTGGCTTGTTTTGACCTCAAGTGGAACACCGATCGTGCTTGTACAAGTGAGACATCTGTCAAGGCACAGCTGGAAACCTTCCATTCCCTGCTATTTCGGCTGGGACGGAAGGCCTGCTTTGCGGTGTCATGCTTCAACCTGTCACGGCCTAGAACTTTGTCACAGGCCAACGAGCTGCGCCCAAACACCAGGCGCATGAGCTCATCAACTTCATGTTGGGAAGGTATACCTGAACCCTGCAACTGCTATTGCAGCCCTCAACGAAAAGATTGGAAAAACAAATGCAAATCTATCCCGAAAACATCTAGGCCAAATTCCCGACTTGAACTTGCTTCAGAATCTGCCTTGAGGACTGCCCGAATAAATGAACGTATCTACCTTTGGCATCTTTTGGCTATGTGTACGCATGCAAATAGATAATCAAATATATCTCAATTTGTAAATCATGTATGTACAGACGAGGCCCGATTTTTCAGGTGCCCATGTCATATTTGCCCAGTATCATTCCAGTGTTTCATCTGTGAAGGTAAGCTGTGGATGTTTTTCCTCAGGGATGTGGTACTCCTGGTGAGGCAAGAATAGGTTGAGCAACGCTGGACATTGCCTTGCCCAGGTGATTAGTTGGTTGGCTGGGTGGTTGAATGGTTGGTTGATCACCATCCCCATCTTGTTACAAGCTCAGTAAGTAGCTTGACTCTTGATTTGAGAGAATTCATGCTGTCCATCAACAGGTCCTGCCATGCAACTGCAGCCCAAATAGCATTGAAGAGAAGGCACATAGCAAAAAACACCTAGGGGATTTGTTGCTTGAGGAAGTGTTGTCCATGCCCTCCTAGCAAAAGAACCAGCGAATAAAACATCGTTATGCAATGTGTGTTATACATAATTATGTCACTATTCCATGTGAACATTATACTTCCATGGGTAGTATACTTGGCATCCAAAGAGAAGCAGTGGCAAAAAAGGTCACTGGAAATGAACGGCTGTTACAGTTGAAACACATGAATCAATGTTTGCAGGCTGCAGGATCAAGTCGAAAAGATTAATATGATAAATGCAATTAGATATATACATCCCTCTTCCAATTGGCCGGGTGTGCACCCCATTTTGTAATATAAACTTTGCGCACGACCCCACCCATTCCAGGTGGGTTCTCCAGCTTCGTTTTCACTGTCCCAGTGTTTTCAAGGACGTGACCACTATTCCCATGGGGAAACCCCAAAAGTTGCGGGTTTCAAGTAAATGGATGTGAATGGTTCATGTTGTATATACCCTGATTAGTGTGATGGTTCTGATAGATAAAAAGTTTGCCCCAGGGGGGCTCTAAGTATGATGTATATATATATATATTTATATACAGATATTTAGACATACTTCTTTTAAAGTGGCTGACTGCAAGCGAGTTTGATGGAACGAAAAGAAAAACAAGGCATCAGGTTTGTTTATGGGGTTAGCTGTTGGCTATCAAACAGAACTGTTTCGGGGAGGTGGGGAGAGGGTACTCTACAGTAATCGGGGTCTAACATCCTTAGATTTTTGGTTCGCGAGGACTTGCCAACACTTCCAAACCCACAATCGGGCTCCCTGTCCTGTGGGCACATGTCAGGTCTCGTTTTGACCTAGTTTTGCACCTCATGCTGGTAACTCTGCCCATCCGAAAAGGCTGCGCAATATGGAGCCATACATTGCTTTACATCTGACTCCCCGAATCTGGATCCCATCGCGATCCAGCCTACCTCGCTCTCGGGGTGTTCCCACCTCGTTTACCTGCTAAAAACTGTTGTTTTCAAACAGACTGGGACACACACCCCTATTAGAAGAAATGGTGTTTTCTTTATCTGTTCCCCAAAAGTGGGTTTGGAGACTATTATGAAAATCTTGGAAGCTATTGTCGAAATCTTAGAAGCTATTGTGAAAATATTGGAAGAAAATATCATATATTTAAATTGAAAGCCAAGATCCAAGGATGGTTCACGTGAAAGCTGTGGGTCACTCTCAGAAACCGCTTCTAACAAGGGTTTTTGTTCACCACGCGTAAGCCCAGAAACCGCTTCTGACCGTTAGAAACCGTTCGGAACCGCTTCCAAGATGCCTAAAACTATGTGATTCGTCATTCTCGTGGCATCATTGTTGGTGTCAAAATGCGTCCCTCAAATGTCATCCTTCCATCATAGAGTACTGCCACCAGAAGCAAAAAAAACGACAATGTGTTGTTATATGTGCGTATAGTTCCATGAAACAGTTTCCAAGAATTTTTGTTCAGTTTTCAAGATTGTGGAAATAGTTTCCAAGAGAAATCCCTAGAAAACAGAAACCCTGAAATAAAGAAAGCACCATTTTTCTAACCCCCATAATCCCCCATAATACTACTCTTCACTTAACCCTTCCCGTAACCACTTATGTAAAACCGTCGCTCAACATACTTGCCCAAAACGATATGGACATGTTGTGCAATCAACTTGAAGACTGCTGAGATTAGATGATCAAATGTTGGTTTTCTATGGATGGCGTTTGAAAATAGCCACAACGAAACATATCAAAGGCACTGCTGTTGCATGGGTCTCTTGAAGCGTCGCTTCGTCCAGAAGGGTGATGACAAATGCAGCCAAACTTAAGAGGCAAAAGCTGCCGAGGATGTAGATGTCTAACATGGTCAAGTAGCCCAGCTTCGGAAGACCTAAATTTTGGTTGAGATCCATTGGAGATGGTAGGCAGTAAAGTCACCAAAGAGGCAATCAAACTGCACCTTGCCAATGCTTTGATTCTAGAATGATTTGAGCCACCCAGAATCTCAACCCGCACCCGCCAAGAGGCTGTCCGCATATGAAAACTTCATGGCCATCATAGTCAAGATCAATCCAGCCACTAATGACAAAGGAGATTCACCTCCCATCCTGACGAGTGAAGCGTGGAGACAATCTGGGAGGCAGCTGCTTCTTTCTTTGTGATGCCTTTGCCTGTCAAAAAAACGAGACTTGACACCTATTCAGGGTCGCATTGTCAGGTCCCTACCTGAAACGTTTATGGCGGCCACACAAATAGCATCATGATCAAATTCCCTCAAATGTCCTTGAACCACATTGAACATCATTGAACCACCATTCTGATACCTCTTTTTTGGCCAAGTTACACGATGCCATTGGGAGACTCACCTGCTGCGATCATGATGGCAAAACCACCCATGAGAGCCACCACCGCAGTGGGAAACAGCAATGAGGCGAGGAAGTAGAAGGGCTTCCGTCGAATCCAAAAACGACCATAGATCATGGGCCTCGAGCAGTTGATCAACCATTTCAACAGGAGAAGTTATATAACAAGCGACAAGCATTAAAAAGAAACGAATGACAGTTTGTCAGTTTTGTTTCATCATGATACATAATGCATTGCTGGTGTCACGGATCAATGATACAATTCAAATGTGGGTAGAGGATTTTGCATCCTTTTTTGCTGAGCTTTGCTGCAATGCAACTATCCGGCGATGTCCCATGTAGGTCACTGGTATGTTACTCAAAGACATTTCCTGTTCAATAACGAAATGAAAAACCCACAACCAGGCACAACTAACCTCAGGTGTGGAAATCATGAAATCCGAAGCGGTTTGGGTGAATGGCTTGGTTTGTTTAGCCAGCCTTGGTTGGAACTGCAGAACATGTTTGTATATCAATGAATGAATGTGTTCTTGATATAGATCGTAAATCTAGATTTGCTATATGTACACACCGGTCACTAAATGGCGGTGATCTTCCCCAACTTTCTACCCCCTAAAAAATGACATGCACCATAGCGCCCAATGAGTTTCACAACATTCAATAGTGCAACGTCAAAACCTATGACCTACGCATTGGTAAAGGCATTATCGTTATAGAATTTTCGGTTGACTGAAGAGGTCTGGGCTTACCAACACCACTTACTCCTGCGTTCATAGTATTCGATAGTATATTGCCTTCCAATCAGATTCAAAACAGCAACCAACCCCGTTCCCATAAGACCATATAACATATCAGAACTACACTCATAATCCATTATACATCTAAAAATCTTAGATTTTCATAGATTTTCAGTCCTGCTATCTTACACAACCCCCTTACAAGCTGTGGAATCATTCCTCCCAACCACCTTTCAAGCATCATCCAAGCGTCTCACCCCCAGGGCGTCCCAAATTGGGTACCACATTGCATTCACAAACATAGGGATCCTCAGTTCATCGGTCCCCTGGCTGTCCATGACACATGAACCAACATCGTTCCCTAATTGTAAGGAGGCCCGTTACAATAAGTGATTGTAAATTGTAAATATTTAGAAATCACCCTTCTCCATTAACAAGGGTTTTACAACCAAGGTTACCAAAAGGCCTCAAGGGTGCCGCTGGTTGACTGGTTGAAGGGCCATGATTATAAAGATACCCAAGGCACCCAGCCAGATACAGGCTTCGAGTCGCCACGGAATCCAAGGATTTCAAACTCCTTGGAGGGGAGGATCGGAGCAAAGCCTGGACTGAAAAATGCGAGGATGAGCGGAAAAAAAAAGTAGCTAGACGTTTGAAAGGATGTACATACGAACAAACTAGAAAGTTTCCACAATTTTTGACATGCCACTCTTAAACTCTCACATTCTTTCCTTGACCGGCAACTTGATTTGGAACAACACTTACAATGCATTTCCATCCCAGCCCTCCTGGAGCATCGTTCCTAAGCCATAGGAGCGGCCAAAGTTGGCAATCCGTAGCCTTTTCCATGTCTGTGTCCTCATTGACGTTGGGGGCGATAGACATCTCTTGGTGAATATTTGATGATTCTGGTCATTCATGAATAGTGGTGTATCATGACACCATTCCGACCGACTTTGAAGGGAACCAGCAGAAAACATAAGAATCAGAAGAATGATGTGTTATTAATGGTTGTTGGATATTGATTGCGTTCTTGTCAATAAGTAAGTTGTTCTACTTGTTTTCCTTTCAATGATGCTTCCCCTGTCCCTGATCTCAGCCGATGAAACAACAATGGAAGTCAGTCAGAATTAAACTCTTCCTCGTTTCTGATGGGTTATTTGTCTCAGGCAAGGCATCGCTTTTTCTTAAGAAGAAATCCATCTGATGTCACAAAGGCTTCGAAACACCATTCTTCAAATTCTCCAAAGACTGTTGACCCTCCGCGGCTTTCAAATCATTTTCACATTTGCAACTCCAAGGGTCCAAAAAATGGCACACATCTCGTGAGAATCAAAGGGAAAGTATTTCAGTGTTGGTTGGTTGTACCATTTGGATTCAATACACCTCAGGGCTTTGCTCGGCAATGTGGCTGCCAAGGACGAGACCCCCAAAGCTCACAGATGACCACAGATCAGCTCAAAACTGCCGGGGTACCATTCTGCCACAAGCATGTTGGCTTCGGTGTCCACCCAAAGGTATTCATCTCCTGTTACTTTGGGATATGGATCATCACCCACCACCTCATGCGCATACATCGCGGCTGCCGGTGACATGGGCAAAGTACCCAGAACACACGGAATACCAAGAAGTGAACATCATCATAAGCCTGGAAAATTGCCAAGCACATTATCGCAACTTGCTGAGGCTTTAAGCACAAATAAGGGAATGAGTATTCTAAAAATAACATGACCTACCTATTCGCCACCAGCCCTATGACTGGTCAGCTTATCTCAGCCTATCTCAGGCCATGCGCCATGGCATGCCATGGCTATGAATTATTTAACCAGCGCCTGGGCTTCACCAATGGTGCTGTATGCATGTGCCATTGTACATGGACAAATCCTCTTACAGTTTGTTTGATAAGTCTTGTTTTGGCGCGGTTTCACCCCCTCTATCTGTCCAACATGAAAATTGTCGTGATTGACATGTTACATGTTCATCCCAAATTCTTCACCCACGCCTGAGATTTTGGAGCCCCCAAAGCTTCCCCTATCCACCAATAACTTCCACATGCCTAGCCACATGGGCGTTGATGATGCCAAAGCCTGCAAAGCGCATGCAATTCTCAGCCGCAGTGGCATCGCTGCCAGCGGGCTTCATCTCTTCTGGCCCGTCAGGCAGTGGCCGTGTGCCCGCCGCACAGCCCTGACACTCGCTGAGATGTGACCCAATTTGCGTACAATATATGGGATGGGGCTAGACGTGAAGTGCCCCCCGTGACACCACATTGACTTGACATTCCAAGTACCGTACATATACCGTCAAAATGAAAGTATTTCAGATAAAACAAATGAGATTGAATGCTTTCAATCTAATGCTAGCAAACTATGTAGTGAACAAACAACGCGTTGCCAATATGAAGAAATCTCTCGAATCAATTTCAAATGGCTCAATTATCATTATCCTCACTATCGTAATCATCATCATCATCATCATCATCATCATCATCATCATCATCATCATCACTATCTCACATCAATCAACCAAGTTCCCCGAGTCTGCATCTGACCTCTTGCCATCGGCCAATTTCAGCAGCCATCAAAATCTCCAGTTCTTTGGCTTGCTCAGGAGACAGACCTCAGACGCGATGGATGGGGACACTCAAATGTAGTGATTGGTTCAACCGGCATCGTTGACTTTGGTGCCATCGTTTTATCTTTTGTCATATCTTGGAGATGTCATGCTGCATTATCTATGAGACAAGCCCAGGTCTTTTACAATTTGTGTTTGGACCTTTCCAAATATATTTCACGTTTCCCACAGTGGAGTCAAGACATTGGTGGGTTTTTGATAGGTCTCATGCGGAGTGTGACTTCTCGTCTTGCTTGTCTTTTGCGCAGCTTCTTTTGATTGTGCTAAGTCCCTCTATCTCAAATGCATTCAAATGCCAATCTCGAAGAACAACCGGACACAGTTCACGGGTATGATGCTGCAGAAGGTCTGGCAAATATTTAAGCTGAAAGAGCCGGGTTGATTCTTCGCCCCATGATACAATACGTCGTTTATGAACCAACCACAAAATTAATCATGTAATAATTGATTGATATATGTAATATAATGATATAATATTATAATATGGGTTTTGTAGATACATGTGATTCTGCATGAACATATGTGACAAGTTTTGGGATACATAGTTACACACCACACAACAATCACAGCAACACTACACTGCATCACTACGCATCATTCAGCTTCAAAATTGAGGCCACTGGCTCTTTGAATTTGCCGCATCTTTCAGGGCCTTGTTGGTTTCATCTGCTAAGAAGGGTCCAGAATGGTGCAAGTAGACGTCGAAACCCACCTCGGGTTGGAATCTGTTAGTCATTTTGAAGCTATGGAAGTGTAACAAAATGCGACCGTCCCACGGAGTCATAGTCCCCCCAAAAAAAACATGTTTAAAAGACCTTGAGAAATCCACAACACCAACCGAAAAGAGAAGATCTGAAACAACCGAGCGACTTTCAGTTTAAAGCTCACATGTCCAGTCCAAAAAGAGTTCACCAGATCAATCTCTGAGATTCCAATGATGCTAACAGACACACCTACGCTGGACGCAACGTCAAATTTCTGATCCTCCGTCAGAACGAAGTCTGCCACCTTCAGGGCCCGGAGATTTCAAAGTGCAACCATCCTCAAACAGATTATTGAAGTGCAAACCAATGGAACTGATTAGTATCCCCACAAGGAATTGCAGCTAAATTTTGATACGGATATATTTCAAACATATAAATCATATAATGATATCATAGGAGATTCTCTGCTTCAGGACTGCTGTCTATGAAAAAACTGATATCGGATGTCGACAACGTAGCAGCACCATTAGAAACTGCTGATCTGCAATAACAAGAGATTCCTTCAGCCAATCCCTCATGAAGCTGCCAGGAAGCTGGTAACAACATTATCGCTATCGAACCGACTACTCACAAATGTGAATAGAATTGAAACCTCTAAACTTCCAACTGCGTATAGAACAACACCAAGATGATATGTCAATCCACAAATCACCTTATGGATTATGATTATATAGCACAAATTCACGAGAGACACATGCTTGCTTTATACAGTGAATGCGGTGTCAACAAACAAAACTAAAATCTCATACATTCTCATACTATATTTTTAAACAGTCTATACACATATCTCAGGAGCGTAGATTCAAAAACCTTGCCAACTGCGGTTCTTTCTTTTCACCGACCTTAGACATCTTGTCTTTGTCCAGCCAGGTGCGGCGCTTCAGAGGTACATGTGGCACCAAGCGCGCCATGCGCCACAAAACTTGGCAACCCAAACCATTGTGAGCACAAACCTGATGGACCTAACTCAAACACCCACAAGATGAAAACGTCAAATCCAAAGATTGCACACCAACATTTGGTTACGTAGAGTACAAATATCTTCCCAAATCACAAAAGTCTCATCAGGAGTCAGTCTCAGAAAGAAGAAACCGTGTGTATTGTCCAATTTTTTGTAAAGATCCTACAATCACTGCTGTGGGTGAACCTTGGCAATGGCTTGTACTGTACACATATATTTGTATCATGTATGTATATTCTGAAAAAACCTAACAATAATCCATTCCGGCATTCGTCCACAATTGGGAGTCTATGCATTGCAAATGAATCGAAAAGGCCAACTAATGGAATGCATAATGCTAAAATCAGGATCACTTGGTATATGTGATCGATTCGATGCATGTACACACTGAACTACCCGCGCGGGAGCACCCCGTTGACCCCAGGATGCCCCAAGGCTTTCACATAGATTGAAGCTCTTGAAAATGCATCTGAGAACTGATGAACTAAAAACCAACAGATTCACCAATTCAATCAGGTCAAGTCAAGTCCCTTTGAAGGGATTCCAAAACCGACCACCTTTCAGCCTGGTGAGATTACCTGCCAAGGTGCTAGACTGTCCGTGAGCTGTGGGGCATTGATGTAGCCACCCCGGGGACTTTCAGAATGCAACACATTCGCCAAGCGTGACGCAGTCGCCATTTTTCATGCTGTGTTTTGAAGGTTGCCACCCAAGGACGTGGAGTCAAAATGAGCCAAGTGTCTATGTTCCGGGTTTGGTTAGGAGGAATTTGTAGCATCTGTGCAGACAATTGAATACAAATGAAATATACATAGAAAACACAAGATTACATAACTTACTGCAATCAAGCACACACTTGATGACATAAACCTTCTCTACTTGCTTGCTGGATTAAATACTGACCATCAAAACACCTGTCTGCTTGTCGTTCTCAAACTCCGAGCCCTGCGGAGTTTCCTCATCACTGGTCGCAATGGTCTCCATCTCCGAGATCTCATGGTCCTTGGGAATAAGCCGCTTTTTTTGCGCGCAGTTGTAGAGAAGGGATTCGGCTGAATCTCAATTTAATACCCAGAAGTCCCAGAAACAGAAAACAACTTCATATTTCATAAACTAACTAACAATTAAATATTCCATTCTTCACCGTTCATAAATCCTCATTCCCTATAAGCGAACTGGCCAGAAAAATAATGACTGGAACCCTGAATTTCAGAGTTTGCTGCAGAATGTTCATTTTGAGGGTTAATAAATTGAGGTTCTGTGTTGTTTTTCCTCATGCAAACGTTGAAAGAAAACCACGCAGTGCCCCTTTTTTCCAGAGACACTGGTTCTACTAGAGTATCCATTTGAAAGGTTTGAGTGTGTAACACAGGGCAGCCTTAACTTAAGAAATGGAAGACTGAGCCCTCTGCTTCCGGTAATCTCCACAGAATCAAGAAATATCATGAATGAAATATGCAGAATCTAGAACCTCTTGGAAAAACATGAGGAATGCCTTCTTCTCAGCGGGTATTTGGAGGATTTGGGGCTCTCCTTCAGCCAAAGATTTCTTCCCTGAGCTTCAATGTGGAGTTGAATCTGATTTCGGAGACAAACAAAGCACACAGCAACTGCAGCACAATGGGTCTTGCAACGACTTAGAAGAGCCTATCATAATGCAAATATAGCCTATAGCTGCATGTCATCTAATTTTGTCCCATGCAGTGATCCTGAGGAGTGAAGGCTATGTGTACTAGGGCATCTCTTGCTGAAGTAGCATGCCGAGAACAAATCTCACTATATAGTCAATGAGCATGCGGTCTAATTGACCCAGGTGGTACCAAGATTTTACCAAGCTCCCTAACATTCCCGCGAATGTCAACGAATCATCAGCAGTTCAATCCTTGCTCTAAACATGGAGCCCACCATCTCCAGCTGAAGAAACATCTATGACCTGTGAAAATCCTGAGGAATTTTGTGCCAGGTTTCCAGCTCCTCCTCTGCGACTCCCAGGTCACCATCTTCGCATAACGTCAGCAGGCTCCAGTTGCTTGCCGGGCGATGCTCCGATAAGGTGTGAGTCAACCTGAGAGACCATGGCGACCAGGTTGATACCAATGGTATCTTGTTGGAGGGTGTTTCAAATCTTCCCCTGTTTTAAGCATTGATCAACAAGTTGAGCTCAACTAACTGCAGGAGTCTTAAGGTCTTAAGGTCTTAAGGTGGCAGCAACGAAATACACCCACAAATCATGAACTACCGCAGTAGGCTTCCCCGGCGCCTGATGGCTAAGGAACACAACGAACCGAAAACAGAATGCCGCAGTTTGGGCTGGGAATTGTTTCTTTTTCTTTATTTTACTTGGCTTATGTAAGTCAAAACCATTCCAAGCGCCATGGTGCTCACCAACTAAGTTGACATGACAAAACAAACTATGATCACCACAGTCTTTACATTATGTCAGAATGCAAACATTCCTTGCAGGCCCCTTGGTACCCTGCCCGCAACGTGTACTCACAACACACTTTTCTGCATCAGCAACAAGCGTGGCCGTGGCTCTATATGGGTATCTGCCGAGGCTTTCCTGGGAGGACACGTGACACATGGAGCCTGAGGTATGTTCCTTTGACGGATTTTACATGACAAACGGATTAACATTGAAACAAATGCTTTAATGTTAAACGGATAAATGGATGATGTTTGCAAGACAGCAAACAATTATTGCAAAGTTAAATCAAACCAATATCATACACTATAGTTTTCAGCCTTTCTTTGGACCAACGGTCCTCCATTAGAGACGTACATTTCTTTGAACCTTTGATTTTTCGGATGTCCATCGAGCTGCGTCGCAATTTGTTCCAATTGGAGTTGGGAAGTTTTCCCAAAACACTTTTGGAGCAGAGAAGAAGCCTCTGGGACCCTATGGTTCAGGATGCAGAGCGTGCGAAATAATATGAAATAACTCCAACAAAGGGTCAGCAACTCCATATCGATAATAGATAAAATATACAAGATAAACTCATGTAAGATAAATATAACGAATATAAGAGCCCTTGAAGGCTTGCGAGGCATCAATTAACTATGAATGCCGAGGGTTGTTTGGCATTGTTGGGCAACAAATGTAAATATAGATCTTGCTCCGAGATGCCAGTGCATGTCCGCAGCGAAGACAGCAGCGACTAGTAACCATGGCAGAACGCTGAAGTCAAAATGATGTGGAGTTCATGTCTGGTTCGTTTTTGGTTTGGGAAGAAGAGTCTGACAGTCAAAAATCGTATGACAATGACATTGCGTGACTAATATAATCTTACCCGAGTTCTGGCATTTCAATTAATTTCAAACTAGCTGGTACCAGTAGCAATCCAACGCGCTCTTAGACTTAGGAATGAAGTAAATTTGCCGGACATGTGTGGGCAGCATTGTCTGGTTGTGGTAGTCGTGGTAGTCTTTCTTCACTGCTTGCTATGTTGATTTTCCTGTCAACGAGCTCGCACCCAAACGCCGTTGAGCTCAAAGCATCGTTAGCATCGCGGAGTCGTCTCATCAGGATTGTCCAAGCTTGGGAGGACACAGATCCCAGCTATATTAACAGCCTGTGCTCTCTTGAAAGATCCAATGCGTGCCAGGTTAAAATCACCATGGTTCAACACTGTCATGCTGTGACGAACTGGCTTTGCTGCCCTCACATAGGACAACATATTCTTGGATTTTAGGAGAAAATCAAAACATTGTTTTCGTACTCAAACAGGAGAAATGGGAACATGGGAACACATCTGAATCCAGTGGTCTAATCATTTCAGACTGCGCCCCTGTTCCGTTGGCAGACCGGTGTCAAACCAGAATACACGTTTTGGACCAGTCCTGAAAATTCATGAAGCAGTGCCTGGGGGTGGCCCGCCTACCTATGCACCATCCTGCACCCATATTCTGACGCCTCCAAAACGATTCTCAGCTAGTCTAGTCTAGTGACTCCCTTTCATCCCCTTTCTATTGCAACTGGATGCATTACCTCGTCGTCAGGAAGTATAAGACCAGCCTTTGCACAGCCTTCGTGGCCCCTTGAGGATCCTCACATGCCTGACGCTGTCAGAGACTTCTCGTTCACGACGCAACTGCTCCTGAAGGAGTTTCTTGCACTCGTAGGTCTCCCATGCTGAGTGTTGGAACCCTTGGGAACTGCATGAGATTTAAAGCCGCATTGAACATATTGAAAAACATTGAGCAGGATGTCCATGTTTTGAACGAAATTCCTGACAAAACAGGGGTTGACTCTAAAACCGCCAGTTTGTCAATTGGCTGCTCATCAGAACATGCACGGTACAGCCGGAGTAAAGAGTGATGTTCACAATCAAGGAAACAAGCACAGCACGTATTTGCCCCCCCTAGGCCCTGCCAAGTCATTGTGACTTTTAGTGCAACGTATCTATTTGAGTCTTTTTCATTTCACATTCCCTTTGATATGGTGTCTGATTCACTGATTTTGAAACAATTTGTTGCAAACAAATCTTGGGAGAGTAGCACTTAATAACTGACCTGAATTTGTTTCAGTGTTTCCCCGTCGAGGTGATGGTACAGGAACTCAAGCATAAACCTGAAATTTTGTTGTCAACAAAGATTATGGTTTTATCCTTTGACACCAGAAACCACAGCCATGTCGTGTTTCAAGTCATTTTTCCCTTGCTCACCAAGAATCAACTGATTAAATCTGATTTGTGCAGGTTGTCTAATATATCTCAAGCACATGATGAACCCTAATAATTAGCTCGTGGAATTGCTTTGATCCCATTCGAACCCAACCGTACCCTAGCTTAAACATGCTAAAACTATCCTATCTGAAAGACTTGTGGGGCACTTCCCTGGAAATAAGAAGTGAAAGGGTCAAACAAATTCAACTATTGCCAAAAAAAACAGTTGGAAAGTTAGGATTCGACACGTTTGGACACAGAAAGGAGAAAGAGCCACATGTCTTTGTTCTCATGTCATCAAGGTATTCCACCAACGCTACGTGACCTCGGTGTGAGCGCGAATCTCTGCCATGCGCCGCTCTGCGGCTTGCTGTTCTCGGGCCACCTACACTGTTGCCAAACACTACATTTCACAGGTTGGAAATGGATCAACAGAAAGATATCAACAATGAAATATTGAAGAAATCACTTAAACCTATTTCAACGCAAATGCCAATACATGCTCCATGCTGTGCCAGGTGTTCCAAAGAATGCAAGGCAGAATGTATGCCATGCATTAGTATACAAGTATAATATATATATATATACATATATATGTGTGTATATATATATATGGAGTGTGTATGTAATTGATCGAATTTGCACTTACACGGAAAGACAAATTTGGCAAATAAAGAGATAGATAGACAGATAGATAGAGAATAGATAGGAAGCATTAGGAAGCCAGATAAAGATAATATGGATGGAGAGAAGGATAGATAGCTGGATAGATAGATACATACATAGACAAGATAAAAATAAACAGATATTAATATACATAGATACGATTATACAAACAAATAACTGTCGTATTGTCCTATTGCGGATGCTTAAACAGTACAGCTTTCAGCGTGGAACTATATTGAAAAATGCAAAACCTATATGCCCAAATTCACGCTTCATAATGACTCATCTACATCAAAAGGAACTCCGCCTGCTCATGTGCTTTGTCATGGAGCTCTTGGGTCATTTTGGCCATATTTTCCTTCTCCTTGACGCTCCAAATGGAATGACAACGAGTTGACGTGCAATGACATATGATGAAAACTCAGATCAACAACAGAATACAAGAACGCATACTGCAAAAGAATCTACAACAGGAACAACTCCACTTTACAGCCGAGGAATAAAACATGGATTTTCTTGAAAAAGGCTCAAGAGTGCAGAGCAGCCGTAGCTCCCTATGCTGGTGAGGGAGAATGCGCCATTTATGTGTAGACTGTGTAGATGCCTACATGCATTATATAATGCATACAAAGTCATGACTCTGGCAATGACCCTGCCATCAGCTGAGACTGTCCTGCTTCATACGCTGATCGCACTCTGCTCTAAATGACCTGGCTAGCTATATGCCGGTTTTTGATTATTGATTGTTCATGCTCGAGTGAAAAGGCAAATAAAAACATCTGCAACACTGTGTAACGAGCTGGCTGGCGAAAGCGATCACATTCTTGGCTCCCAAAATCCCAAAAGAGATGTTTTTGTAAATGCTGGCAGTGCACAAACTTGTACATACCTGCATGTCCAAAATGTACACGGAGTGAAGTATAGTATAGTTGATTGTTCCTGCTTGTGACTGATGACAGGCCTTTCAAAGCTGCAATATAAATTCATATACATTGACATGAATACAGTGTACAGTGACAGGAAGGAAACTGCTACCTTTATGTCAACGTTGGATGTTCAAGAGCGCATCAGCTTAGCGATGTCCCAACCATACCAAGCACAACAAAAACACATCATAAGCTTCATACACAATTTTCATGCAATAGATTTGTCGTGCTATCTAGCATTTCACTACACATATAGTAACATGAAATGAAATATTCTTTTTACCTTATCGAACACTTGAAAAACATGATGGTAACAACCCATACTTGCCCTCACTGCACTGTCTCGTTCAAGTTGATGGGCATCCCTAAATGCAAAATCAATTGCATGAATGCATGACATCCCGCCTAAGTACAGCCGGCCGTACTCATGCAAACGTGTAACCAACCGGTACACAGATGTATATTATGCGGTGCGTATCGCCCGGGGGCTACCATCATTTCCACACTATTTCATCCTAATCTTGAACAACAACGTCTGTGAAATAAGAACTTCCCAAAATTCAACGGCAAAGAATATAATTAGACATATAAGTTGTCGCATAGTTCTATAGTGTGCTTGAGTGTTTACTCCTTGTGCCTTGCAAGTTTTGGTCCTTCTTATCACCAATACTTTGGTGACTTTCCACCGGTAAACTGAACGTCCCGGACTCCATGCGCGATATCATTTCCTTTTCATCTTGTTGCATCCTTGGCCGGTGTGGTATGTCACCACAATCCACCAAACTCACTAGATCTTACTGGTTTGAGAAGTTCAGAACTATCATGATTTGCCACTAGCTGAACAGAAGAAACCAATCTAGATCACCGCACATGATTGTATTGTCTCTCTTGAAACCCAGCCAAAAAATGGTTGAATTGCATGAGGTCAATGTCCGCACTGGGTCTCCAGCAAGGAAAATGTGCCAAAATGCTCCAAATGATATACAACTCCCTAGCATTCTAATCAGCTGGTACAAATTCTAGAATCAATACCCCACAAGTTCTGAACCCATACAGTGAGAATGCTCATTCCATCGCATCTCCAAACAATGAACCACTCTCCAACGCTGATGCCATGTGCACTGTTTCATCCTTTTACATCCTTCGACTGCACGTCTCACTGTCTCACTGGAGCGCATCAGCTGCAGCCGGCTCATCTTTTTACATGGTTTTCCAAGGTGCTCAAGTGATCGACCAAATGGCCCGTCTCAAGGCAACATGCGTGCCACTTGCAAGGTTTCAACTTCCCATTGTCACCATGGGGGTGAAAACCATGGAGTATCACACGAACTTGCAACAAGCTGCCAGGGATGATCCTTTGATCCCTGACTGTCAGAACTATGTCATGTGCATTCCTGAATCAGTTTCATGTTTAAAGGCTTCCCTGCAGTCTAATTGCTCGGGTTCCCTTAACAGAAATGACCAGAGAATATATACAACTAATCTGAAGCAATCAGGACATGCTCACAACTGACAACCACAGCTTGTTTAGTGTACCTCTCTTAATCCTTCCTACCCATAAATTAAGCACCTTCAGGGAGCGGGGAAGAGCTTTCGCAGGAAGTCAATAGCTTTCGCTGCCGTGCGAAGCCAAAGACTTGCATCTGAAAGGCGGGGTTGGTGCAAATTCGCCCACGGCTGACCTTGCCTTAAACAGGCTACGGCCCACGGCTACCGGTATGCCCGGTATGCAAGGATACTGCATGAAAGGGAGATATAGAGAGTGCTGATAGGCTCAGGGGACTCTGTATGTATGATGTTATCTGAGGTTTTTCAGCATGATATTGAAGATGAGTCAATACAGGATATAACATAACATGTAGTAGGACATGATGAACTGAACATCGACATACTCAAGTCAAGTCCATACTACCGGTAGTTGGAAATCCTGTCACCGATTTCACATCGCCCACATCCACGATTCCACACCCTGGACCCTGAAAACCCTCCAAGTTACGATGCTTTGCGCTGCCCAACAAGCCCATACCACTGGTGGCCAAATGATATGCCAAACATAACGCGCCCGAACGGTTCACCCCAGCTTCACAGTGAATGAACAAACGGCCTTTCTTCTCTGCAACAGCGCTGGCTAAATCCGCCAGCAAATCCTAGGGAGGTGATCATACGCGATCCGAGTGCAAATGGAGATCCACACCAAAACGAAGACCTCAAAGTATGATAACTTCCGCTAGATTCTTTAGATCTATACTTCTACACAATGCATAACCTAAGAGTTTCAGGGATAGCAAACCAAAACACCTTTGCCAAACAAGACTCGTAGTGCTTCATAATATTGTAGCCTTGTTCATCTTGAGCTACAAACTCTGAGTATCCCATGCCAAAGGGACGATAGAAGTCCTCGCCCGTACGAACCGTAGCCGCTGAACAATTCAACCTGAGCGATAGAACTCCAAGCTGCGTGACTTTGATCGCCAAACCCCTTTGGCTCTACATCCGTTTGGGTCTACATCGTTCTACCAGCATACAGCAGTGAATCAAAGGTGTCCAATCAAATAATTTGCCAGGGGTCCTGTAAAGAGCAACACCTACCATCCATACAATCCAAGCAACACATGTGTAATGCCCAGTTTTTGGAGCGCCTTGACATTCACAGCATCATCGCGTGATCCCAAGAAGAGATGTGGTAAAATCTCTGCAGGACCAGAGCTGGTTGGTTCGATGTGAGAGAGATTCAATCTCAACAAACTTTGAAGATCCTGAGGACAACATTCTGCTGGTTCAAGGAGGCACAACATGTATACCAATGTATGCGCATTGGTATGCATCGTCACATCGTATATGAGTATGTAGATGGCTGGAAATACTGATTTGACGAGCTCAAACCAACAACGGTTGCAAAGTGTTCCAACACAACACGCCCGCAGGGACAAAGTGAGATATCTTGGGTGAGAATGACTATGGATCACCTCAGAAGTACTCCCCTGGCTATGCAAAATCTCTGTGTTTGTTGCTTAAACCACATATACATATATATATATATGGAAACATTTTGCAAACAGAAATAGTTATTTCAAACTGTCAAGTCATCTTAATATATATATATATATATTTACAAATACCTATTCTGATGGGAGGACATGACCTTGGCACACAACGGTCGTCCTTCAGAATCTCCTCCTCCTTCTCCGACAAAACGCCGAGGTCGGGCACACAGGCGCTAGGAGCCGTCATTTGGAGCGATGAAAAACTAACGGAGCTGTGAAACAAAAAACGGAGATCGAAATCGAAAAAAATATTGCCCCTTACAAAAACTGAAAAGTTAAGGTTGCTTTAGAGAGGTGAGAATCACACTTCAGATTGGTGGAACGCATGGAATCTTGCAAAACTCCTTTTTCAATCACCAATTAGTGCAGAGATTTCCTCCGGTAACAACAAAGAGTGAGCGTTACTGTTGGACGTTGTTGGGATTGCTTTTTGGGCAGTGCAGAGAATGCATGGGCTGCACCGACTCCCATTTCAGACCAGAAATTCCAATCTTTGACCATTGAGCCATCCAAACAAGAAACGTAACTGCAAAATCTGCAAATTTTGATTTGGTACAGTACGCCTTGCTTTGACCTTTTGTCCTTGGGGAGGGTGACTAATGACTAATGCAGCGACAAAAGCAAAAAAATGGAGCAATCCTAAAGGACATTGACGAAACGATTCTGTTTAGATTTTACATATGTGTCACTTATCAGTATATATCATGTTCCACATGTTTCCCTGTATACTTGAAGAAAGCTGACAAACGCATGTTGTCCTGTGATGCCATCGTGGTGAGTCGTGCGGTCTATCAAAAGGTCCCTCACATGTACCGCATAGCCCAACACAGCCCTTGGGCCCAAGAACCACAGCTACCGTGTACATATATATGCATGAAAATAAATTATGATAAATTGATATCATATATAAGATTAGTGCCATGAGGTCGGGGTCACGTATGAATAAAGCTGGTTTGTTGGTTGGAGCACGTATGATTATAAGAAGTCTTGGGTGAAACATTTTGGGCCACCAAAATGAAGGTTTTCGGCAATCATGAGAAATGAGTATCACTGGAGGCCATGGGCCACGTCACAACAATGGAGGCCCCACATTCACTTTTTTGATCTTTTTTGTTGCTTGCCTGCAGGATGTTTTTCCTGCGCATGCCGAGTTACTGTATTTAAAAATCGGCAATGACATGTATCGTTCATTTAATTGTGTTGCTATTTTCGATAAAAATGAATGAAATATGAATAAACATGAATGAAACATGAATAAACCACATTGACAAGTTTCGCAAATCTCTTTCATCGAACAACAAGAAGACTCATTCTTAAGTCTCACAATTGAAATTATATAAACTTAGACTTAGAATTCGATCACTTCTGTCACTGCTCGTGAGTCACGGACCTGACATGCGAAAGCAAAACTTAAACTCTCGTGAAACTACTGTCCAGCAAACTGGGGTCGCGGTACATTGGTCTGATGAATTGGCCTCTAGCTTTGTATACTTCCCGGAGACAAATCAAAGCACATCCTTTTCCGGAGGAGGGTTCAACAAGTATTGACCTCCAAATTTATGAATGATGTCCGAGTCCTAACCATAACCAAATCTGTGGTGTCTTTCAGATCCAAATTTGGAGCTATGGCCCTGTGTACGGTATTGTGATGCATGATTGAAGTATTCTCAGGAGGACTGACAAAGTACACATGTGCGTACATCTGTGTGTGCTTGCATGCCGAAGGACTTCCACAGGTGATTCATTGTATGATCTGCATATCTTTCTACTTTACACACCTCGGAGTACCTATCTCCTCGGTGCAGACCGCACAAAGCGTTTCGCTCCACAGGACAAATTACACCATGGGCCAAACCCATCGGAAGGGTATGATCACGAATCCTTTTAGGATCGTTTTTGCCCACGGACACAGAATGCCCATTTCCAGATCCAGCAAAGGGTCCATCCACAAAGACTCCTCAAGAAACACCTGCAAAGAAATAAAACCTTTAGTGCGTACATGTATGTACTGTAATCAATCGCATTCGAACCTCTTTGGGGGTGATCGTGGTGGTGCCTTTAAGACATCGGCAAAGTTTGCCTGTTGACAGACTACGGAAACGTTGCATTTACTGAAGGACTTGGGTCTAGGCTTCGGTCAAAGAAGCAAAACGCTGCGAAGTATGAAGACATTGGGTTGGAGATTTGCATGCAAACTCCTTACTACATGTCCAAATATCACCACCGCACAGTACTTCATGGTGATATATAGTGATGTATTAGATATATAGATAATATGTATTCATGATACTTTATGTATATTTGCACTCATATCTGCGCACGACCCACCAAATACGCATAATGGCATAGGTAAACGAATGTACACTTAAATTAAATACTTGCACGGTGCATAAATACCGCATAAAAATGTATAAAGTACTTACACTGCAAACTGTATAATGCATCATGTAAAATATAAAACCAATTCATGTGTACATGTAATATTATGTACAGTAATCATGTACATTGTATACTAGACATTGTCTTTACTAAAAAAGGGCAGCCTTCCAACAATCCATAGCTGGATCCAGTGCTCACTACAGTGCAGCGAGGCTGGGACGAACATTCTGTTTAAACGGGCCCCGTGAAGGGCCCAAGTTCCGAAGCGAACTCAAGGATGATGGATGGTTTCTGTGGTGTTCTTTCTACACCTACAAATCATCAATGTGAATCCTGCAAGTCCAAATACTGTATGTATATATATATATGTTATGTATATCTCTACATCGTATGAGTTGCAAAACTGTTGCACAGCTAGAAATGATGGAAGGAGATGATTCCAATTGATTAGTGAGTCCTGATCATCCGTATTCGCTTCTAGGCTTCGACGCACTGAAAGCCTTTGCATCGGCTGCAGAGATCTTGGGTGGTAGTTCTCGGGCCAAGAACCAGCCAGGACATGATTCCAACTCCATATGCAACACCATCCAACATCAGCATGACATACTCTATCGAGAGCACGTAGATACCATACAAAATAAACAACTCATAATACCCTGAAAGGCAGCAAAAGCGTTGTGGCGACTATCAACTATCATGACTTTGACCCCGACTGACCCAGCCTTTCTACTTTTTACATGTAATTTCGTCGCCGGCTTAGGGTGTGGCTTGAGTACTGCAGAGAGTGCAGTTGTGCACAGAAATCTTAAAGATTAAAATAATATCATATATATAAAAATCAACACTAGTAACATGGGTTTTCTCCATGTTTCAATCCCTTTTTTCCAGGCCTCCCTAGGATCCTCACCATCCTGAAAGATGCATTACAGTCCATACATCCAGATAGTTAAAATTATAGACATTAATAAAATGATATACTATGCAAGGAGGCTGGGTGGGGATTGCTAATGTGTTCTAGCACTATTCAATATCTGGTGACATATTGCCCTGGGGATCATTGAAAAAGTAGAGCCAGCAACTGGCTTCCTCAGTGACCGCCATCAGCAAGCCTCACGGGAAAGGCTGTTGCAAGCAACTTAGCTGTGGAAATAGGAAGTACGGAAAGTTCATGAATGTTTACTGTGTCTAGAAACTATGAATATATAATAATAATATATGAATAAATATACAGTACATGTTCATTCACTATTCAACGATTCACTTGCCCCAGTTCCTAGATTTGGAAATTGGGGTGTGCGTTTTTTGTTGACATTCCTGAACTGGGAAGTTTGTCTCAGGGGTATGTTTCGGGGTATGTTTCGCCAAAGTTGAGCGGTTCATACAATAATCATTTAGTAGATTCCAATTAGAATTATGCAAGGAAAACGGTGATAAGATCCCTGCTGGCGATCCTATTGTTCACCAAGTAGCATCCTGGATGCACTTGGTTGGAATTGGATAGGCCTAAGGCCTACGTTGGACAACCCATGATAATTGGTTTCCGCCCTCCAGTCCGTTGGTGATACAATAATATTCTGCTGATGTTATCATAGAATCCTTTACCTACCCCCCCTGAACCTACCCCCCCTATAAGATAACCCTGAAATAACCCTAGAATAAGAAAATAACCCTGAAATAACACTGAAATAACCCTGAAATAAGATAACACTGAAATAACCCTAAAATAACCCTGAAATAAGGAAATGGCTCTGAGAAGGACCTAAAGGAGACAATGACTAGAATTGATGATTTTTTTGCACGAGCATGTGTGTTTGCCTTTATGCCCACCTTATTTCCACCTTATTTCCTGAAAACTTGGCTTTTTGCTGTATTTAGCATGTGTTTTGCCTTATTTCCACCTTATTTCCTCAAAACCTAACTTTTTGTTGTATTTAGCATGTGTTTTGCCTTATTTCCGCCTTATTTCCACCTTTTTTCCACCTTATTTCCTGAACACCTAACTTTTTGTTGCATTGTATTTTGCATGTGTTTTACCTTATTTCCACCTTATTTCCGAAAGACTTGGCTTCTTGTTGTATTTAGCATGCGTTTTGCCTTATTTCCACCTTATTTCCTGAAGACCTAACTTTTTGTTGTATTTAGCATGTGTTTTGCCATGTTTCCACCTTATTTCCACCTTATTTCTA
>DF239698.1:148100-271562 GCA_000507305.1 Breviolum minutum Mf 1.05b.01 | reverse complement strand
CATGTGTTTTTGCCTGATTTCCACCTTTTTTCCACCTTATTTCCTGAAGACCTAACTTTTTTTTGTAATTTCTAATTATTATTATAATTCTGTCTGTAACTGTATACTTTTTTCCAAATTCATGACAGGACATCTTCTCCCCAAAAAAAACTTACTCTAATACCTACAGTTCTTGTTCCGTGATGTCGGTAATCTAATTTAAGTTTAAGGTACGACTTCCTGATTTCTTTACTTTGATTCAATGGTCCAGTTACAATTCGCAGATTTTTTCACGGAATTTGCCGAAGTTGGGAAGGGAATGGCCTAAATTCCGAGGGACTGGGTGGAGGGAGGTCCAGGGGGGGTAGGTTCTGGGGAGGGGATGTTTGGAGTCTATGATGTTAATGGATGTATGATACGCATTGATACACTATCTGGAAGCTACATAGCACAGCTCATGTTTTATAACTACGCCTGCACTGCCCTATTTGATGGGTCCTGCTTTATATATCAATTTAATTACAATATAGAGGCTTTAAAGTGGTTCCATGTTTTCAGTGCTTGATCAGGGGCCGCGTTGATGGAGAATCAGGAGTCTGGGCTTGCAAATCCTCGACTCCAGAACCATCCCAGGCTTGGAGTATGCATGCGCCCAATGACACAGCATGCCCATTGCAATTTGGCCAAGCAACTTTCCAACACCTGAGCAGTTGGGGTGAGTGCTGAGCGATCAGATCAAAATATCTATCTAATTCAAAGAAGAAGTGCGGGCGGGCGTGTCCCCAAAGAGTAATTTGCATGGATGCCAAGATGCGATATGATGCGGACCTATCCCTATTTCGCACTAAGATAACTCTATATATCACAGTAGATGCGTTCAAGAAGTTTAATCAATGCCAAAAAGATATGGCGGTTGGATTTCATTTGGACATTTCAAGGTGCATTAAATACCCACTCCTAACTACACGAATTACCGCGAAACATCCCTCACCATGTTCAAAGCACGATAACCATGCATCCCAACGTGTTGCATCGCTACCATGTGACGATTCAGCGCAGCATAGGCTTCTTCGCGCCAGACGTGATGTACATGATCTGCTGAAGTCAAAGGAGTGTCGTTGATGTCTGGCCGCCGGCTTTTGGGCTTGCTGGGTTCTCAGGGTAGATCGAAGGTGTGCGGAAACTGCTCATCCTTTCCTGCATCAGTTGATAATTTGCAATGTATATCATATCAATATCTATATAAAAATATCTCGTGAATTGCAGTTAGAATTTGAACCAACCGAACTTTTGCCAGATTCTGTCCATCAGCCCTATAGCATCTATAGAATCTATAGCGACATCGGCGAGATTGAGCAATCTGCTGCTGACCAAGTGTGTGCATTGGAACATGCACCTTCTTAGGCGTTGAGGTTCCGAATTGCTCGACAGCCCTTCATTTCCCTCTCGATTTGGCGAGTTTGCACAGTACGAGAACTAAATATCCGCAGAATTTACTCATCTTGACGTCGGAAATCGACAAAGTTCAAAGTTCCCTTCACCAATAACTTCCAAATTGAGTTTGTTTAAGGAGATTTGAGAAGTGATGTTCAGGACAGGACGGATACGAAAGCCCATGACCCAAGGACATTCCTTGCCCCATTCCACCCAATACTAGCAAGATTGCAATGAAAATGTAGTAATTACGATCGATAGTTGCTACCCCGTACCATGTACCACACATCTTCTCCCATGGCGCCTTTCAATGAGATGCAACTCACAGGACAAGACACTTCAGGGCAGCGATGTTTCACTCGACCTCAAGACGCCGCTTTTTCCGAACCTTTGAAGTGAGATATGACAACAAGGAAGCCGGATATCGCAAAGATATCTGTAAACATATGCATATGTATATGTGAATGATTACACACACACATATGCTATATATATCTATAATACCATCAAATAGTACGCAGGGACCCTGGGAATTGCATTGTAGACCCTAATACCTGGGTCTAACATCAATTGTCTCAGGTTCATTCGTAGCTTTCTGGCTACAATTTTAGACCTACCCCTGGTTCTGACACTAGGGGTCTAGAATGGTTTGCCCCCCCCCTCATGTTGGTAGGCCTATTTGGCAATACCCTCCAACATCCTACCTTCAAAAGACACTTCTAACAAAACAATGCTTTGGATATTGCAGTACCTGGAAACGATGATATGGACAAGTTGGCCATTCTCAAGTTTGCCCCAGGATCTGGAGTTTTGATTTTCAAGTTTGGATTTTGGATCTTGGAGTTTTGGTTTTGGATTTTGGAGTTCTGATTTTGGATCTTGGAGTTTGATTTTAGATTTTGGAGTTGTGATTTTGGAATTTGGATTTTGGGTGGTAGCTGATTTTCTGAGGAGCATAGATCTATGATCGTATGGCAGATGTCTTTATGTTGAATCACTTGTGCCAGCCCTGAGTTAACCATCTTAGACCCCTTCAAAGCTACAAGTGGCCAGGGCTGGTTAGAACCGGTATGGGGCTTCAGGGGTCTACAGTGGTATGGGGCTTCAGGGGTCTACTTTGGTATGCTTGTTGTTTTTTTGTGAAATATTCCTTGAAAACCATGGGTTAACCATCTTAGACCCCACCAAGGCTACAACTGGCCATGGGTGGCAGGGACCCCAAAGATATCCAAAGATACAATAGTTAGTTTCAAAGAGTTTTCTTTGAGATATCGTTGCATCTTGGATTTTGGAGTTTTGAGTTTAGATTCTGGATCTTGGCTTTGCGGGGTTGGATTTTGGGATGGTAGATGANACCGGTATGCGGCTTCTGGGGTCTACTTTGGTATGCTTGTTGTTTTTTGTGAAATATTCCTTGAAAACCATGGGTTCACCATCTTAGACCCCACCAAGGCTACAACTGGCCATGGGTGGCAGGGACCCCAAAGATATCCAAAGATACAATAGTTAGTTTCAAAGAGTTTTTCTTTGAGATATCGTTGCATCTTGGATTTTGGAGTTTTGAGTTTAGATTCTGGATCTTGGCTTTTTGGGTGGTAGATAATTTTCTGAGACAAAAGTAAGAAAGATTTTTATATATCTTTATACATCCAAGATTGTATGCATGTTAACAGCAGAACGTACCAACAATCCAAAGGTCTAAAATGATACTAGGGGAAAAGGTCTACAATGGTAGCTGGACCATGTTAGACCCCTACAACTTGGACCCCCAGGGTGTACCATTTAAGACCCTGAGTACTTGATGGTATTATCTATATATATACACATATCATTTGCACGCAGTATCCTATACCTATGACCGTTGTGATCAATATTTTCGCGTGTATCAGTTCTCATGACCATCACACTCAATAGCTGCATCTTGTGGGCCCCCTCTAAGATTGCACATCCTGGGTGAATTTTCCCATGCCAACGTGGGCTCTGCCAATGCCTATGTCAACATGAGAAAGTCAAGTGACTTGGATGCAGGAACCAAGTACCAAACAATGATACCATGGCCGCACAGGCGGGCAAAAATGGGCAAATTGAAATGGCAAGTAAATGCAAATTGCAATTAACATACTGCACAAATCTCAGTGTGGAATTACGGGCGGCGAAGTTGCTCAAAGAACACGCTTACTTGCATCGCTGAGGGGCTTCCATGCCGACCCGGCTTGTGTATGGCAGACACGTCCTCAGTGTTCAACTTCAGAGCGAACAGAATATGCGTTGAAAAATAGAGAAAAGAAAAACAGGGTGGCCTAGCTACTGCATGACTTGATCATACGTATCATATGTCTAGACATGTATGGACTCCAATAGACTTCATATTGTGTTTGTTATGTTCATGCGTACATGCGTGTCTACAAATATCATATATTTGTATATATTTGTTACTGCTGTATATGTACTGTCAAGTGATGTCAAGTGCGGGAAATCTTCCAAGCACCCAACCACCCCTTTCCATGGCCCTTGCCGAGGTACGGCAAACCAATCTGAAGAAAAGCCACTGAACATGCTGGAGTCGTGCACCTTGGGTTTTTCCAAGTTGGCAACGAAGCTACTAATTTGGCAAGTTTTGGCCACATATTTACAGAAATGACATATGAATCATATGAATATCCCATGAATTACTTTGAACAAATCTCAACTACGGAGGCGGATTTTGTCCATCAAGAGTAGCTCTGGAGTCTGATCCTGCCCCATGTAGTGGCACAACACCCCTACCCAGGTTGATTCATGTACCAACGTTCAAATACAATGGCCGAGCAGGTGGGAAATGTGGGAAAATAGATGAAACATAGTCCACCAAGGAGAAAATCGGCTATGATGGTTTTAAAGATGGCTTACTCAGATCAGCCAAATGCTGCCACTGTGAGCAAAGGAAAGGTGGCTCGGGTGGCTTTTCAAGATGTTTCAATATCGCATAATATCGCCAGTGGCCCAGCTGTTTCACGGCTTTTCATGTGGTGATGGGGACCTCTCCAACCACCATGTGAGCTAAGCGATCTAAGAGAAAGTTGCTAGGTAAACCCATTCAATTGGTTTAGAGATGTTTAGGGGGAATTCGGGTTCCCATGTCACGAGCTACAATAATGAGATGCCTTGCTGGACCAGCAACGACCATCGGAACCCTGAAACACAGGAAATTTATTGGAATTCCATGGAATTCCCACTTCATGATATTGTCGATGTCAAAATAGTTTTAACGCTTAGTCCATTCCAATGATGCTTCAAAATATTCCATCACCTCATGTTGTACAAAGCAAATGGCTTTATGTGCCAAGGAGCAATGCTCTGTGAAGGGCCACTACCACCGCCTTTAGGACACACAGCTGGCGCAGATATTGCAGCCACAGGTTCTTCTCTGTCCTCGTCGAGCAGCTTGCCTCAGTTATGGACTTCTTTGGTGGCCTTTGCTTGTTGCAGAGTAGGGCTTACCATAATTGTTCATTCACCTTCCTATCGGTATATATTCATGTAAGTATATATATATAGAGAGAGAGAGAGAGAGCCATCTTCCCTGGAAAGAGACTATGTAAACTTCATTAGGTCCGGGACTTACGCCAAGATCTTTTCAGGAAATGTGCCAAGCATGGCAGGCACCAAGAAAGGCTCAAGTACAATCTCAAATTCTACAAATCCAAAGGTGGAAGAGTCTTAATTGATATATGACTGGGCGATGTAAGATATACAGTATAATACATTCCTTGAAGCGCAAAGTATCCAACGTATTGAAAAAGCATCTCCGTTTGTTGAGACTAAACAGCACAGCTCAAGTCCGAAATGCTTTTGCGCAACTTATAAATCGAAATGATACTTTGGAACTGAGTGCTGCATGGTTCAATACATCCAGTATATACTGATCTCATTTGCACACAGTTGTAACATGATATATTGTCATAAACCGATGTCTACCTATGACTTGGGTGGCTCGCTGTTCCCAGGAATGTCTGTTCAGATATGTTCAATCATACTGTAAAGAATCTAACATTAACGTGTAGAAACCCATGAGGCTTACAGCGTCCCTGAAACTTGAATATTTGGAATGCAGGCCCGTTGACAATGCATCTGTTTCTTGTCTTAGGAGGTAGCTCCTGGTAGCTGACGTTCCACATAGCCCTGCAAGCATGTTGAAGTCACTAAGACCAAGGAACTGTCTCCAACAGCGCTGGTCCACCTCACCCAGGGCAAGAATGCCAATGACATTACGATGACTTATCCGTTCAAGCTTGCTAAGGTCTCAAGTCGTGCCCCCAAAAAAACAATTCGCGCTCGGTGTTTGACCATGTTTTTTTTGCTCAAACTATCAGCTACAGCAAACTGACTGAATCTTCCACCTATCAACCCAACCCACATACCCATCATACCATAACATACCAACCAACCGCCGAGCCGCAAGGACAGGGTGTTCTCCGCTGAGCGATCCGTGGCGGGACAAAAGGTGGAACACAACGAGGCGCCGAGTTCTCCAGTCTCGTCGCCTACCGTTTGGCGGGTACCGTTTTTGGGGCGTTTCACCCGACCTGGTGAAACGTGTCCGGCCGTGTACCAGCCTAGCCTTGAGGGTTTATTTATATATCATTTACGAATTGCAGGAGGATGGTTGAGCTGATGAGCACTATAGGTGACTGTGAAAATTTGAAATATATCATATCTGCCTCTTTTGTTGGATGTTTTGTATACACTATATACTGTATTTATGATGGGGCATCATTCAATACCGTACATTCTTCGCTTCTTGTTTCACCTTCATCGGTTTCTTCGTGCTATAATTACTTATAGTGTTTCATTAGTGTTTCGCCCTGGCCCACCCCAGTCTACAGTATCACCTCATTCTCCGCAAAAAACTCAATAAACATCACACTCTACGATGCTGTTCGGTACAGCAATGATTTTGGGCATTTTGGGCTCCCTCCGCACCAACAAGCGGTGAATCCGAGTTGCAAGGCATTCGAATCCGACGGATACGCCCAAGACCATTCACCTGTCCAAATCTGTCAGTTTTCATGATTGTGTCTTTGCGTTCACTGCCTCTGCTTGCAATGACTTGTCATGTCAGTGCACAAAGGAAACCAAATCCTGGTGCACAAAACGTATCAAGTCTTGAGGGTACTTCACACAAGTGACCTCGCGACAGTTTTCCTGCATGCATCCCAAGTTGAAAATGCCTCAAATCTTCCAAGAGTTGTGGCTCACCATCGACTTCAACTTCCTATGTTAATTCAGAACACAGCATCTCTATCAATTTATCTGCCATGTGACAAACATTGGCAAACACATCCCTTAGACGACGAAACATACAACTTTATCAACCAATCTCTTCTGCCCTAAAATGTGACAAGCCTTCTCCTGGCTACCGGCGACAATTAAATGGGCTTTATGATGCTTTATGGCATGGGAACCTGCTTTTTTCTGGGCTCCACTTGTACCACACTGACCCCACACCTCCTGACCAGTGTGAAGATCAAACTCCAGCCGCCGGCCATCATGCAACAGACCTCAGCGCATCACTGAAACAGTCACTGCCCCCAATTCTGTAGCAACTGCCAACCGAAAAAAATCAAATGGATCCTGGACTCTCTTTGACAAATTCTGGATACGAAATGCCACATGTTCAAACTTCTACATTGCTGATGTGGAAGAACGATTTGGTTAGACAAGAACGATAATAATAAGAAGACGAAAAAGAAAAAGACTGAGAACAACCACAACCACAACAACCACAACGGCGACTACTGCGACAAGAAAATAACATGTCTCTCTCTCGCTCGCTTTGCAGCGAGAAACAGGTTTCTGTCCAACCTTTGGGCCAAAAAGAATATGGTTATTCCCCTCATCAACCGGCCAACTGTCTTTTTGGGCCTTTTGATCAGCTATGAATATCGTCTTTTCGGTGCCCAAGTCACTGCAACTTCCTATGCCCAGAGAGAAGGCCTGAGACAATGTCAAATGCCATGAACTGGTGGATTCACCGTGACAATACCGAATGATTTCGAAGGGCATTTCAAATGTGGCAGAGATACAATAGAAAGATACATATTATAATAGATCAAACGAAATAAAACGGGTCATGTTAATGAGATGTTATTAATACTTGGAAAACCCGGTATATACAAAGAATAGACTTATCTACGTTTACAATGTACATTTGACATGCAAAAGCAACATTGATAAAATATGGAAAAGGAATTTGATCGCCCCATTGTCTCGTTTTGGTCAGGATGGTGAACATATGTGGCTTGTACTTCACAGCCAGAAGTCCACATCTGGGATAAACTTCATGAATCCAAACATAGATGGATGACAAATGGGTCCACAAATCCGCATCTTCAAGTCAAAACTTGGGAAAATACTAGCATAATCATTGGCATGAAAGCCCAATTTGGAAAATGACCCCAGTTACACCCCGGCCCTTGGAAACACAAATACCACACTACTACTACCCGGTCTCCTACGACGCGACGATACGGTCTGAACGGCTGCGATCGGATCGGCCTTCTCGATCTGCTCGGTGACCCAGGAACTAAAGAAATTCCAACCACTGCGGCTCCACCATTGCCATTCCCACCAAATGCCTTGGCACAAATTTTTCCCGGAAAATCTCATGGCAGCCAGCCGGAGCGCAGCTAGGACCATTAAAAAAACCCGGTACGCTCCTTTAACAGGATAGAATCAGATTTTTCATTCACCGACATGCTCACACATGTCCCAGCCTTCCCTTTCCAAGGAAACGGAGTCTTCAAAATAGCTCAGCACCGTCCAATTGTTGGTCGGCTTTCTCGAACCTTGGGAGCCACCCAAAATTTGCTACAGGACATGGCAAAACCATGCAAAACCAACAAAAGTCTGGACCCAAATCGTTTATCCACAATTGCAAACCTGACAAGTGATAGAATATGGAAAATTTATGTCATTCCTTGTAATTAGTGAACACATGTGAAAACGTCAAACGTCTATCTAAATTATTGTCTGCCGTAATTAAAACAATCAACCATCAACCATTATCTTCACACAAACAAAACTTTGGAGTCAAATCCCAACGCTTCATCCAAGGATCAAGACTTTTTGCTTTGAGTCTTCGAAGCGGAAGGCCGTGGTGCCAGTGCTGGCTCCGACTCCTGCGCTGCCAAAGACTCCACTGGCAGGCTTTCTTTGCTGGCCGTCCGGCTTTTATCCCCTGGCAGGTTGGAAACAGAGTAAATCCTCCCTAAGCCGCTTGAGTCAAAAAAAATAGACTTTCATGAAGTGGTTTGAACAGCGTGTAGGCACCTGTCTCATCTATGTATATCATATCATATCATATCATATCATATCATTGTGCATCTATATCTGAAAGTGATATTGACCTAAAAAGGCTGAAAAACCCGTCCAGGCTGCTAACCTAAGGTACTGATTTGGATATGATAAAGAATAATACAATAGTAACATATTCATATGCACAAAGTTTCGTGCATCTGAATTGTTGCACAACACCTCTTCAAGAATAATTAGCACAGAAACACCCATACATATCTATAGTGTGAAATTCATGAAGGTCTTGAGTTCTTCAGGACCCCAATGAGTCAACGCGGCTATTATAACTTCCTAGAGAGCCAAGAAACAAACTGTTTGTACCAACTTGGACTTGCACACATCCGTTGGCTCAAGTCAAGCAATATCAAGCAATGTCATGTAATGCCCGAACTTGCTGACAGTTCTTGTTCTTTCAAACTCTAGCTTGGAGCTGGCATAAACGTGAAGCCCTCAATGTTTCTCCTATCTGTCAGTTTCAGGTGGTTTATTGGTCGCTCCTTGCCTGTGCCCCAAGCAGCACGTGCTTTCTGGACGAAACCCATTTTGGAAGAACCAAAGCTGTTGAACCTTGCAAGGCTCCCACCTGGGCATTCCATGCATTAATCTCAGGAAACGTATATATGTTGTTCCCATAAAGAATGATGTGGCATGGCAGACCTGCCCACTATTGTTACATCTTGTTACCCCAAAAGACCTTGAGATGTCTTTTTTTGCAACTTGCTGCATCCTCTGTCTCGTGTTTCGGCAACTACAGGTAAATCACAATCCGTGGAGCAATGGAAGGATGGAATGAATGGAACAAGTGAACCACCAAAAAAGTAAACATCATGTCAAAGATGTTATGTATTTATATTATATGTATTCATGTCATGTTTTAAATACTAGACCTGCGTGCTACCCACGCTGTTACTTGCCAAAAGGATGCAGGTATCTGATGGTAGCTGATTGAGTCATAGTATAGTGACCGATCTTGATGCTGCTGGCCTTCTGCTGGGTGAAATTCAGATATAGTCTGATCCAACATTTATAGAATATGATAGAACGAAGCATCCTGTCTAGTCTAGCTGGGTACAAGGCCTCACCCGCAGATTCCATACAGTAGAGGACGAGAACATCCAACCACCCTTGTGTTATAGTTGAAAAGATGTGAGGGTTGCGAGTCGCTGATGACCTCTGTGCCAAAAAAGACGTCAAACCTCTCTTTCGATGCTCCTGTCAGCTCTGAATCAGTCTTCCAACTCTCTCTAATAGCAGGTAGTCAACTGCAACTGGATTGACATTCAGAGCGGCTGAGCATGCAGATTACAGATTGTTCAAAGAGGGTTCTGAGCCGTCTCTTCTTATCATACACCTTCTGTGAAACCCAGCAGTTGAACGAGCCAAGGCGCTTCCCATCTTGCCATTGCTGGGAGCACGAGCTAAACCTCACTAATGACCAATGTCGACAAATGCCCACTTACTTATGACCGCAAGGATGTGGTCAAGCTGACACAAAGATTGTGAATAGTGTCTGAATAGTGAATATGTCCGAGATATCATCTCATCATCAGCAGCCATTCGAAATGCACAATAAAGTAGACCTATAATCAAATCTGATAATAATATTGCGAAATACAACCGATGGTGTCAAATAACGGCACCGGCTCACCAACCCTTCGCGACATCGCCTTGACGTTGCCTGAAACTGCTACGGCTTCGTATCAGCCGACGGGACCTCAGGATACATCCATCGCCAAGGGGGTGATGGTCAAGCCAGCAAGTGGAGACCTAGAACCGCGTCATTGCCACTGTTAGCTAATAGCTCCTAAAACAAACCAAAGCTATATTCTTAGGATTTTGAATCCATTTGATGTGTTTGAAAAATCCCATGCAAGGGTTGAGCAAAGCGGAGTTGTGACTTATAGTTCATGTGTCTATAAATGCATGGCCAATATTGCTTTCTGGACGGAGAGTTCTTGCTGAAACACGTACGGCAGAGTATGGCGTCCCTCCATATCCCTCCATATCAAAGTCAGGGCTAAATGACTACCCTATGAGAGAGAGAGAGAGAGAGCAAAGACTACGCTAGACTAGACATGCCACTAGCCATTCCTGCACAAATCCTTGCACTGTTGTGTGCAACACTGGGCCTAAGCATCCTAGGGCTTACCAACCATCAACAAGTTGGACAATTCAATACTATGAAATCGGATACCTTTTGTATGGTTGAAATGGTTGCCAGCTGTTTTACCAAACTCCAGCTTGACTTTGCTTGTTTCCAGGTCACGGTGTTGAGGATCGACAAGCTTCTTCGGTTTGCCTGTGGGCACATGTGGGCACACCGTGAAACCCTAGCCAACAAGCATCCAGGAGCTAAATCTTTGAGTCTCCTGCGTTAAAAAAAAGCGAGTAAATAAAAGGGCAAGAACGAGTATGATGATGTGTATATATCATATGATATGCCAATAAACACACGCACACACATATATATATATATTATAAACATATAAATCTGTTTATACATGCATATTAGGCATATTATACAGATAATCATAGTACGCCCATACATATACATGATCGATGATAAGCATTGTTAAGTTTCCACACATGAAGTCACCGAAACCATCCGCTCTTCATTTTCGTGGATAGAACATCAGCCTCTCCACCTTGCCCTGTGTGGATGGGAGAGCGCCCTCCTGCCAGGATCGGGTTGTGATCCTATCTTCGGCTCATGAAATGTAAACAACATCCGTATTATAGACAGTTCCAGCGGAACGAAAATGGAAAATCATTGAACATCTATCCTTCATGTATGGCAGAATGATGGGCTAGTCCGATTCTAGATTACCTTAATGCTACACATTTCCCTGTTCACATCCGTTCTCTTCAATTTTGGTGCTACAACTAAAACACCAATCAATGAACATCAATCAATATCAATCAATATCAATCAATCAATCAATCAATCCATCCATCAATCAATTAATCACCCCTTCTTCTTCTCGATCATCTTCGATCTCTATCACCATCCCGGTAGGACGTCCTTCTGTCCAGCACTTGGCGGTCGAGCTCGACGTGCCAACAGCTTGGCCACCTCGGCCAGCTCCTGGGGAAAAGCTTGGACCAACACGTCGCCATGATGCCTATAGATGCCCATCATATGCCCTTGTTGTTGACCTATTTGCAAAAGGTTGGAGGCAAGGCGGCAAGTAAATCAGGTTTTTGTTTGATGAAATTGGATGAAGTTTCCTGGGAAATTTGAACCAATGACTCACTTTTTGGGTGGACAATGTTATTTGGGGAGGTTGCAGTTTACATTTTTCACCCCACAAAAAATCAATTCTATAGTTTCTATAGACAATACTGAGGTCCAAAGTTCGCTGTTTTTACAGCGGATCCCTGAAGCCCAGTTTCTTGGCCAAGTGGTTGCCTGGTATAACGGGAATTGTTGATATGAATTGATCCACCAATGATTCAAAATCATCAAGCCATGAACACCAACATGTGGATGCATGTGGTATGATTCGCCACCAACAACTGTGTGAAAACATTTGGAATTTGTTGTTGGGCTTTTCAAGAGCAAGCTTTGCGGACTGTCCGGAGGCCTGGACCAGGATGGCCCTTTCTTTTGAACAAAGGGGGGTCTAGGCGTTCAAGAATCCACAACTCATCATCCACACCAAGCAAAGCTGGGATAAAGCAGGATAAACATCTCTTGGATCCAAACCATGTCTTTTACCAAACGCACAACCAACCCACCAAGCGAATCACTGCTTCATACAGTTTTGGAAGCGTGGAGGTGCTTAATAAACAAAATTGTCAGACATATTGTACTGTTTCCGGAGTTTAACATGTCCATATTTACATATGTACATTTACGTCCATGAACACAGAATTCAGTAATAGTTGATGCATAGCTTGTTAAACTATGGGGATGAATATAGCTCAAGCTTCAATCCTACGTTGAAGGATATTCCCAGCCACCTGATAGCCTGAGGCCTAAGAGCATCTACCACATCGTCTGACATCTGACAATCTTGCCTAACAGTTGGCTAATCCCGTAGCTCCCCTCCCCTCCAAAAAATGGATCGCTTCCCATTGCTTCCGAGCCTTTTCACAAAAAAAAAAACGATTTTTTGTGAAGGACATCATCTGCATAGATAGGTGAGAGAACCTCATCCATGCCATCACACCATAACACTTGACAGTTCCCAAAAGATATCCCAACAAAAAGGAGATGTCCTGGGCCACCTGGGCACTGGCGCTGCTGGGTCGCTTTGCCTCACCAGAGAGGTTTTTTCTACAAATCGGAAACAATGATTGTAAACTTGAGTGAATTTCAAAGGAATCCGAATAAATTTTACAGGAAACCTTAAAGTGATTTCAAAGGGAATCTCTGTAAAACTCTGGTGAAATCTCATAGAATCAGCAGGAACTGTTGCATGAAAAAGTTACGCCAGGATGGGTGGAGTTCCTAAAGAAAACACCATTCACGGTGAAGCTGCACACGGTTTCACTCAGATTTGTGGTGTATTTGTGCCACAAACAGCAATCTAAGCGTCTAAGTTCCAAACATTCAAACATTGGTTTTGGAAAGGATATCTACTCAAGTTGGGTGGCTGGTGGCCTTGGTGGCCTTGGTTGCTGAGTTTCGGGCGTCCATTCTTCAGGAGGCATTTTGGATCTTGAGCCAAAAAGAAGTCGGGACACAGCAATCAGGGCCTGCTTCCTGATGGTAGCATTCCGCACAAAATTTTAGAACAGGATGTCAAATGCTGTTATCACGGCGTACAGGTACATGTCTGTTGTTTGAGGTTCAGCCTCCTAGGTCCTGCAGCTTATATGAATCACTATACAATACTATACAATCACAAAAATAAAATCGATGGATGTAAAGCCCGTTTGATGCGTCACACCAACCACACGTTATGTTCCTTTTGAAATACTATGAAATACTGCCGAAGCCGACTCCGTTGACTCTGATTGAAAGTCAAACCTTGGAGCTTGGGCGTCCCGGCTTCCTTTCACACTCTTCTCGGTAGGCTTCCATGCGACGGTTCCTTGCTGGCTGGGTGGGCACTGACCCTGGGATTGCGGAAACTCTTTCTAGATGCTCACTTTTCATTTCTGTGCTTGTTGGAGGAAGCAATCATGTTAAATGACCACTGCCCAAAAGAGATGTATCTATACAATGTAGTCGTCCAATCTATTGAGGTTTTGGTCCCTGCTCAAATATGATCAAATACCGCAATTGCCTTTCCAGAATACACAGTGTAAAAGGGTACAATGAAACAACATTGATGTTCAAGAATCAAGTTCCATCATGGAATCATTGCAACCAGTGAGTCTAGAATAGTCTGTCTACCTTTCCTCCGGTATCTTTTTGGAATGACATGTAGACTGTCATATGACTACCATCAACTTGTCCACGTGTCAAACTCGTGCTACCGAGTTGCATCTCAGCCTTTTCCGCTGAAAGCCTGCAATGGTTGAATCGCTCCCGAGGTTCAGGGAGATGGATTGTCAGTTACGAGAAATGGCATTTCAATCTGTCCTGTGTAATAGATGGATAAACTATACCTCTAAGACTTTAACATGCTATGGTGCAGGGTGTCTTCCATCAAGAATGGATAAGAAATAGGTAATGAAATCACATTGTGCATTTGGGATGATTGTTGGAAAATACACTTAATTTACCACCATCTTGAAGTTCTCCCTAAGTATCATCACACCTCCAGATTTGTTGCGGTATCTCACCAAAAACCTCCCACAAAATGTGCAATCTGGAGTCAAACCACTTTTCCTTAAAACCATTCCCAATGTATTTGTTTTTTGGGGTGGGGAAGGTGCTCTCCACGGTACCAGTACACTTTTCTATCTATCCTTTCTCGTCCCCGAAGCCTGTCGCGCTCGGAGCGGAATTCTTCCATGGTCTTGGACCTCGGAGGTGCCATTGGTGATGTCAAGGTGTCGGGAGATATCATGGACCACAGATTTTCAGGAGATTGGTCCCCCTAGGTGAAAAGGAGACTTCATCATTTGGGGGAAATATCTGGCTAAAACGGACACAAGGGCACAAGGGGCTCTAAAATGTTGGAAGTTTCAAGAATAGGCCCCAACTCAGACAAGCTATGTACAGAAAAGAGTGATACAAAGTGAAAAACTGAATCAGTGATTTAGACCTAGAAGCCCAGTGTAAAAACGCACATACTAGACGACGATAACAGAAGCTGGGCTCGAAAAGTTTCACCAGATCTGTCAACAAATGAAACAAACAGAGTAACAAAGAAACAAAGAAAAAACAAACAAACAAACAAACAAACAAACAAACAAACAAACAAACAAACAGACAGACAGACAGACAGACAGACAGACAGACAGACAGACAGACAGACAGACAGACAGACAGACAGACAGACAGACAGACAGACAGACAGACAGACAGACAGACAGACAGACAGACAGACAGACAGACAGACAGACAGACAGACAGACAGACAGACAGACAGACAGACAGACAGACAGACAGACAGACAGACAGACAGACAGACAGACAGACAGACAGACAGACAGACAGACAGACAGACAGACAGACAGACAGACAGACAGACAGACAAACAACACTCCTTCAGCAAATTAATTAGTGAATCAATATCATAAAATCAAGATGACCCACACTAGCATGTGTGCTTCCATACTTCCATGGGCATCCATCGAATCATCCCTCACAGCAAATCGGGCCGTTATTCTCAAAGGGTATCCCCAACACTTTCTCCTTACATATCCTTCCCAGGATGATCATCATCGAATCATCAAGGCCTGAGGTCTTAACACCTTAGTGTCGTTCTCTTCGATCTTTTTCTCATACTCCTGAAATGTGATGATACGCGTGAGGGCTGTGAGGCGCAAGCTTCATTGTGCTTCAGGGTCAGTTCAAGATCCATGCGTTGTGTTGGACGAAACGTCCATCCCCAAAAATGTCATCTGAAGCCAATAATTTGGAGATTCAATTGGAACATGTCAGATTCACCAAGTACTATCCAAGTACCATTGAAAACTCCATGAGTCCTTAGACAGCAGCTCCGTCTTTTTGCTCATTTCTTGCCTTGGTGTGCAGGTTCCTTTTTACAGCCCTGACTGTTGTTTCACAATCTTTTAGGTGGATTTCAGGTTCAAAAAAACGTCATACCCAATGACAACGAGGGCAAGTTTTGTTTATACTTGTCTTTGTGGTTTGCCGACCTTTTCACGCTTGGAATCGGCCCTCAAACTGGGCATCCACACTGTTCATGAGCAAGACGCTGACCTAGTGGACCATGTCAGGTTATGTGCAGCTTCCAATCAGCTCTGTAGTCAGCTTTGGGAATACCATGGGACCCTGCAACACGTCAAGACTATTGGATGAAATCTGTCATGGATTTTCAACGCGCTCTGTCAATGCATTTTTTGGCAATTGAATCAAGACACATCCACTTTTAGCCTGAAGAAACCAAAACAGATAGTTTTTTTTTCTCCTCTTCAAACAATTCCCTCCATACTCCGCTCTGTACAAAGCGGGAAGGCCTCGAAAGACTGTACAAGCAAAAGTTCTTAAAGAGAGCCGTGAGTTGTCAAATTCCTTCATGCATCAGGTCGACATGCATCAGCACCCGACAGGAACACCTACATCCTAAAGAACTTTGCCCCATCTTTCTCTCTGCCATTGCAGACAGCCTGCCCAATCCTGGATCAACTGCAGGACTATCGGGCAGCCTTGAGATGAATTGATGAGTCTGAATTATCCCCGTGTGGTGCCACCAGGGGGGGTAGGAGCCCTGCCAAAATAAAATAAAAATAACCATGGCCAACCCCCCGTAACACCAGCTCACTATAAAAATCATGGTGCCTGACCCCTTTCTTCCAAGAATTTCCACAAATAAATTTGTGAAATAAAACAAAGTGAAGCCGACCCCCGACTTTCAAATATAATCCAAGTCCCTCAGCCTCCTTCAAAACTTACAAGACTTTCAAAAAAGGAAACCTATGAAAAATGCTACTATATACATACCTAACAATATACAAATATGCCATTTATAAAAAATATAATATACTTTTAAATTGAAAATCAAGTATTCAATCCTTAAATGTTGGTTTGATAAACCCCATGCCTTAAAATAAAACCCAAGGACCCCAAGGTCCAACATCTTCAAAGATGCTCATTCCCTGGCATCACTGGGCTCCAAATAAAGTGGGATCTCATGTTCAAGGTGCCAACCCCTTTTTACACCAAGAGTCCTACTATGCTAGGATACATGAGATAAAAATAAAATAAAATAAGTAGTCGAGAACAATTTCATTTGGGGGCCTAGCCCCCCCAATTTCAGTGACTAGCATGGCACGGGGATCTGAATTAGTCACCTGAATTTTCCACTGTAAGACTACTGATGTTGCATGTCATTTTCTTGGCAGAATCTTTGCATAGCCAAGTTTGTTATGTACGTTTTCTATTTAAAAAAAAAGTTGAACTTTTCCACATGGACAATTTGTCCATGTCCCGCAGGTTTCACCTGATCACTTGGGGCAAATCTTCCATCCCTCACCCGTCAGGCTCCCATCGGAGGTCCAAAAAATATCAGACTCGGGGATGAAGACACTGGGACTTCGCTTGCCCGAAAAGGACTCGCAGTTCACAATCAGAGAGTCATAGTTGTTCTCTGTGTCGAATTTCTCCACTGCGATTGGAACAGCTGCTGTGTCATTCACAGCAATGCGACAATAATCTGCTGAGGTATAGTTCTTTGGAAACCCTGGGCTCATGATGCACTGATTTTTATCCATCACACAATCTCCACTGACCACTTTCCACATAGCACCTTGGAAGTCAATATTGTCAGGCTCAAAATCCGATTGCTTCACCTTCCCATCCAACACGTCATGGATCCAGGACATGGCTGAAGTAACACGAGCATAGACTCCTGGAAAGCCTTCCACCCCACATCCTCGACCCCAGCTGGTCACACCACGCACAACGAAACGGCCATTCTCCTCACAAATCAAGGGTCCACCACTGTCACCTTGACAGGTATCAGTGATGCCTGTAGCTGACTTGCCGGTGGCGCACATCATGTTGCGAGTGACATGCTTGGCATAGGCCCTGGCACAATCCGTATCATTGATGACGGTCACCGATGCCTCTTGAAGGGTATCGGGTACGGGGCCTGAAGAGGCCGTAGTGCCCCAGCCCGTGATGCTACACTCCGCACCAGACTTGTCATCGTCCGTGGGCAGGCACGCAGTTCCAATACAATCAGTGATGGGCATGGGAGAATCTAACTCTATCAATGCAAAATCACCATCAGACTCTGCCATCTGGTTGTAAGTTGGGCTGCTGAAGATGCGTTTCACCCGACGTGTCACAGCCGCTTGGTTTGAACTCTTTTTCCAATCACCTGAGACAATTCGAAGCCTCTTGAGTTGACAAATGTTTGTTACTTCTGCTGCACAGTGGGCTGCTGTCAACACCCATTGAGGTGTAATGAGCGTCCCACCACAAAAGTGCCAGGGATGATTCCTCACCATGGACTGAATACTCACCTGCCATCGATACGCACATCGTACTGCATTTCGACCATGAACAATCCGAGTCCTTCGGCCATGGCGGAAAGGACCTCCCATCACACCACACTGCTTCAAGTCTCTTGAGTCTCTGAGGTTTTTCTCACTCGAAGCTGTGAGATTCAGAGTCCACAGATACAAAACAAAGAAAACGGGGAATTTGAGGAATGCCACCATGGCTCCAACTACAAGTCTACCAGAATTCGGCGCTGGTTTTTTCTAGCGGGCCCCAGTCAGCTACTTTTGAGCTGTGCCCTCTTGAGCCAAAGAGTGACGAAGAGTTCATCAACATAGATACTGTAACTAGGAAGACAGAGTGACAACTGGGGTGCTAGTACAAAACTATGAGAAAATGATAAAACTTCTCGTCACGGCATCATGCCCTCAAATCCAAGGGCCCGTGCACATCTGTTCTTTCTCAAGAAGCAGCTTCTCCTCTAGCTAATCAGTTTCAAGTTTCCCCGCGAAGTATATATGTTTATCATGTGGAAAATAGTGGAAATACATTGACCATAGATGAGAACCACTTGGGTTCAACTGATGCAAAACATCACAGATGTTCGCCAGAGCGCGATGGATCAATGGATCAATGGATCATTCAATGACCAACTCACCTAAGGAACACGAATCAAGCTGTCCTTATCTCGCTCCAGTTGTTCCAGATCAGTACCTCAGATGCAAATATGGACTGCCCAAAATGGATGGCAGTCCACCCTTCAAGTGACTATGAATGATATTCAATGCAAATAAATAAAGCTTACTGTAAATTTACAGTAATATGATTTGATATGATTTAGTCACTTAGTCGATTGCCTCGTGATTTACCAGCCACTAAGCCTGGATGACTACCATGTTCGTGCACCACTAAAACAAACTGCTTCTGACTCTCTCACTATCACCAAGGCCAGCCAATCTTGGGCCACAAACTCAGCTGCTGAATGGTGTGAGCTGCTCGCTCCTTTTCAGCCTCGCGACCGTGGGTTGTTGTTTTCATCATGGGCCAGCACCAAAACTTGAAACCGGAATGATCTGCGGACAATTCAGATAATAGTGATTCTGGAAAGAGGTGGCAGGAGTTGGCGGAAGCTTTCACAGGCATACACTTATACACCAATAGCAAACATACACAACATATCTGCATACCTGGCATGTAAGTGATATATACCTGTATATATGTTGGGAATTCTGATACTGAACCAGAATCCTTCCTTAAACTGATAACCTCTCACAAAGAGATCTGTATAATGTATCTTGCAAACGTCTCTATATAGATGGAAACGCTTTCAAAAATGCATGGCAAAGGGGTGACATCTTAAGGTCTAGTATGTTTATGTTTGCCGTCGCTTCTACCAATGAAGCTGTCACAGGAATGAAGCAGTGACCGTATGTGACGATGACCAGGTGACCTGCGATCAAAAAAAAGATTGAGATGATTGAGATAGGTCGCTCAACATGATCTTGCTACCTATCTAACTTACAATAATTGATAAATCATGATAAATCCTTAACCAAATTCCAGGTCTCTTGTTCCTTGATTCAATACCACTTCCCAGTCAGGTTGGCTACCTGCAGTTGCGAAAGGCGACGTTCATTGGCAGAGCGCACCTCAACCTCAGAAGTGTGGCAACTTTGCATGTCCACCCAACATCAAAGGCTAGTCCTTCAGAATAAGGTCATCAAGAAGCATCATTTTCTTTTTTGGGCGCAGTGTTGAAGAACACATTTGCCACATCTATATATATATAATATACATATATATACACAAGTAATTACATATTTTAACCATGCCAACCAATTCTCAAATCTTATGATGTTCTGAGGCCATCATACAATGGCACGATCCAACTCCACGTTGCTATTCCGGAATTGCTCCACCTGCAACTGCCAGCTCTCAAATATCACCAGAAAGATCTAACGTTTCCCCCGTTTCCCCCGTTTCCCAAAAGGAACACATGACAATTGACATCCAGATGCCTTGCTTGACAGCTGGGTAACTATAAATTTCCACTCATATTTTTCTGATGGCGATGCTATTTTCGGGCATGATAATTCACCTGGAGACCTATGTAATTGCAAGCAGTTACATGATTCCAGCAAATCACATTTATTGCAGTTTGTAGAATTTCTATGCGTGAGACAACATCACAATAAAAACACGATGAGGGTGAGATACTATGACATTCTTCGTCTCAAACTGCATCATGAAAGGGAGTTGCTGCAACTAATTCCAGGAACAGTGCATGTATACATGTAGAAATGATGTATCCCTATATCCTGTTTAGTTTAGCCATGACTGTGGTGATTGGGTCTTTGGTGATTTAGCCAAAGTCATAGAAATTCACAAAAAAGAATACTCCAAATATTTGGTCTGACTACAGCCATGCCGACGATATGAAAGGACATGCATATAGTAGCCGTGCCAATGATGCTTCTGAATCAGCTTCCCTTCACATTCATCATGTCTATACATATGCCTACTGATCTACTTGTACAAAACGTATTTTCCTCCTTTCCGGAACCTTGCGATATGAGTAATGCGATACCAACACCTTACCGAGTCTCAGGACCTCTTGCTGCAAGTTGGAGATTTTCCCCTCCTCTCAGGGATTTGCAAGGAACCCAGTTCCACTGGAAGACTCTTGGTGGAACCATGACTTACGAAAGATGTCATCCAATAATTAAATGATCGCATGGTTAGAGCTGGCAACACACAAACAAACAACCAACAACCTTGTAGAAGACACCTGAAGGCAAGACAATGAAGACTCCCATCTAATGTCCCCTCCATCATCATTCCAGTTTTGCCATCTACAGTTCTGATTTTTCATTCATCGTGACGTTTGCTACTGACGGGTCCCATCGATGACACGCACTGTCACGGAGAGTTCTCCATTAGACTACACCATCTTCGAGCATGTTTGAACAATTGCAGAATGTGTTTTGAACATGCTTGGGCCTCTCCCAGATTCTGGATCCCCAGCGCAATTGAGAACTAGCACACTGCGGCACACCCCCAATGTCCTGCTCTGCAATGTCTGCATGGAGACATTTGATTCGAGCAGTCTTATCAGCCAGGTCCCGTTCCTCATCCAAAAGCTTACCGACATCGGAATCTCATCCACAGAGCAAATGGCAAATCGGGGGGCCCTAACAAAAATCACAATTCAATCCAATTCACTTCTAACAACATATAGGTAAAAATAGGTATTGCATAAACGATTCACTTTTACCTATATTTACCTATATTCAATTTGCCTATGTCCAAATACAGCTAAAAAAATGGCAAAAAATGGGTGAAGTCTAGAAACTCTCAGCCAAGAGGCTTGATCTGTTAGTCGCTCCTCCGCAGCCTTCACAGTTGGATGCTGTGGTACTTTCGGTTCTAGCAAATTGTGTTCACGCATGCTTTTGGGTGCACTATACCTTTCTAGATAATAGATACGTAAGTTGAAATGCCTTCAGTTTTCATTGAAATTTATTTCTATGGAAACCAAATTGACAAAATTTTATTACTAAACTGCAAATCACAATTGGGTATGTAGGAAATCACCCCATTTTTTGTCCCTGGAGTCATCCGTTTCCCTTCGCGGCCGCCCCATGACCTGCAACTCGCTGAGGGAAGATTTATGAAGAGCTTCGACCTGCGAAGGGGTCCAGCGCCCTTTGATCCAAAAGCTACTTGGTTGGTGGTTTTTCAACCCCTGAAAAATTGATAAAATTAAAACCCATTTTCATATCAATCTCGTTCCCACACGGGCGTATGCGTGCGTATGTGACACGTGTCACATTTGTGTAATGACATTTTGAAACCAGTGTATATAATTACTTGCTGTAGACAGGTTTATGGGTTGAGGTCAAGTGGTAAAACGCATTCCCACAAACCTAAAACAAAACACTGAGACATAAAGCAAAAGATTTTAAGACACCGTTTCACGTTCCCACCGCGGAATCCAATTTTTCTTCATGGCTGCCCTAATGGGGGCGAAGATCGCAAATGGCTGCAAACAGATTGGCAGAGGCAGAAACTGAAAATTTGTGACATGATGACATGATGTGATTCAGGATTATTTTTTCCATATTGGTCACTAGACCAGCTGGGCAAGGAGGAAAACCAATCTGTAATAGTCGTGTTGTCGTGCTGTTGTTTCCTGACGTGTTTGAAAGTTGAGCCATGGTTTGGACACCTGGTGTTTAATATGTGCGGATAAACAAAAAAACACGTGTACTACATATGTCACTGTGGTGAACAGCAGGCCCAGGTAGGCCCTGTATACATCTCCATATCCTATGTCACATGCACGGGAAAAGTTACACCACCACAGGACATCATAAAATGTCAATCCAACTCACAATCCTTTGCATCAGGAAACAAGCTCAGACATAGGCATAGTGCCGTTTCAACACCCCAGGATCAAATATTGTTATGTTGTACTTAGTTTGAAAACATTGGTGTTTGCAAATGTTGGACATGGCCCGCGCATCACTCAAGGCTTCTATTCTTCGTTGCTTTCCCCTGGCATGCAACAAGTGCAGGTTCTTATGGAATTCATTCCGCCCCTCCCACCATGCAAACCTAATCGAACAGCATAAGAAAAGATCACTCTTCACTTTCAGCCACCCTTCCACAACAGACCCCAACATCTTCCAGCACCTTCAGCTTCCGACGCTTCTTGGGTCCTTTTCCTGAGCTCTCTACGGCCACGGCAGCTTCCACTGGCACATCTTCCAACGCAGCGTGCCGTGACGGAGGCGCCTAGCAGGGGTGAAACCGTGACTGGTGGTTTTTGGAAGCCCCTGAAATGGCCATATGATCATATATATGATGACGGTAGATGATGGGTTCATATTTATTTCACCCTCGACTCGAGCCGTCTCCAAATAGTCTCTTTTGGATGCACTATGCGAGTTCAGGTTCATTGTTTTGATGTGCACACCGTAAACGACATGTTTTGGCAAAAGTGTTTCCATGGCATCCGATGGGACAGGGAAGCACTGGTACTTGTGATTTTGTCGAGCTGTCACTCTAGTTTAGCATATACACTATACACTATTATAATAATACTCATCTATTTCATAACCGCCTATTATCCACCATGCGTTTATAATCATCTATAATTTATAATCTACTATTCTATTATAGTCTTTAACAGTACGTACATATTTCTGCATCTGCCTACCCACAGCACAACACTGGAACTCGTGGCCACACTGACGAACACAAAAAGCCGCATGGGCTCTTGTTTTCCGACGCAGCAGAGCTCGTCTTATGGGCAAACGTAGCATTGATGACAATATCAGCGATGCTGGGCTCTTCAGAGTTCCACATGAAAGCCTCAGGAAAAAATGCTTCCGGGACATGGGCAACTAAGGCGTTGCTCTCACGACACTTTTGACTTTTAATGTATCCAAAGACAAGCAATTTCAACAATATGTGGAGTAAATAATGGTTCTGGATGGGGTGTTGGCCTTCCAGTTTTCAACGTATACTAGCTATACTATTGCTTGAGCTTCCCTTACCCTACCTGTCGCGGGTCCTATGGGTCCGATGTTAAAAGCTCAGTTGCGGCGGCATTCCGCGTGCACAAACAATCTGCCGTTTGATGACGTACATATCGTACCATGACTAGAACCCAGGATGCAAGATTACAGCACTTGATTTACACAAATCTTCATCCAATTCGAGCAAGAAAGCCCAAAAAAAAAATCGGCCGGTGAGATTGACACGTTGGGACTGAAATGTAAAGTGCCGGGAGACCCAGGTCAGATGCAAACAGATCTTCAATCTCAGGTTTTTGAAAGTGGTATGCCAACAATGGCAAGGCATCCAAAAAGCCTTGCCAAGCGCAAGGGGAAAGGTGAGGAGTTCCAAAAAAAAACAAGTGCTATGATGGGAATCCCAGTTTTAAAGATCCAACATGCTCACACTCATGATTTGAAGAAGTTTATGATTAAACCTTCAGGGCTACACAATTTCTGAACCTTCAAGGAGTAGCACCCAGTGGCTTTCTGGGGCATGGTACATGTAGGTGTGCTCAAGTGCCTCAAAGGGTACCATAGATAAGCATACATGACCTTATCGTGGATACTATCGTTCCATTGGCCTGGACAAGGCTCTAGCTAATTACATAGAACATCTGTCTTTCCAACAAACACTGCATATAGATTCATATAGTCCTTATATCCAAGAATTTGACAAATGGAAGATTTGAGATGCATTTGTTGGGCTTGCCACCCTGACCTGGTAATAAGATTTACCTTTCCGCTCCAGGCTTCAGGTTGATTTCCAATATGGGAAGTTTCGAAAAGGGCGTAGGAATCCCAAGTCTTCTTGTCTGGTTTATAAGTAAATTATATCGGGGTGCTGTCCCTAGAGGCTTCACCCTCCTTCACTCTCCACCATTATATACTGGGTCTAGGAATATGTTTTTAAAGAAAAACATGTTTCTATACCCGTCTTTATTACTATTATAACAGCATCTATTTATGACTATGTAAATTGATGTTCATTCGATAGTTGTTACTCTTTCTCTTCTCGTCCTCCAAGACGGGTCACGCATTTCAGCGTCCGACAATTCAAAGGTAAAGATATCGGCATTCCTTAGTATCAAAAGTGCTCAATCTTCCAGGGCGGCCCCAAACCGAATACAAGCATGAAAATAAGACAAGGCTCAAGTACCCAGGTAAGACCAAAGCAGAAAACAGAACAAAAGAACTAGAGCCTACAGTTTATATACACTGGTCCAAAACTTTCGAGTCGAACCCGACAAGGATGGCTTTCGAAAGGTATTTCTCCACTTCCAGGTCATTCATGTTAGGCTATCCCTCAAAGTGAATCTGTCGAGCTTCTCCCGCAAGCGATCAGTGCGTTCGGATTTGGGAATCACGACCTCACTTTGCTGCTGTTGATCCATTGTGTGAGTCGTGAATATAATGTATATATATATATATATGTGCGTGTGTGTGTACAATTTTATGATATATACATATCTTTCATTCAAACTCAAGAGTTTGAAGAAGAAAAGAAGTTTGAGAGAGGGAATATATATGTATTATGTTATTAAATTACCGGTTATGAATATATCAAATTGACTGACCACATATATATATATATATACATCTGCGATCTTACGATACTGATTGATACTGTATCTTGTGTTCATCTATTAACAAAAATCCAATTCATCATCTAAATCTGGAACTTAACCAAACCCAAAAGCATGATGCAATTCCTCAACTCAACCTAGAAAAAGACAAGTCGTGAGATGCGTTTCTGTACTCAACTGCATCTCTGTGTCCATCGTTCCGCCGTTTCTTCGATTCGGAGTTGCTGTGCCATGCTGCAAGGCATGCCGTAGCAGGACTTGCGCTGCACTGCGGCCATGGCGCTGGGCAATTCGCTTCACCTGAAACAATCCAAGATGTCTCAAAATGCAAGCCCTGAAATAAGAAGAATAAGAGACATTGACAACATGTCTGAAGGGAAAATGCAGGCAACATTTATGAAGTACATTGAAGTACAGTACTGGTTTGGGTATGATTCAGGCACTGCATAAGCTGCTTCTTTTACTCATGCTAAAGGCAGCCCAGGGACGTGGACATCTTCCAAAGGCTGCAGCACATGAGGATACCTGCTGGGCGGTCGAAAAGGTCACGAGATCTCACTGCACATGCAGAAAACACGTACAAAAAATATGGCAAGAGTATGATGGCTCATGTAGCACTGTCAAATCATAAGAACCTATAATAACTTCATGTAAAAAGGGATCAATCAGGAACTGGTGGATTCACAAACAATTCACAAAAAAAGTAACGGCCCTCCTCAAATGAGTGCCTTCACCTCCTTTGTTCTTCCCCTTGTTACATTTCCAATCTGTTTCCAGTTTCCAGCTGCTGAACGTTGCCCAGGCACGCATCCAAGTTGCAGTAGCCCATTAGCACCACTCCCTGGTCTTGGAGCCTTCGTGCCACATCCTCAATCTGCTGTATGTGACATGATGGTAGACATGTTGGTGTTGAATCAGCTCGAATCTAGGATGGTCATAAATGTGAATGTTGCATGGGCCAGCACTATGGAATAACATGTGTGCTGCACACAAATGACATATCATGACATATCTAAAATGACATACGTCTAGTGAAGTCTATATAGAATTATAATATTATATAAAAATGTATACTGTATACCGATACCTCAGTGTACATTGCAAACATAGTATGCGCATAGATTGTCTTTCTTGTCAGCACCGTCCGCACATACCTTCAAAAGCATTTAGAGTCCAAGCCTTCGCACTCTGGCTTTTCTTCATCACACATGTCATATTCATATTCCGGTGATCAACATACAGACAACACATATGTTACCCTCACCCAAATAGTGCAAAACCATGCGAAACCCACCATTTGTGTCTGATCTCAAGCTGGGCAATTGACAACCCCATCCTTTTGCATTTAACCTCTGAAAGCTGAGGCACAACTTTCTCCACTGGTGCCCAACCGCGGTGGTAGATTGAAAACCTGAGATTGCCATTGCTTCAAGGCATAAAAAATCAAATCAGTGCCCCTCAATACGTGTATCAACTGCGAATCTGAGCGGATCATAAGGCATCTACATACAACATGGATCAAAATGCCACAACCACGTGCAGGATTTCGCATCATGTTCCCATTGTCTGACCCCAATGACATCATATGACATCAACTTCTCTCTACACCAAGGAACTTGTTCTGCACCACGTGTGGCTTCACACGCACTTTGGCGTTGAAGAGACTCCTGAGCTGTGAACCAAACGAGGCCAACCTCTACAAGCTGTAAGGCAATGGAATTATGACAATTCATGATGATGATGAAATTCCATTATACCATCTGATATGATGTGATATGATATGCTCCTGGTGATACTGTGATATGATGGGTTGCAATAGAAGATTTCACTACACCATCTTTAAATAAGAATATCATAATATTCATATGCTCCTACGTGTCAGTGTCATGACGCTCTAAAAGCTCAACAGCTTCAACCTCGGCTGAGCATCAAATCATCCAAGTTGAAGTTGGAAACACCCAGTGATCGCAACACTCCCTCATCGTAGAGCTCTTCCAAATCCTTCGTATCAACAGCAATCATCTTGGGGAATCCTCAGATCCTTAAACCTTGGTCGACTTAGTCCTTCCGATTCAGGATAGACCCATCACTGTCCGAAGGAATAGACCTCTCACTTATATCCATTGATCAGGCAGCTGAGCCTATGGTGACCGCAATAGAATCCAAAGGACTGATTTCGCCAACTGGATGCATTATTTCAGCAACTTCTGAACACATCAAGCATGGGAAAGACATTGAATTAAAAAAAAAACACCAGTCCTTCCACGCTCCAAGCATGCCTGGACAGGGACTGTGGAGCATGTACCTCAAGAAAACATGTAGACAGCATTTCCATGCATTTCCATCATTGCTGTAATGAAACAAGTGAAACCTTGAGATGTTCTTAAAATATTCCAAGAATAGAATGACTAAGGAAGCACAAATCCATCTCTATCCAAATGGCTTCAAACAGCGACAACACTATTCGTCTTTAAGTCAGGTATAAGTAGTATCCATCTGAGATTGAATATTGCCAGGTTGGCCCTTTGACATGTGCAAATGTGATCATATGTGATCTAGTGATATGCCTCCCCCTTCTACCCCCTGAGCCACTGGTCAATGTAGGTGGTCTTCAGCCGCTTGAGTTGCAAACGCACCAATGCCTTGCCGAACTGGCTATTATGAAACCGGAATCATAATAACAATCATGCCATTTTTCAAAAGCTGATTATCACTGTCACTTTTCCTTGTCCTCACCAACACCACCACCACCACCAGCAGCACCACCACAGCGCCAACAACTACAAGGAGAAAATGATGATGATGATGATGATGATGATGAACAAGAAAGAAAAGTACCCTCAAAGCCCTTCAAGGTAAGCCCTCTGACCTTGGCCTTCTTTCTCTTGCAGCTCCGTTCATCCGACAACTTCGTGGCCAAGAACAGCTGCGTCCGTGGTACCCTGGAGAGATGCCAGGCATCTCCCAGCTCAGCCTGGTCTCTGACGAGTGCATTGCGCTGTGCGATACATCTCCACAAATTGACCGATTGCTGATGCATGTTAAATGACCCCATTCAAATGTCACATGTTTGGAATCTATACGACAACCTTGGCTACTCCCAGTACACCTTGCAAAACAGACAAACGTTCCAATTAATCCACCAAAGACAGGACTTATTTCTTCAAGGCATGAAATCGACGCGACAATTCATCCACTTGAAAACGCAGAAATGAAAGGCAATCTCCTACAGACGAACCGCTTGGGTGCGATGTTTCTGTCTGGCCTCGTTTTCATAGGCCTGTGCCGTGTCCACGAGGCGATAGCCCATTTTCAATGCCTTTACCATGGCGTCCTGGGACAAGATGGACATAAATCAGTGGAAAAAGTAAGATGGAATTTGAAATCTATGTCCCAATATACCCAAAAGGTAATTTTATGTAATCATTCTATTAGTACCTCAAGTTGGAGTGATCCAGGAGGCCCAATGTTAGGACCCCAAGCTCCAAAACAGGGATACCATGGGATACTGTACCGGAATATACCTCACCCACATATCGATGTTAGTGATCTGGTATGATCTGGTGAAAAACCAGTATGATGCGACCGCTGGAAGTTCCATCCTCTATGCACAATAGGCGTTGCATCCAAGTCGCTTGTCCCTTTTGTCCATTCAGCATGGTTGTGCCCAAACCCAAACGTGGCATTTCCAAACCGTTGGACAAGCGTATTGTACCTGAAATGCCGGATTCATGTCCAATCATCCAAAGACAACACAACGAAAGCCCATCTTCCAGAATTGCTTGATCAAGATGGAGAACATGGGGGGGATGTTAGAATCAAGATCTTGAATCTTGATTGATGGAGTTCAGAATTCTCATGCCCAAGTCTTCAGAGTGCTCACTTAAACTTGTTCTAATGTTGCTGGCTGCCATCCCATCCAGTGTAGAAAAATTGATGGAATGATTCAGATCACTTGCACTCGCTCCTCCTCTTCTTAATGCATCTAAACATTGATATTTTGAGGGGATACTGCATTACAACAACAACAACAACAACAACAACAACAACAACAACAACAACAACAACAACAACAACAACAACAACAAGAACAAGAACAAGAACAAGACAAGACCTTACGCACATCGCGGGCCCATCAATTTCCTAGTGTCGTTTTCGTTTTCCTACAGCTTTCTTGCCAAGTTGCCATTCACAAGTTGTCTTGCCCCTATAGATTTTGAAGGCTCATCGTCCTGGGAGGTCCTGAAAAACAGCCATATTCATACGTGGGTGTGAGTGAGCGTGATTAATCGCGGGATTTTGGAGGCAACTACCTACTAACACGTTTATTTCTCTCGTCTCGTTTTCAATGCGATACACTCCCTGGAACTAACATAGCCTCTGAAAATAGGCCTTCACAGAAGGAAATTCACATTCCAACCATTAATCATTATAATATTTCAATGGCTATGTTAGTTTCACGGAGGGTAAAAATTGATGCAACGCTGAATTTCAGGAGACCAAGGTACGTTTCGCCCGTGCCATTTATTTGCTTCAGCTCATCCAAAAACTCATCAAATGCAACGCCTCGGACGGTTCTTGCTTCGAGGCTGATTGCTGCACCAACTGATGCCTGGTTTCTAGGTTCTTCCGTCTTTTAACTGGGTCTGATAGAGCTTAGTTGGGTTCCGATCTATCATATTCAGCGAAATTCCGGACGGTTTTCGGGCATTTTCATGATCCGAATCTGAGATCCCAAAATTTCACCGCGTGACGTGCAGCCTCCAAGGCCTTGCGTTGCCGTGGCTCTCCCCGTGGCGCAGCACCCAGGAGCTGTTGCTCTGCCAAACGCAAGGGGCGTAGCTTTGACCTTAGATTCCGGAGAGATGCGGATGTATCCCGTCTTCTTGCTGCAAATTACACCGATAATCACCGATACATTCAATCATTTATACATATCTATATATCATTTCTACATATATCTATATAGTGTCTTGCTTCCCGCCATAAGTTTCATTGTGGTTGCTCATCTCTCCCCTGATGTTCCGGAACCCTGGTCTACCAAGCCGACGCATCAATGGTTGGTTCCAGTGCCAAGCGCGCGCTGCGAAGGGCATAGAGCCATAACTCTGAGAATCCCAAGACCCAATCAAGGTCATCCTGAAGAACTGGTCTGTGAGGATGACTTCTAAAACAAGCTAAAACATTCTACAGTATTGCAACTTGGATTTTGACAATAAGAAACACCTGAGAGAACAAGCACCAGTGTAGGTGTAATTGATTGATATAAATCTTCCACCCACCGGTGGTCGCCAGTGCCTCATCAGATCCATCATCCACTAGTATCCACACAATGTTTCGAGTCCAACTGTCCACCCTGTTCTCTTGGCAAGCGTCGAAATGCGTCTCCTCCGGATCTTTCCCGCCTTCAAGAAGTTTCATGCTGTTTCAAGTTTGAAGAAAATATTTGCAGTACAGCATGCCTTGAGAGCCCCATTGTTTGCCAAGAATACATATGAAGACCCGGTGTTTTTATCAGCTTGATGCAAAGTTTTTGTGGGATGGTCATGGCAGTTTGGACCATAGGCTATTGATGGCCATTGCAACATATTGTGACTAACTCATCCTCGCGAAGCCACTATCCCTGGATCATCAATCAGCGTGACTCATGACAATCTGAGGACCAAAAAGCCATGATGACAACAATCATCTTGATCCACACATTTGATGAGAGCCCACTCCAAAATACCAATGTCCAAGTTATAGATGCATCTAGTTGCATCCATCTGTCACATGTTGTTCTAGAAATGATCACTGCCCAAAACAGTCAGCGCCTGCTGCTATGTAGGCTTCCAATCGAAAATCGCTGCGGCTCTGCAAAGCTGCTTCTGCAAAGTCTCGCGGGTTGGGCCTTCATGGGAAACATTCCTCTGGGAAGTAGTCTTAGATGGTGGACTTGTTGTGTAACACCTATATCTTCAAAGCCAATTCTAGAAGTGCTGGTCACTATGAAAAAAAATACCGGACAAAGAAACTTGGGTTTGAACTACAAATTCAGCAAACAATCAGGGTTTGATAGGATACGTTTTTTGTTGTGTTTTATTGCCATGAGTGAACACACTTCCCACTTCAAAAATGTGGGATAGTCTCGGGCACCACGGAATATACGGAATATGTCGGCACTCGTGCAGAAATCGCTATATACAGTGATCCACAAACCTGAGACGGAACAAAACTAAATATAAGGGAAACGGGAAGCGGCAAACCCATGTGTCCGACATCGAATCCACCCATCCTTCACATAACCCTGATTTGAAACCCACCCTATCTCCTGTACCCAACAGCTGTAGGAATCAGCAAAGCCCATGCTATCAGCGTCATGGCTCCACATTGGAACAGTAACTGCAAACTTTCCCTTGAAAATTAGTCCGCCCGATTGGGAAGCTTTCTGGTTTGGACACCACATGACATGTTTCTGGGGCCCCATGATCTGCAAGCTACTTCAGTTCAGCCCCCTCAGTGGAAAAGAACCGCCACTATTTCGGTTCGTAGCTTACATTTCCAACAAAATAGATGAGCACGCCTTAGTCTTTCCCAACAAGTGTGAAAATCGGAAGGTGAGCAGCTGTACTCTGCAAGCGTCACTTTTTTTTGGATGTTTTTTGGCTGCCTTTCTCACATTTAAAGTATTGGTAAATTTCGACTTTTCAAATAGTTTTGAACGAACTGAAAGAATTCAAATCCACAAAGCATCTCTTCCAACTCTACGAAAGTTCGTTATTTTTCAATGCACATGCCGTCAATCTAAGCTTTGCCATCAGGCTAATTAAACTCATCTCTTTGAGATCGGACTGCGTCGCGAAAGGCATGCAACGGCCACTTGCAGTCAACAAAACTTGCGGTGTTGAAACACACCTGCACTGCATAACAAGATTATCAACAGTAGGTGGCAACAGCAAAGTGATGCAAAGTAATAATACAATAATACATTACAGCCATTAGTGGCCTCTTTATGTGTTGCCATGTATCAGTGCATGTCTGGGGCCACGTCGCAGGTCATGTAAAGGATTCATGTGGTGTATTGTAAAATACAATGAAATGTTATATATGGTTTATTGGTCTCAAATCTCAAACATTACATGTTACTGATCCTTTATAAAATTCTTACGATTCTAAATCATTGTCACTTAATCTGTATTGTTCAACATGATTCTGTATTCTTCAACGAAATTCTGAATATTCTGCATTAGCCTATTCATAGATTATTGGAAATTATTTTGAATTATTCTATAGGGTATAATTCTCAAATTGTTCTTGATTAATGCCAATGATTCTCTATATTCTTTGTCATTCCATTTTCTTCTACATTATGTTCAAGTAATCTGAATCACTGAAACTTGCTGTTTCTATTCTGTTCTACTCTATTCTTTTCGCTTGTATTCTATTCTATTCTATTTCTATTTCTATTTNTCTATATTCTTTGTCATTCCATTTTCTTCTACATTATGTTCAAGTAATCTGAATCACTGAAACTTGCTATTTCTATTCTGTTCTACTCTATTCTTTTCGCTTGTATTCTATTCTATTCTATTCTATTTCTATTTCTATTTCTGTTCTATTCTATTCCTACTCCCTTCCGCTCATTTCATGTGTGTGCGCGGTCCGGAGTGCGCGAAGATTGAAAGAGAAAGTAAAAAAAAACTATTTGCCAATATATATAACATTATTTAAAAAAATATATACTATATAAAAATCCAAGCATATATAATAATAGATTGCAGTTTAAATACATATCTATTTATTCATATAAGATAAAAATTAAAGCATATTGAAATATTTAGTATAAAAAATAATATGATTTTCCCCTTGCCCAGAACGGTTCTGAACGGTTCTGGGGCCATTTTTGGGTAGTGCCTGGAACGGTTCAGAACGGTTCCGGGACCGCCCCAATTTCCAGAACTAATCAGAACGATTCCGAACGGTTCTGGAACTAATTGTGTTTTTGCCACCCGGAGCCCAGAACGGTTCTGGTAACTCAGCTTTCTAACTACTATTTTATACCGTGTTTTAAAAAGATGTATGCAAATAAAAGGACAAATAAACACATGCAGTAAATTGTTTTCATGTAATTTTTCAGATTCTCCAAAAAATGGACAGAAAAGATATAAAGCTCGTAAATCATACAAAAGACATTCCAGAATCTATTGGAAGTGATAAGTGGTGAACAGCTGGTGGGATCAAAGTGGGCCAAGATACTAAAGCTTTTCATACTCAATGTCGAGTTCGGCAATCTCACGGGCATGTGAGAAGTGGCCAGCTTGTGCAACTTCGGAGCTGCCATGCAGAGACAACAACATAAGGCTTCATCTGGGTTGGATTGAGGGGTCTGTTCCAAAGATCTGTGCAAATGTTCAAGGATACAAGTGGGACGGAGGTGGGACGAAAAGGGGCGGAAGTGGGACGGAAGCGGAAGTAGGACGGAAGCGGGACGGAAGAGGGACGGAAGTGGGACGGGAGTGGGACGGAATAGCCAACCGTTCTAAATAGTTCTGGGGCCGTTGGGGAACCATTCTAAATAGTTCTGGGAGGCGGGGGAAGCTTCACGAAAAAAATGCTCGGTGTAGTGGCTGGCTCGGGGGCGGCGGGAAGAAGAAAAAGAATTGCAGGGGCCCTTCCATAGTCTTCAGTTCCCATGAAAATTTTGTGTACGAAACGTTGGTCAGATACTTTTTCACTTTTCCTTTACTCCGTGCGCTCCCTCCGGAGCGCGCGAAAGGCAGTTAGTGAACGAATTGTATTTGAATTGTTGCAGCAGAAGTGTTAGAAAAAGAAGGCAAGGAGACTAGGTTTGTAGTGTGGTATTGAATCAAGTCAATCAAGGGTAGAGAACAGTTGTAATGTATCTTTTGATTTCTGTGTCAGCAGTCAAAAGGACAAAGGCAGGAAGGCTTGGTTTGTACCTAGGTCCACAATCCATCCAATGTGTAGGAAACAGGGGCAAAATACTTCATTGGTCAGATACTGTTTCACTTTTCCTTTACTCCGCGCGCTGCGGAGCGCGCGCTAGCGCGCGGTCCGGAGCGCGCGAAAGGCAGTTAGTGCACGAATTGTATTTGAATTGTTGCAGCAGAAGTGTTAGAAAAAGAAGGCAAGGAGACTAGGTTTGTAGTGTGGTATTGAATCAAGTCAATCAAGGGTAGAGAACAGTTGTAATGTATCTTTTGATTTCTGTGTCAGCAGTCAAAAGGACAAAGGTTTGATATAATTTCTAGATAAAGACCTTCTCATATCTTTATGACAATGTTTATTTATCTTCTAGTGACTATCAGTGAGTTTTGAATTTGTCTCTAGCATCAGTTCCGATTCTCGTACTGTACATTGCATGTTTGTATTTGTTTTGCTTGGTCTGTGTATATGATACATTGAAATTTCCTTTGGTTTTCTATTCTGCACTATCTACAGTTTCACTTTCCTATCTTTGTCACGCATCTAGCATTTTGGTTATGTTATGTTGATAAAAATATTTTTACTTTGCATGACCAACCTATATTATGAACTTCCCTTAACCTTGATGGAATTCATGAAACCCACATGGAATGCAGTTGTATTGGTGTAATTAAATAGCTAACACCTGTTTTTGAGTGACTAGCATTAATATATGACTACTCCTAATATCTTCAAATTATGTGTTCCTCATTGTTGAGCTTTCAGTCACAAAGAATGTTACTGCAAATCTGTTACATCAACTGTTAGGTAACCTTGCCCTCCTAGATTTTGGACACGTACCTCCAGAACACAAAGCCCGGAATAAAGAGGCCAGTAATGGCCATAATATATTAGTTTTAAATTTATCCAATATCTAAATATATATGTATACATGTGAAAAATATAAATATCTTTGAATAAATCATATTTATTTTAGGAATCTTGACTTAGAATATTATATTTTGGAAATATAATCTTAAAATCAATTTATTTTTTTGAATTTTTCAAATCAGATTGCTAGTGGCTCAGCAAGAAAACTTTACTAGGTTCTATGTCAAATCAACACTATTCCTCCATCTGGAGTTGCCGTAAGTTGGCTCGTCCTGCCAATCTTCAACTTCCTCATGTGGTCGTTTTCCTCCTTTCCCTTTCTGAAAAGATGCTCTTGGGACCGAAAAAGCTGTGATAGGTGCCGAGGATAAAGGCATTGAAACAGATCGACCTTGGACACTCTATAGCACTCTGACACTGCCTAGACCCAAGCTGTAACACTTCATTTGGGTGACGAAGATTGCTCCGGTGAGTTCCTTTAAAACAGCAAATCAAAGTTTTGAATAGTCTTGAACTATAATAAAACATGATAAAACCATATGAGGCGTGGTAAGAATTTCTTGCTCTCCGGAGAAAAGAGAAAATGAACATTGGCAAACTTAGTTGTCCCCCTATTGTTTTAGACCCTTGCATGAACGGCACAAAAATTTGAGGGGACCTCATATAAAACCAAGGAACCTGAACCCATAGACCCAGGCGCTTTGGGCGTGGTGCCGAACTTCTCCAGCTTCTTATCTTGCTCGCTGGAAGATTGCGGGGCTAGTCTGGGTGGTTTACTCGGTTCTGGCACTGGACCATCGCTTGGATCAACCTTTCTCTTCAACGTCAACACGCCAAGCTTGGCAGTGGCGTAGCCTGGAGTCAAGGGCAGCTGCTAGTCCAATCTTGCTGGCATGGTGTAAGCATGATGTGCCTCAACAAGAGCTACATTAGTAGATTTACATCTATAATATAGACATATATATATATATCAAAACAAATCCTTTTGGCAATTTGTCAAAAAGATCGATTCAATCGTTTCAGTCATTTGCAGTCCAACTAGCACTATGAGCTCACTAGAGCTGAGCCTCTGGCCTCTTGGCCTCCTAGCTCGCACCATCAGAAATCCAGAAATCACGATTTAAAATTTAAAGCTAGGGGCCTGAAGTAGGGATCAAAAGGATCAAAAAATCAGGATCAAAAATCTGGAATAATAAGGATATACGGATAAAACGTAACATAAGGACTTATTAAACGGTTTTCCAATGTTTTCACTGTGTATCTGCAGTGTTTCAACTTGAGCTGCTCTGCAAAAACGAAAATTGTTCAAGTAATGGGTTCTGCCTCCCCTTCTGCCAACGATCCTGTCCCTCCAACGTGCCTGAAGGAAGCCTCCGTTCCCTTGCATGGCTGGGGGGCGGTGGCAGTGTCTTGGGCCGGACCGGAACGCTACGAACGCTGGTGGTCACAACCGCTGGCCCGGTATCACCTTGATCCTCCAGAAGTGGATCCTGCTCCGTCATGGGCTCGGCACGTTTGAAGACACAAAAAACCATGGGTTTCGTCAGCTCCACTTTGATCTTGTCGGCTGTCTTGGCAGAATTCACTTCAACCAACTCATCACCAAAAGCTACAGCCTTGGAGGGATTTTCCTGATTCCAAAGGTCTATTGGACTCCCCTTGCTGGCCTCCGCAAAACATCGGAATCCTTTGGCTCCAGATTGGGGATCCCAATTAAAACCCCAACTTTCATCATGGTTTTTGGTCAACATCACTGAGAAGTGCCCTGCCGGGAGGGCTTCTGGATCCTCTGGTGCTTCAGCTTCATCATTCTTCCTTTCAAGTTTCTCTGGTGCCTCAACTTCCTTCTGTTGGGTATCGGTATCATTAACTTCCTCAGGTCGTTGTTCCCAATTCTCAACTTCATTCTGCTCCTCAGGTTGTCGTTGCCAATTCTCAACCTCATTCTGCTCCTCAGGTTGTCGTTGCCAATTCTCAACTTCATTCTGCTCCTCAGGTTGTCGTTCCCAATTCTCAACTTCATTCTGCTCCTCAGGTTGTTGTTGCCAATTCTGCTCCTCGGGTCGTTGTTCCCAATTCTCAACTTCATTCTGTTCCTTAGGTCGTCGTTCCCAACTCTCAACGTCATTCTGCTCCTCAGGTTGTTGTTGCCAATTCTCAACTTTATTCTGCTCCTCAGGTCGTTGTTCCCAATTCTCAACTTCATTCTGTTCCTTAGGTCGTCGTTCCCAACTCTCAACTTCATTCTGCTCCTCAGGTTGTTGTTGCCAATTCTCAACTTCATTCTGCTCCTCAGGTCTTTGTTCCCAATTCTCAACTTCATTCTGTTGGGTATCGTCAACTTCCTGAGGTTGCTGTTCCCAATCCTTTGACTTCCAGCTTGATGGTGACCACTTCCCCCTGGACTTCCACCCCCATGATCCAGACCAAGTGGACCCATCTGCTGTTGCATCTGGGCTCCATTTGTTATCGAACTTTTGAGCCTGCCAGCCATAGCTACTTTTGTGCCAAACATGTGGATAGCGAAAACATGAGGACTTGCTTCCCTCCCATGTCTTCTCCGGCTCAGGAGGGGTCTCAGGCTCAGGAGGGGGCCGCTCCCATCTCTTCTCTGGACGGGTCTGCCATGTCTTCTCTGGCTCGGGGTGGGCCTCAGGCTCTGGAGGCCACTCCCATGTCTTCTCTGGCTCAGGACGGGTCTCAAGCTCAGGAGGGGGCCGCTCCCATGTCTTCTCTGGCTCAGTCGTCTCTGGCGCCGGAGAAAACACTGGGCGCGCTTTTGGCAGTGGAGCTGCCGGCTGGCTTTCTATTTCCTCTTCTTCTGCAAGCCATTCTGACAAGTTCTCCGCCGGTTCGTAGACCTGTGGCTCGGGTTGAGTTTCGACGGCGCTCTTGACAAACTCTGGGGAGGATTCTTCTGCCACCTTGGGCGTGGAATCTTCCAGGGATGGCTCCGGATCTGTTTCACGGCTCGCTAGATCTTCTGACGCCATGGGAAGCTCGGCAGCCTCTTCTGTCTCTATTTCTATCTCTGGGTGCTTCCACTCTGGCAAGGGTGCATCAGCCTCTGGAATTTGTCCCACTACACATCCACTCTCGGCAGCAATGCTTGCTTTCACTAGGGCTGGGCTTTTAGTACTGAATCCATCCACTACTATGGGCGTTTTCACACTGGCCTTGGGTGTTGTGCCATCCATGCACATCGCCACAGCTTCAGGTGTTGACGCAGCAGCTTCAGGTGTTGATTCATCAGCTTCAAATGCTGCTGATTCATCAGCTTTAGGTGCCGATGCAGGTGCCAGTGGAGGCCCCCGAATTAGTGCTTTGGGGGGAGGTGCCCAATGCCTTGCTCCTGGCCGGGCATCTGCTTTGGCCATGCCATCTGGTTTGGCGGCTGCTTTTACTATCGGTACGCCCTGATTTTTTGTTGGTCCTTGAGTTGAAGTCTCTTCTCCCAAAGTTCGTGGCACGCTACTTTGCGCCTCAGGCCGGCTGGCCCGCAAAGCAGCAAGGCCAGCAATGACTCCAAATGAGCCAAATGGTCCTTTGGAAGGCCCGCTTCGGCTCAGTGCAGCTCTGATTCTATCCACACTGGATGCACCCTTGGGAGGTACAAATGGTTCAGGAGCCTGAGCTTTGGGAGGTACAAATGGTTCAGGAGCCTGAGCCTTGCGAGCTACAAATGGTTCGGGTGGAGCCTGAGCCTTGGGTGGTACAAATGGTTCGGGAGCCTGGGCCTTGGGAGGTACAAATGGTTCGGGAGCCTGAGCCTTGGGAGGTGGAAGTGGGTCGGGAGCCTGAGCCTTGGGAGGTGGAAGTGTGGGAGGTGGAAGTGGGTCGGGAGCCTGAGCCTTGGGAGGTGGNGTACAAGTGGTTCGGGTGGAGCCCGAGCCTTGGGAGGTACAAGTGGTTCGGGTGGAGCCTGAGCCTTGGGAGGTGGAAGTGGTTCGGGTGGAGCCTGAGCCTCAACTTTCGGTGGTGGAGGCGGTGGTGGTGGCATTGTGGCTTGTGTCTTGCAGGCAGCCTTCGGGTGTACTGTTGGTGTTGTGGTGGTTTGTCTTGAGCGCTCCTCCCTTTGCATCTGTTCATGCAATTGTTGAGCCAAATCATGCTGCTGATTCATTGAAGCATCTTGATGTGTCTCCGCATTCTGTTCCCATGGCGCTTGCTGTTCCCGGTGGCCTTGCTGTTCCCATGGCGCTTGCTGTTCTCGGTAGCCTTGCTGTTCCCATGGCGCTTGCTGTTCTCGGTAGCCTTGCTGTTCCCATGGCGCTTGCTGCTTCCGGCGGCCTTGCTGTTCCCATGGCGGTTGCTGTTCCTGGTGGCCTTGCTGTTCTGGCTGGCTTTGCTGTTCCCAGTTGCCTTGCTGTTGCCATTGTTGTTGTTGTTGCTGCTGCTGCTGTTGTTGCTGTTGTTTTTGTTGTTGTTGTTGCTGCTCATGAGCCTGCCTCATCTGCGCTTGCTGATTCATCAGCGCTTGCTTCTGCATTTGCTGATTCATCTGCATTTGCTGATTCATCTGCATTTGCTGATTCATCTGCACTTGATGTTGCTGCATCTGTGCTTGCTGCAGTTGTGCTTGTTGAATCTGCTGCATGTAGGCCTGATGCTGCATGTGCGCCTGTTGCTGCTGTGCCTGCTGCATGTGCTGCTGCTGTACGCGCTGTTGCTGGGCGTGCATCTGAAGGGCTTCCGCTTCCCGTGCAGCTTGATGCTTTCTGGCTTGCAAGCGTGCTTGAAGTGCACGAAGCTCTTCTGGAAACAAGCACTGGGCCTGCTGATCCAATAACATATAGTGCTGCCGTAGCATCTGCATCTCTGATTGAAACTTCGCCAAAGTTTGCGTCTCTGCAGCTGACAAGTTCTGGAATTCTTGCATGTTTCTAGCATGGTCCAGGAACTTTTGACGGACTTCCATCTCTTCATGCGTCTGGTAGATTTGGGTCTCCAGGTCTTGGATGCCAATCCTCCGTTGCTCTTGTAAGCGTGCCTCATCATGGCACGCTTAAGCTTGAAACATTTTGAAATTGTTGCGGGGGAATCAGTGTCAACTTAACATACTTAACTTATCTTTCAAACTTTTCAGTTCATGGGAACATGCAGGAAGCGCCTTCTCCTCATCTGGCATCATGGCTCCAACACCAACACCTCTTGTCGTGTGAATGACCTCGGCAGGCGCGGCAGCACGCCACATCCTTGACAAAGTACTTAGATGACAATCACGAGTGCAAATGCCTTCTCAAAAATTCTGAAGGGTACATTAAATCAAACCTCTGTGAGAAATCTTGCACTTGGTAGCATCGCCCCATATGAAAAGTGTTCATACACTTGCTAGCAATCCTTTGAAATTGAAACTCTTGGGCTATCTTGGGCTCAAAATGTGCTTCCGGTTTTTCTGTGGTTCCTCTGAACCTTTTTTGTGTTGTTTTTTATTGTACATAGAGCAACTACTGCAATATATCAGTACAATAGTACATCTCACATGGATGACTGCCAAACGTGATGATGAGAAAATGAAAAAATCAACGTTTGAGTGTCGTTCAAAATCCTGACTGCCTCTGTCTACTCAAAAAGTGTGTGGCTCAACTGCCGAGGTGTGAAAACTCAGGTTGTGAGAGGTCAAGTGATCACCGGTTACCGTTCTCCATGACGCTCCTATTTGTTCAGTCCTTTTAAAAACGAGATTCCAACCTGCATCCCCTGAACATCCTTTCAAACCATCGAAGATCATCGAAGCTCACAAATATAACGAATTCTAGCCTATGGTCAACATGATTCATGATTCTCACTCTTCCATATGATTTCCAATATCTTCCCTCACGTGGACCCAACCTTGGTGATGTGATTCAACAAAACTTCCTGCGTATGCGAGGTGCATCATATCAGGTGGGGAAAACACACGTTGATTTCTGGATGGGTTGAGCCACCCAGTTTTCCACATGCAAGGGTTTATGATGTATTGTACCTATTTGGATCGACTTGTGGGAGCTTGGACCCATCCCAGCCAACTGACACATTGCTGTCACTTAAGTAAGTCCAGGAAGATCTATTTTAACCATTGTGATCTGTGTATTTTTTGGTTTGGTTCAAACACTCCTATATGGGTGAACACGCATTTTTGCTGTGAATCCAGTGCAGTAAAGCTGGTGTTATTTTTAGGCACATTGTGAGATGGATTGATGGATTGGATAGGAATCAAATGACGTAAGTGTGAAAACCACAAACATCTTCCAGTCGCCACTTGGGGTTTTATACTGACTTGATATAGTAACTGTCGGGTGTTGCCAACATTTCAATGGGCAAAGCACATGGGTTATCGATATGAAACTGAAGGTGCATTTGATAAGCCTAGGCACTGTATAGACATAGGAGCAAATTATAACCGTATGTAATCCTCTTTGGAGCAAGCTGGACTTTCCTTTTGCAAATCCCCTGCTGTACGGGAGCTATATAAGAAACCAATACCATATGTTCTGACTACATTGCAAGAACTCACCTATGAGGTAAACCATTGTTTCGATGGGAATCTCCTGAAAAGTCTTGGTTTGTCAGTGGGGGCAAGTCTTCCATGTGACCATTATTGAAGCCAATAAACACCTCTGAGAACATGTCGAGGCCCTTGGCTCCCATAACTGGCAGATTCGGGTGGATGTAATGCCTACACCGACGATTTTTCCATACGTCATCCTTGGAGAGGTCTGCATGTAGCATTCCAAATTTCAAGAATTTTCAACATATGTCAGCCGACATGTCCCCAAACAACTGTCCTGGCTCTTCCCTTCCGGTCTGATCTGCTGAATCAACTTGTTGAAATGGGCGGTGAGAACTGTATCATCCAAGGTATCCCGGCTACCGTTCCATTTAATCAGGAAAGCAGAAGGATCGGTGGTCAGGATTTCCTTTTCCACAACCTGGATACCGTTGATGTAGCTGTCTTGCAACTGGAAGATTCTTTTGGCAGCCGACTCCTCGTTGAGCTTGATTAGGGCCACTGGCTCACCTATGTGCCTTTGAACTTTTACAAGATGCACTTGTGGTCTGGAACTGGTTGAAGTTCCAACATCCGAGACGGGTGCTTGAGAAGTCGAGGAACCTGCTTGTTTGCTCTCTTTTGCGACTTCCACATTTGCCTCGGACACATAGTCGAAAGTCGAACTAAGTAACTAAATGAATTCCTTGGAAGAACTTCTGTTCAGGCACTATCTGGTCCATCAGGACATCATGAAAGGCACATCATGAACATCCACAGTTTTAGGAAAGGAGGTGGTACTGGGGTTCCCCCGCACATCTGGAAGATTCAAAACACAAACGAGCAACTATTGTAGGTAATCTCACGGATGAAATCGCTACATATATATAGTCATGCTTGGATATTGTTCATAGGTGTTCATCTCGCCAAGTTCCACTTATTTTTCAAAAAGTACGGAAACCCAAGGTTTTCTTCAACCTGGGTCCATTGGAACCCAAGGAAAGGCAGGATGTTTCTTTATCATATCATATACTGTAATAATATAAATATTGTATATTTATCTTAAATAATATCTGTCATGTATATCTCTTTTTCAGATCTTGCATAGAGGCTTCCAATATAAAACAGTGCAACTTAGGAGCAGCTGTCTTTTTGGCCTCCTGTGTGGTGGTTGCAGCCTTATCACCCGGTTCTTGTTTGAGTTGAACAACTGTAAGCTTCGCACTGGGCTCTGCTGATGCATGGATGACTTTTTCCTTTGCTGGCATCTTTGGATCTGGTGCCGTCAGTTGATCTTCAGCTGGTTGCCTTTCCACTTGCAGGGATTGCATCCCCTCTGCTTTCTCATCCTTTTGCTTGGCCTCTCTCAACTCTTTCTCTCGCTGCTCTTGGTCCCTTTTCATCTGTGCCCTCGACTCCTCTTCTCTCCTCTGCCTTTCACGCTGCTCCCTCAGCTCTTCTTCTCTCCTCTGCCTTTCACGCTGCTCCCTCAGCTCTTCTTCTCTCCTTAGCCTTTCACGCTGCTCCTTCTGTTCTTCTTCTCTCCTCTGCCTTTCACGCTGCTCCCTCTGCTCTTCTTCTCTCCTCTGCCTTTCACGCTGCTCCCTCTGCTCTTCTTCTCTCCTTAGCCTTTCACGCTGCTCCTTCTGTTCTTCTTCTCTCCGCTGCCTTTCCCGCTGCTCCCTCTGCTCTTCTTCTCTCCTCTGCCTTTCACGCTGCTCCCTCTGCTCTTCTTCTCTCCTTAGCCTTTCACGCTGCTCCCTCAGCTCTTCCTCTCTCCTCTGCCTTTCCCGCTGCCTCTCTTCTTCTTCTCTCAAATGTCTGAGCAACCTCTGTTCCTGCTCTCTTCTCTCTCTTTCCTTGAGCTCCCTCAGTTGTTGTTCTCTCTTCTCTCTTTCTTTTTGCTCCCGCATTTCCTGCTCTCTCCTCTCTTTTTCCTTGAGCTCCCTTAGTTGTTGTTCTCTCTTCTCTCTTTCTTTTTGCTCCCGCACTTCCTGCTCTCTCCTCTCTTTTTCCTTGAGCTCCCTCTTCTCTCTTTCCTTTTGCTCCCGCACTTCCTGCTCTCTCCTTTGTAGTTCCCTCTTGAGCCTTTGCTCTCTCAGTTCTTTCTCCCTCTGCTCCTCCTTCTCCTTTTCATCTCGTTGCCTCTTCTCCTTTTTATCCTTTTTCTTGGCCTCACTGCGCTCCCTCTTCTTTTGCTTCAGGCGTGGAGGTTCCGCCTTCGTTTTGGATCGTGGCTGACCTACTGCAGCAAATGGAAAACTCTTCACAGGACTCGGACTTCGACTTTCTCGGCCTCTAGATCTCCTGGGAGATCTTCGTCTCCTCAATGGTTTCCTGCTTTCGCTCCGGCTTGAAGATCTTCGATCCTCGGCCACACCTTGCATGGTCTGCCGGGAAACTAGATTCACTTTGGCCGGTGCTGGTGACTTTTTGCTACGCCGCCGTGGCAAAGGCGGCCGTGGCTTCTGCTGAGGCTTCATTTTTCTTTCGGCCTCATGGCGCTCGACCACTGGCTCGAAATCTTGGGATTCAGAAGTCTCAGAATCGCTCAGGATACATTTTGACTGCTCAGTCTTTCTTGGCACAGCTGTAGCTTTCGCCCTGGTAGTCTCAGCTTCTGCCTGAGCTTCCTCCTCTTCCTCATATGAACTCGGCTCTTCCTCTTCTTCTGAGTCTTCTTCAGCTTCCACTTGTGGCTTTGAGTCAGCTGGTGTCCCTTGCTTCGTGGCCACCTTCTCAGTCACTGTCTTTCCTGGAGCTGGGTCGGAAGCAACAGTCCCATTCTTCTTAGCATGTCCCTCATCAGGGCTGCCAAACACGGCTGCCGCTTTGGGCAAATCTTCAGGTGTTTTCTTTTTTTGTGCTTCCACTTTTTGACTTTGTGGAGCTTCCTTGGGTGCAACTGTTGAATGTGTCGCAGGCTTGGGATTGGGTGGTTGAATCTTGCAGGAATCCAGTGGTTTGTGTAGCACCGCACTGATGCTATGCTTGGAGAGCTTTTCAAAGTGGTGGTGCGTCTGGCCGATGACCCAGCACTGCAAACCTGCTTCTCGAAGCTCAGGAGCTAACTTCTCGACCTTGTGGGAAAATGGAAAAGAACATAGCATCAAAAGAACTTTCAGAGCTTTCAGAACTTTATAACATGTTTGTGTTACACATATCAATACATGTACAATATAATTCTATATATAGTCTCTTCCAGCTTTTTTGTTTTTACAAATTTGTCACGAACCAATGATTACATCCAAACATTCCAAATCCCCTGTCAAACAACACAGTATACACACATTATAATATGTACATAAAAATCCCACCTTTCTAAGAAGACCCTTGCGATTCGAACGACCGAAGCAACTGCCAACAAGCTGAGACAGCCTGTAACTTAAAGTGTTTGACAAACACAATGCGCAAGTCAAAACAATATAAACACCAGCTTGCGCAATCTTGCGGAACATCTAGGTAGGTATATAAATCCTGACAAAATTTAGTGATGTTATACCACGCATGGCTTTTTAGGCACCTCGGGATATTGCCCTTCTACCAAGAATAATGCAGCGATGCTGGAGGCTTCGTGGGCACGAAGCACCTCCGCCTCACCATGAACAACTCGTCCTGAAGAAGTAAAGGAGCTTTTCAAATCAAAGACTGCTTGCAAAGTAAAAAGAACAAATCAATTTCAAACAGAAGTGCTAACTTTTGGAGTAGAATATGATAGAATATGAATCATATGTTGAATGTTGCAAACAATCACTAAAGAAGTACTCCTTCTTAGTCTTTCATGTTTTTTGGGATGCAGGTAGGCATGCCATGCTTACTGCTATACTCACTTTGCGTGTACATCCATATGCGACTGAAGCTGCCAACGCATGGTATCCATACTTTCAGTTCCAAATCGCCCCCTCAAATAAGGACAAGCATTTTTTTTTTGAAATTTCTCGGGGTAACCCCCTCCAAAAAAAAATGCACCCTTAAGGGGGAGGGGATACAAGCAAGTAAGTAACGCTGCCAAAAGCAATAATCCAAGATTAACCTCACATTGCGTCATTCTTAAATATAATTATGAATAGCACACATATGAAATATGACAATATACTAATATGCATATACATTATACAATATCATACAATATAGGAAGCTCTGCGATTGCAAGCTTCGTGAAATTGCTTTCTAGCTACGAGTACCATGTACTTTGGATCAATATACTTTTCTCAATTGTTTTTTTCTACGGCATACATACGTGCCGTTATTTGCTGCAAATCCCATGCTGGATGTTGACATCTCTCTCACACGCCCCAAGCTATGCTCATAGAAAACATGCTGCACTGGTCAAATGAAGGGTTTGACAGTTTGACTTCATCATCGTTCTTCCTTTCCGCATGCCTTGTGTTTGGTGTTCGGATTTCATCGTCCATCCTTAACGTTTCCCACTGGAGACCGCAAGCCCGACGCAACAACCGCTGTCCTGGGGTTGCAGCTGCCCAGAATTTCCAATAATCCTCGCTCAGCTCACTCTCGGCCGCCTCCATCTATTCTGCCTTCGGAATCTCCCTGAGCACATACCCAGGGCATCTCGCCACGACGAAATGATGGGAATAACGGCTTAATGCATGAGCTTGTATAGTGCCTAGACTGCCTAAAATCCATCTTTCAAGTATGTCCACGAATGTCCAGCATGCCTGCTGTTGAAAATAACACTGATGCGGATGCTTTTGGCGTTTTGTAGCGCGGATCTAGCTATTTCTTATCTTCTCCTCCTCGTAGGTGAATTGACAGGTCTTAACCCTTGATGCCTGTGAGATTTGCCATGTGTGTTTCTTGCGCTCAAAATTGAGCTGAAAGTTTGAGCTCCATCCAGCACATCCACATGCACGTTGCCTCACCCAAAACCAGCCGCTGCTTACATTCACATCCCTTCTCCACTGATTCGTGTCACCTCAACCGGTACCAGAAAACTAAAATACAACTTCGCTAAGGTGACCCAACATCCACGTTTTCAATTCCATCCTTCTGCTTCACCTAGGAAGCGCTCAAGGAAATGGTCAATCAATTGTTGTCACTTGATTGATTGAACCAGCACCAATCTACACAATCTACCTGGCACCTTCCCAATATCGAAGATACCTGCAAACAGTTGGTTTGCCAGCTTTCATTACGTGCATTCACTCACCATTCGGCAAAATATATAGATGATTTGGGGGTGACATCCCTTAGATCGACATCAAATGTTGTTGCTGATCGCCAAATGACCTGTGCAGTGCCAACGAAAAACATGGCAACACAATAGTAGCAGCCAGAAAGCAGCCCTTTTCCATCCTTCACTTCTCAGGAATTCTCTTGGAACTAGATTGAGAAACAATGAGAAGCTTGAGCCACCTTTTGTGGCGCTCATGACATGGGGGAAGCTTGAAAAAAACTCGACAGGCCGCCATTTCCGGCGGCAAGAATCATCCCGATTCTTCACATTGAGCTTCTCGCCAAACTATGGTGCAAGTTGCAACAACTTCCAGCTTAGAAGATTGCAAGCCAAACAACTTGGCTTGGTGCTGGTCACCAAATTTGGTGATTGGAATTTTGCAATAGTATACTTTGTATATGTCATTGGCTTCATAGTAAATACGTGATTACCAAACTAGCTTGGCCCTTCCAGTCTCAATTCATGACTTTTCTTGGAAGGGAACCCACTTCCATAAAACAAACATACACACTTGGACATTTTTTTTTGAGACGCAAAGGTTTCGCCTCACTCAGTCCCGCTTCTTCTGAGAAAAAGGATCAGAAGAATCATGCCTAGGCCCAACAACCCAAAGGCACAAGTCACAAGATATTGAACATCTGCAATCGCGCAATCTCGAAACATGTTGTTGCCAGTTGATCCATGATCTACACCAACCTACTTCTATAAGAAAACTAGAGAAATCTCCCCATTTCCACTACTACGTATAAACTTTTGCCTCTAATTCATGTAGCAAGCGCGTGCACGTCCACTCTCCCCCCAACTTCCACCGCGCTCGGATTGAGGCCCGCGAAAGATCTCTAGCAAAAACCGCTTCCTTGGACACAAATTTGGCAATTGAAAAGTCAGTCAACAAAAAGTGGTGAAGCCAGTGTCGTTCAGAATGAAATACAGCCTCTCGGGTACTGGTGGCTAGCCAAAAGAGTCATTCAGGTATTCTTGACCTCATCACCATAATATAAGCTACAAAGTTAAAGGCATCCCAAATTAGCAAATCACGGCCAGGAAAAGCTTGTGGTAAGCAAGATTTTTTTGCCGGGGCATCCGACGGTTTGCCCTGTATGTGGCCAACATTTGCTGGAGGGATGGTCAAAAGGAGCATGAACGCTGAGAGATTTCTCAGGAGCGATTGGAAGGATTTACTGTACAGCCTTGTACATCATTGGAAAAGTCAATTGTCAAGGCAGGCCCTGAGCGCACTGTTTCTAAGTTCTTTCTTGGAAAGAGGAAACAGTTGCACCCAGGACCCACAAGGACAGCATGCAAAAGCCCTTTCAAGCAGATCGATGTCAGAGTGAAGGATGTTCCAATCAGTCTGACAAACGAACGCAATCTGGAGGATAAAAGGTTGGTATAACATCGCCAGGTGGTGTAGACAGTTGGTAAGTCCGTACGTGAATGTATGGAGCAAGCTGTCATATGTGCAAGAATCTTGCCAGGAGCAAACACCTTCAACTTCATCAAACCATTTGACATTCAGAGTGTGTGTCGATCTTTGGTCTGCGGCCGCTTGGACAAAGATAGTGCGCACCCATGCGACGGGAGACCGAAGTAAAGGTGTTGGAGAGTCCCACGGACTGCCAGTCAAGAATTCAACGTTGGTAGGTCTTGCCTCTACGAACCAATCAACGAAGTGTGGCGCCATGGATTTCCAAGTGTCGCGGTCAAGCGCAGTCTGAAAGAAGTCCCCTTCCAAGCTCCTGGATTTCCAAAAATTGGAGAGCAGGGCAGGGATGGTGTTCCATGGCCCTGGCCTGGAGAGTCCGGTAGCATGTGTTGCAGTTGTGTAGCCAAGCATGGTCCTAGCCGGCTTTGAAGGGACCGAGTTCTGCCTGCAGATGTGCCCTGTGAAGCTCCACAGCCGTCGTAGAAGTTGTCGGCACCAGCTGCCACCATGTCCCAAATTTGTCAACCAGCGTTTTGCTACGTGCCGGCGCAACCGCACGAGTTGGATGGCCTCCTTGTATTTTATGTCCGGGATGTAAAGGCCCAAGGCATCAACAAAAAGAGTCGTCTGCATGACATGTATCTTTGTGAGGAGCCGTTTGTGAGGGTAGAGAAGTGGCGCAAGCCAAAGAAACACAGAACCGACATACATAGTGAGCATCCGATCGGTTGTGTCTGGGTTGGTCCAATGGCTTCTCCCCAGAATCGACTTGAGGCCACCCCATGCTGCGAAGACTTTGCCAAGTATGTGTTGGCAGAGGGTATTCACCTGATATGTTGTGGTCTCACACCATTGGAATTTGCGAAGAATGGGGAAGGTACATTCTGCATCCGCAGTTCCAAGCAGTACCGAGTTGACGATGATGCAGCTCTTACCAAAATTTATTTGCATGCCAAGGGAGGATAAAGTGTCCAGGAAGGATGGCATAAGAGATGAGGCTTGCCGCCAGTTCCAGAAGCACAGCATGATGTCATCTACATACAAAAGAAGCCATAATGGGTCGAAAGGGGCAGTGAACCCCCTTTGTGCCCAAGTGACCGCAAGCTTGCCCAAGAAGAAGTCCAACGTGCGAGCGAACAAGCCCGCAGAATGACAACCACCCTGCGGGGTTCCAGAGGTGCTGTGGATGCTCCACTCTTCTTGCATGAAGTTGAAGTCCAACGTTTGTGACACCAGGAGGCGTAAGAGCCTTTCGGCTTCCCAAGCTGAGCTGGAGTCCATGGAAGTTAAGTACTGGCCAACACTTGCATGTCGCAAGTTGTCGAAGGCACCTTTCAAATCCATTTTGATGAACAAGTAGTTGTTTGCAGTGACCTTTGCAACATTCATCATTGTGTGTGCTGCAAAGAAGGCTTCAATGGCTTGACCACCAGGCACGGCACCGACTTGGGCAAATAGCGGTTTCCAGAAGGAGTTGAGTCGAGTCATGAGGATGGTCGCAAAGAGCTTCTGCAACACTTCCAAGAGAAGGATGGGTCTGATGTCACTAGCAACCTTTGCTTGTGGGAGTTTGGGAATGAGGCATGCCACGCCTCTGGTTAGGTCTGGGTGGAAATAACCTTGTAAATACATGATGTTGAGGGCATGCAGGAGTAAGTGTTCTCCATCAGGATGCTGCGCCAATGCTACCAGAAATTCGTTGGACATGCCGGAGGCTCCAGAAGTCTTGCCACGCTTGAGTTTGGTAAGGGCACTATGAAGTTCGTCACGTCCAAAGGGAGTTGGATTGGTATGGCTCATTCGCTCTGACAGGACCTCGAATGCATGGTGGCATTCTGAATCTCTTTGCGTGCTTGGTACTCCCCCAAAAATCTGAGTGAAGTGATGTCGCAGGGATGCGGCCGCAGCCTCTTTTCCACCAGCATGCTGCAGGAGGGAATTCCAAGTTGAAATTTGCTTCTTCCGGGCTCTGAGGAAGGCAATGCAGGATGTATCGCCAGCAGCGGCAGCTGTCTGTATATTGTATGCCCATTGGGCCTTCGCCTCACGTCTTTCACGGATGATTTGGCGAGAGAGTGAGGCTCGAAGGGTGGGGTCCTCTGTTCGGTTGCGTAGTTGGCAAACTGTTTTGAGGGCGATGGGATCAACATACTTTTTGCTGGTCAGTCTGTGTTGCGAGCACTTGGCCAATCGGCAGAGTTCGTCCCAGGAACTACCCCAGCCTGAAGCAGGTTGAAGGGAGGCTTCGAGACGAGCATGGTCAACAACCCATTTGCCAGTCCGGAAGCGGGATAGGTATGGTGGTGGTTTGGCTTCTTTTCGCCAGAGCAGATCCCAAGTCACAATGTGATGATCAGATCCAAGAATATCCCGCAATGGTTTGGTGATGCAGGGGCGTGTGGAGGAGGAGGTGACCATTCGTGATGCCAGTACTGGAGAAAGCAAGAAAAAATCATAGGTTCGGTTATGCCAAGTTGGCTCATCAGGCATCGCAAGATGAAGGCCTTCTTCAGCTGTGAGGCAAGCAACTTCCAAAGCTCTTTGATCCATATTGGGCACATTTGGTTGCGAGTTCCAATCACCCGCGATCAGGAAAGCGGATCCCTGAGCCCTCCGAATGAAGTCATGGACCTCTCGGACGCTTTCAACGTACTCTTGTAGATCTATGAGATGATGGGGAAAGTGAACTCCCAGAATCCAGAGGGAGCCACCCGATGTGAGAGCCATCTTTGCCCCGATGGAACGTCTGCCTTTGAAGGTTTTGAGTACTGCTGAGAAAAAGGTTTTGTCAAAAAGTAGGGCTTGGCCCAAGTGGCTGTGGAGATCATTGGTGCCAATGATCCAGTAGTCATTCAGTTCATCACTGTTGGCCACTGGAAAGTCTGTAGCGGCAAGCAAAGTGCAGTTGTCAGAGCTGGTTCCTTGAGGAAGCGCTCCGACTTCCTGGAGAGCAAGGATGTCAAAACTAATTCGTTGATCTGTAAGGACCTCCGCAACCTTGCAAAGGGATTTTCCTTTCACATTCCACGTGGCCAGTTGCAGTAATTGCAGACTGTGTCCATGGGTTTGCTGTGGCTGGTCCATAGTGCATGCAGGATTGGTAGTGTCAGGTAATCATTCTCCTTTGGACTCTGGCTGTGCCAGGAGCCCCTTGATATCTTCAATCGTTTTGCCAGTGCTCTTCACGAGGTTGGTGGCATTGAAGAAGAGTGGCACTTCCTCCCGCAATCGCGGGTCATAGTGCACATATCGGCAAATGTGGGAGTCAGGAGGTGAGGCAATCTCACTTTGATGCGCACTGGCAACACGAAGATCATCAACCCAAATGATTTGCCGTGCCCAGTCACAATCAATTGCATCCCGTGAGTCCCGCCCAGTGACCATCTCAATGAGTTGAAGGGCTTTCTTAGTGATGCGGTTTTTGAACCGAAGCTGTGGGCTTTTGTGGGCCGTGAGCCATACATAATTTCCAGAGGTTGGAATAGTGTGTTTGTCTCGATGCTGGGTTTGCAAGGTGAGGATTCTCTGTCTGGCCTCTTGTTCTGGCAGTTTCTGAAGGAGTACGTGGCATGTGGAGGATCGCTTGCCAAATACAATGACTTCCTCCACCTGGGGTTTCAGCTGGAGGGTGTCAAGGAGGTCAGAGGTTTCCTTCTGGATAGTGTCACGTCTGGTGTCGCCACCCCAGCCACCTAGTACAAGTCGATTCCAATCCACCTCAAGGGACTCAGTTGAGGGTTTGGAGCGGTTGGGGAGTTCAGAGTGTGACCTGGAGTTGGCAGCATGCGTTGTCTGTCCACGTCCCGCACGGTTTGGGGGTGCTGATGGGGCCCTACTGGTAGAGGATAGTCCATCGACCTTGTTGGCCAAAGATTGCAAGTCCTTTTGTAGTTGTTTGACATGGGTGGCATTACCACCGGTAGACTCACTGGAAGAAGCTTCAATCCTTTGGATCCTTTCCTTGACCCCTTCAAGGCCATGGTTCAAAGAGGAAATCTGGGAGGTGTGCGCATCAACTGTTTGAAGGACTAATTGCTGGTTGGCCTGAATGGCGTCTAGCTTTCGTCCTAAGGACCCCTCGAAGCGTTCAGCCCATTGATTGAGCATGTTCATCAAGGGTTGTTGGTCAAAGTTGGGGTCACCCAGTGCAGGTGAGGTTGTTGTTGGTACCAAGGGTCGGGCTGCTAAGGAGGATGGAAGATGGTGTGCCGTGGGTTGCATTGTCGCTAGGCCTCTCTCCATTTCTGCCTCTAGCTCATCAGGTAGGGCATCATCATTTGCACTCGGGTTTACCATAGACTTACTTTTCTTCAATGGTGGGGGCATAAGGTGAAGTTTGGGCGCAGCGGCGCCAGGGGGAGCAATGGGTGTTGGTGTATCGCCGTCATCTTCAATATCAAAAATGGGAGCCGCCTCTTCTGTTGCCATTCTTTTTTTTTTCTCTTCTTTCTTGGGAAGAAGTTGAAGTGCTTGGGTTGGATATGGCTTGGGCCAAAAGCTTGAGCCAAAATGGCTATGGTAAGCAAGATGGAAAACTTATCTCTGCTCTGAGATCAGAACCCTTCTGACAAGAGCGGCCCAATGTCTCGCTTGCAGGATTGCTTCGTGAATTGGAAGGTGTCCTAGCGGCACATGCGCACACATGCACACGCACACACTTTTTTTCAGCCAACTGTAACTTCAAGGTCACTGAAGACAGCCTGTGAGCGACACATTAGTTCCAATATGAAATATGTTTTCATAGTCTAATCATGTCTAATTCAGAAGAATTGACACAATGACATTCATCTGCTAGGACCAGGAATCATACCCACAAAATCGGGTAGGGGCCTGGCCTCCCTCACGACTTTGCGGGTAGGTGCACCCTGTTCAAGCCAGCGCAGGCAATCCATATACCCATCCTGATTCAGCATGTCACTGGATGCTGGATGCATCAATGCCATCTGATTGATGTCAACTCCGTTTTCCAGGTCAGGTTACATAAATTCAAAGGACTACTTGATTGTAAGAAATCCGTTTTTATCAAGCACACCCACCTCAAACAGAGACACCGCATCCGCAGTGTGTGGCCTGGGGGCATAATATCTTTGTTCCACGTGTCTTGGTTCCCTCAAATCCATTTGGAGATTCTCTCCTTTGATTAAGTCGCAGGCGGGAAAAAAGAGAAACACTTCGGATACGGCTCTTCTGGGTAGATCTGAGCGAAGCATGGCAAACCATAGAGGAATCATGAGGTGCAAAGATGTGCCATTGCGTGTTTGACGTCATGCAGCACATGGGTGGGACACTGTGGACACGAAAAAATCACCCTGCAAGCTGCATAAGCTACAAACGTCTGGCAGAACTGATTCGAACCTCAGCTCTGTAAAGGTTGGTCAGGTTTAGTCTCCGGGCGACCCACTTGAGGCACACTGCTTTCCCCAACTCCCAAAAAATCCGAGTGGCGGGGAAACGACCACATCACCCTGGCAGGCGAACTCGCAAATTCCTCCATCCCATAAAGGCCCTCGGAAGACGCGCTGAATTGAAGCTTTGGAAACTTCAATTGCTGAAATCATAAGCGATCAACTTCTAGGTCGCGTAGGGAAACCCTAAACCTCTCTGAATTGCATATCTTTAGGATTTCCTGGTGTTGAATTGGCATGAGGAGGATATCTATGGATATCTTCCATTCAACTACAGATCTAACTTCCTTAGGGCCGCTACCATGGTTGGAGGACCACTGAGGAACCTCCCAAACAAACATGGCCAAAAAGTGCCAACGCACACAGCTGCGGCTCTGACACAGAATGGATGACCAAGCTGGTCAATCATGATATCAAGAGGTTCAAGTATGCCACCTTGCCTCAAATGCCACTGGGATGTAGCAGCTTCCCAACCTCTGAGCCACCAGAAATGGCCCTATAGAACTAACAAATCTTTTCGGTCCGCCAACATTTCAAGATATTTCATGCGCCAAAAGCGAAGCAAGTCACATTTCGCAATCTGAATTCTTGAATGTTGCTTCATCATTTCACGAATGCGCAATGATGTGCATCTATCTTTCGCAAAGTGCACCATTTTTGGCCCCAGGACGTTGCCATCATGCCATCCCCATCTGAGAAGCAAACAAGGCTGTCACAAGCTCATCTGCGCTACCAAACTTCTCCTGAAATCGACGTGCGAAAAATATGAAACAAAATGAAAGAAGCGCCCTGCGAAAAACAACAGCTGGCTGCAAATAAGCTTCTGCGACCAAACACCCAGGAAGAGGTGTGAAGGTGGTAACACCAATGCTTAAGCGCGACTTGGCATTTTCGAAACAATCAGGCCGAGAGAAGATGCGCCACACCTGAGACGGGAGATACTGACAGCTTCATGACATCTGCGCAGTTGTGGTCCCATGTGGAGGGATGAATTTGAGGAAAAAGTGATGATTCTGGTGGTGATGATGACTAATTGAAAAGAACGTGAAAACGATGGCTATGACGACGATGATCTCGGAACGCTTGCAAGCGTCACCATGTGCAATGATTTCGGGTAGTGACATGAACTCTACTAGTACCAGAGAAGGGTACCAGAATCGCACCACCAAATTACCAACAGTTCACAGGTTTTTTTCCCCAATATCGATTGAAGTACCATGGCTGACATTGACCAAGTGCCCGACAATCTCAGTGATGCTGGCAGAATAGGCTCCAATCAAACCCCAAAGTCGAGAACGAAAGCGTTGCGTCCAAGACAACATTTCCTCAAGAAAGAACAGGATCGGGCCAACTTTCCCATCAACAACTGTTGAAAAATGACGGTTTCACTGTTTCACTTATAATACGTATATAAATATTCGTTGAATATTCTTTGTGCCTGCAATCCTACTCTAGTCTTTTGTGGCTTTTCAAGGCGGCTTTGGTTGCTGCTAAGAACCAAAGCCCAAGGTTTTTGTGGGATTGGAGAGCCAAAAGAAGAAGATGCTTAAAAAACCAATGGAATCCCACGCCTTACATGCACATAACCTCTGTGTCTGTGTGTTTTGATATGGAATCGATGAATAGTTGTAGCAGCATCAGCGATTCGCTCTCCAAACATTTGGCCAATCTTCAAATGACCAAAACAACCCAATGTTAAACTATAGTTTATGGTTTCAACCCATCTGAAAAATATTAGACAAATGGCAATCTTCCCTAAATAGAGGTGAAAATAAAACATATTTGAAACCACCACCCAATGTTAAAAAACTGCCTCATTACAGGGGCAGTTTGTGCATCCACAAGTTGGTTGCTGCAAGGTTTCAGGCAACATCTCCAAGATATCAACGTCAGCAGCCATTGAGGAAGCAATGAAGGCGCCACAGGAATTTCCATGAAATCCTCAAAACTCTCTTGAGGATCTCGTCAAATTTGGGTTTTACAATGTTTTAGGTCATTCTGCAAGGATTCCATGTGTATTACCCAATCACGGAACATATGGAAGACATTCAAGATTTTATGCCCAATACTGGCCATTTGAGTAATCAATAACATCTGTCATTACATATCTGGCTGCTTTGGAATAAAAGAATTAGACTGCGCAGTATAGTCCTATCTGTATAATAATTCCTGAAAAACACAAATTTAACCAATGTTCTTTATATTATTTATGGCACATGGCATATGGCATATTGTTTGACAGATTGAACCTCCAAGCATCTCAAGTACTGTACTAGTTGGTAACTAGGTTTGGTTATTGCACCACATCCAACCCCCCCCCAAAAAAAAAAAACACGACATCGTTTGCTGTCCATTCCTTCAACCCTTCAGTACAAACAAACAGCAGATCCAATCTTTGAAGCAATGACAAAATATCACCAGGTTCTACAGCTTCTGTCTTCGTGACCTGGAAAAAAACAATCGGCCAAGGCGCGCAGCTTTGGTTTGATTTCGGCAAAGTTGGGACAGCGTTGCAAGCAGCATGCAACACCACCTGATATGCTTACGATTTGGCAAAGCCCCCAAAAACACATGGAATCAGTACATGGTGCCTAAGTTAGGATGGGACAAGACTAGGACATGCGGTTGGTTTTCAATAGTTATGTCTTGGGTCTTGGACTGACTGGGTCTTTAATCTTAGCATCAGTTTTCCAATACCATCACTGATGGTATCCGGTTGCCAGCTCTGTGCTTAGTTACCATTGGGTGTCCATGATCCTCTTTTCAGGACGAAGTCACTTTCATTGGACCCTTACCACCTTTTTGCTTCATCCCCAGGTGCCTGTATAGATCATTAGGTTGGCGCACGGCCCGAAGCTTATGGTGAAGTCTTCCTTTGGCATAGGAAAGTCTGGTGGCGATGGCAACACCTGAAGTTGACAAACATCGATTTGAGAAAGTAAGCAGCGCTGATTCAGAACGTCGAAAAACTATCACCAGTGTTTAGCAAAACACCCTAGATACTTTTTTAGAGCATCAAGCTTTCCTTTCGAGAAAAGTAATTGGTGTCTTGTGGGAATGGCAAACTGGAAAACCGTTGCTTTTTGAAAAAAATCTTCAGCGCCATTAGTTTACCAACCCACCTCGCGGGCCAAACGGACAGGGTCATCTGTGCCAGTGAGTGAGTCCCAGGAGAGCTTGGCTTTGGGCCTGGCCACAAGAAGCTTCACAAAAAGGCTTAACGCATTTAACGCTTAAGTCGCTAAGGTTTTTTTTTTTATGTTTTTTTGAGATTCTCGAAAGATCGGACGTTGCTTGCAATATTTTGTTGCAAATATAGTAGCTATAGTAGCATTTCAAGTCCAGTTTCTAGCCTAGAATCACAGGGATCCACAAGAGGCATTGCCAATTGCCAAACAATTGAAGCAGAACAGGCTGAAAAAGCGACTTTCATATGGTGATATATGGTGTAAACAGTGGGCCTGTTGAGCTTTTGCGTTGCTGGCTTCCCAGCTATGAAGACTGCAAGGAGGCGTCGAAAAAACAACACCTCTCGAAGGTCAGTAGAGGCAAATGGCAGCATGGCATCTGACGCCATGAACACTAAGTCACTAAGATCGCTGCAGGGAGATGTTACTACTTGATAAGGAAAAATCATATCTAAGTGGGCATCCTTTGGCAAATGATCAACTTGTCACACCACTCACCAGTGCTGTGGGACCAAAAGACACCCTACACCCAACGTGGCCGATCGTGGTCTGGGACTGACATCTTCAGCTAGGCTACAACGGCAGTCAGGATCATACAGCTGTAGTAGATGACCTCAAGTTGCAAACTGGAAACACCATGAAACACCTTCCCTCAAAGTGTTCCAACTGCAAACATTGACATCGTTCATCCATCTGCACAATCTTATACACATACGCAGATGCAGGTTTTAAGTTTCCCATTTACTACTATACATCTCTTATATCTATCTATCAATGTCAATTTCATCAATTCCATTCATTTGCTAAATTTGAAAGACGCTAAACACACATGCACTCAAGCAATCCAAATCGGAGCACCTGGTGACAGTGCTCGAAAATTTGCCCGCTGAACAGTGTTGACTGTGTGACCCTGAGATTCTTACAACGTGAAAGCACTTCAATGCAAAGGATCGCTTTTCATGCTGGTCTATCGCTTCGTCTCCTGTCGAGATCTGTCGAGCTAAGACTCTGCCGTTTTTTTCTTCAATGTGAGAGTGTGATGATGGTTGGCTGTGCATGGGCGTTTATCTTCCTAAAGAAATTGCGCAACTACCGTGCAATGAATACTAGAACACCCCAACCAGTGTACCCAAGGACCACTTGCCATTGAAGGACTCCTTTCCATACGTCTGGATGCTTGTTGGAACTTCGCATGTGTGCCAAGTTGGTGAGCTGGGTCGATCCACCAGACCTTGATCGATCCAACACTTTGCCCCGTCCTCCTACCTTCACTTCTGATTCCTGGCTGGGATTTCTCCAGGTTTTCACCCAAGGATGGCACGTGGGAAAAAAGCCAACCAAAGTGGGTGCTACCACTAATCCACGTGGTTCTCATTAACCCATATTAACCCATGATTGACTTGCACCTCTCATCCAACTTTTTTTTGTTCGCAGGAAGATGTGAAAGATTGAAACCCCCAAAAACCCTGTCCCATCCTTCTCCAAACCCAACCAGGCCTCTGACAAAGACAATCTGGACAAGCTTTTGTCAGTGGTGCTTACATCACTGATCGACTCCTGCCACCAATCGACGCGAATCAATTGAGGAAATTGAGCTATGAGATTTCCACTGGGCCTGCGTGAACTCTGGGCACAGATCCTCTTCCGGGTCCACAGGCTCCATGGAGATTCCACCTCCCATGGACATGATGTTTTCAGGGATGAAACCATCTCGGTGAAACTGAAGACATGACATCTCTGAGAGATTGTGTCGCGCCTTTGCTCTGCACTATCTATGGTTAGTCAATGCTGAGAATGATGAGAATGGCGGCGCCGAGGAAAATGCAAATGAAATGGAACGAACAAGCGTTTTCAGAAGCGCGTTCCATACTTTGTTCACGCCCCAAATTGCGATATCCACATGTTTGTCATTGCTTGTCGTTTGTTATAAATATGTTGTGTCACCCTCTCTGTTTGCGCATGAGCTCTGGAACAACGCAACCAAACCAATTTAATCCAATTTAGTTCATGTCTGGAAGCAGCTCAAAGCATTTTTTCTTCCCATACTGCAAGGCTCTTGTTGCTCAAGGGCCAGGGCCACTGCCACACCTGGAAACAACCATCAGGCTCAGTCCCCTCCTGTGTGGTTATGAAACAGGGAAGATCTGGGGCAAACCTTCGAATTCTCCCAAGTTCAGGGCAAACCTTTGAGATCTTTGTTGGAAAATTCCAACTTCGCTTCCAAGTTCCATGTCAATAATTCCACCTGAGGTCTCCACTAGGATTCGGGTTGAAAACCCACAGGTCCATCCAGCCGCTTGGCACGACGCTCGGCAAAGTCCACCTATCACTGAGATGAAGAAACAAAGTTGAACCGGTCATGAAACTCCTTGCGGAAGCAAAAATTTTGGAGGCAGAAATTTGAACTGTTGAGCTGCAAAATGGCGATCGGGATGAAGTACGTCATGAACAAATATATGTATTAATATATGCATGCATGTATACAAATACAATATATGTGTGCATGTGAGAGTGTGAGTGTTGTGAACAGGCAAACACACTGAAATAAAGATGCTGAGAAGCTCTGAATGAAAACCACCCTGGCTGCAGAACAATCCCAGCGTCCACAGCCTTGTTAGGATTCATGCGTTCACTGATCTTTGCTGCGGCCTGCATGACGTCAGGAAGCAAAGCACGAGTAACACATGAAAAAATATCTTGCAACATCAAGGGAAGCGAATCAATACAGTATCACTTGCACATTCACATTTTAGTTCAGTTTCAGATGTTTTGAACGTGCAAAACGTTGAGAATATTTGAGATACAGTATATAATTCGTATATTTCTTGCCCTGTCGCAATGCACGACCTTCCAAAACCATAGATACAAGTAGCACTGTTGTCATCCAGCCCCACGGCGGCCGAAAGGTGCATGATGTGGACGCATTTTTGAACCCAAACGATCAAGTGTCAATATCAATGTCAAGCCTCTCCTACCATTTAGCACCACTGGTACTGTCGATGTAAGAAATCCTGCACCACCTGGAATGGTTAAAACTCTCTGAATAATGGGATAATCATATAATCATCATCCTTGGTGGCGCAGGATTTTGTCCACCAACAGTATGAACCCACCTCTCTATTCTATTCTAGATTTTTCTGACATCTGACCAGCCTCCACGTGGCCAGATTTACTCAGCATAGATTGCTGCGTTTTCAGCAGTGCCTCCATTTTGCACGTACTTGAAACCTATTGGAATGCCCCAATGTAAACAAAAGGTTCAAATAGTTCAATCCCAAATAAAACTATAATACTATAATACTATATATAGATCTGAAAACTGGACGGATTATAAACGGATCACCCATCATGAGCTTTCTGCCTGGTGCTTCATATCCTCAGCCTTCTCCTTGTTCATGCGCAAGCGGTTTACCTCAGATGACCCACAGTTCCAGTCTCTGTCCTGATGCCTCATCCCAATGAAAACTGCCTCCAGCAAAGAGTGGTTAGATCAAGTGACATCAAGACTTTTTCTGACACATGGAATTATATACACTACGGCGGCAAACTACCTCACTACAATTCAATACTTCGAAATCACTTTGATCTTCCAATATCTTCCAATCTTGGATCTACCCCCCACCCAGTACCAGTCATCACCAGGATCATTACATGTTTAGTAGGGAATCCATATAAACCTTCACTTGACACTTTGTCCTCCCATTACTTCCAAGTTTCATCTCTAAGGCACCCAACCTCGCTGGAGATTTGACTTTCCTGCTTCTTGGCACGCAATGCTAAGACTTCATCACGTCGTGCCTTGGTGTTGGTCCCGAATAAGCAGAACATGGAGAAACCTTTTGACGACTCTTTGTATATCTTTGTATCCTCAACTTGATATTGTTCTTCCAAAACACCGCATCTAATTTAGGAGCTGTTGTTTTTGTGTCCTTCCTGCATACCCGGTATTTTTTTGTTGTTCTGCTCCAAAGCCACCCCCTCGTCAAACCGTTACAGTTGTCTGTTTCAGTCAAATGGTCTTGCATGTAATTCTGCATGTTCATGCTACGACAACATTTCCAAGCAGTAATTAGTCCAAAATCAGTCTGGCGGCTTTTTCGTCATCAAAGGATGCCAAAGAACTTTGAAGAGCCTGAGAAAAGACACTGACACTGAATGTACCAAAAGAACTGGGTCAACGAAAATCTCGAAAAGAAGATTGCCAATCCAAAAGGCAACCTGTGATCTAGTCTACCAAGAAGCTAACAAACAAAAACAGTGCAGGAATCGACAACATCTGAAATACCATATCTCAAAACAATTCTCTTTCGAAAGTTGCACCAAGCTGGTAGCTGCGAGCTCAGAACAACCAAGCGGCAGTATCAATGACGGTCTCCGCTTTCTTCTTTCTCCTCCAAGGACGCTCTCAACATGTATTATGTCTCTGGTTGCCTTATGAAGCCACTACAAGCACTGGGACTTGGCGAACCAAACAAATTCTTTTGGTCCTTGACTCCTTGGCTACGGTATGTACTGTGGGGGCATTGCATCGACAGTGGAAAACTGCATGATCTCTACGATTTTTAACCCCGCAAAAAACTTCAGGAGGCCTCAAAATTAGGGGTCTTGAAACTTCCTGCTAGAGGAATCCCGTGACACACAGTCACTTGTTGTAACAGCCAGCTGCCTTTTGTTTGCCATCTGCTGCTCAAAGACTGAGATGTTGTAGTACCTTCCCATTGCATCTCAAGGGAGACTTTCACCAATATATATGTATATATATAATATGGCATCAATCTAGGAAACCCAATCCAAACTAAGCACAACTTGGGAGGATTCGCGAACAAAACACAATATTCAAGTGAGGGGGGCTGTTCTTCGGTCGAAAAAACCAGTCCGTTGCAGCCAAAGGGGCTTCTTCGAAGGCATGGTGGCAGTATTATAGTCCTCCACGTATTCCTGTTGTAAATTCAACTCGGGACCCAAAAAGAAATCACCAGCGAAAAACACTCAAACAAAACTTAGCTTGGATGAATTTGATGCAGTTAGAATTTTTCATTTTGGACATATAGTTTCATCAAATTTCATCAGTTGGCTTCAGAAATGATAAAACATCAATTCATATATTCATGGTTCAGGGATGCGACCGGTTTCGCAAGCCTTTAAAATTTGACCCGGTTATGACTAAACTCCATTGATTACCATAGCCAAGCAAGAAAGGAGCACACTGAACCCAGTTGCCTTGAACAAGTCTTTCAGCTGCATCCTCAGAGCGAGCAAGTATTGTATCTAGAAAAAGATATTGGCAATAAATTTCTTGAATCTATGTATAAATCTTCCCTGCGTTGCAAACGCAAATGTTTACGCACTTTTGTTTGCAAAAAATACGCAGGTCTAAATATGTGTGCAAACATGTGTGTGTGTGTGTCTGTGTTTGTATAAGTTAGCCCCATTACAATACATTGTGGCTGTCAACAATTTGTACCTATCCATGTGCTATAGAAAATCTTCAAGTGCCTCTTCAACCTTTGAGAAGTTCCTTCCGACAAAGCATGACCAAAGCGACCTAGTGGCTGTCCAAGGACATCAGTGTTGACTTTCCTTACTTCCTGTGCCCAAAGCATAAATTCGGGCTTTTTGGAGAAAAAGTCTTCTGCTTTAATAATGCCTTGCATGGGCAGTGGCAGCAAACGGCTTAGCTGCAGGCCATTTCCAAAAAGGCAGGGCGGGAAATGGCACCCTCCACCAAACATGTCTAGTCTGGGAGTTGGGTGAGTCTGATTTATTAACCTTTCTTGTGGTGTAGCAATCCATGTGTCTAAGTTTAACTCTGTCAACAGTCACAAAGCACACATCCATCTCTTTCTCTCTCTGAATGTATCATTGACCATCATTGTCATATCTGCACGACAATCTGAGAAGTTACAATACAAGCCAGGACTACCATACTTGCCAAATTGGTTGGACACGGATCCATGCATGGCTTCGGTGATGTCATCTCCTTTTTTCTTTTTCTTCTTCTTGTCCTTCATCATTCCAAGAAATGAAGTGATGGCTCGACTTGCGATTCTGAGTACTCACTGGAATTTCAGTATAATATGGTATGATTATGTTTGTTGATCAATTTCACGGAAACAAATACATCTTCTGCGGGCAAGGAGTTTCTGTCATGTGCTGATCACTCATTCCTGGCGTACACGCAAGCAATTAATCTTGATGTCGGGCCCAAGACATGCTCGAACTGCCTTCTTCTTCTTACCTTTCTTGTCTGCCTTCAAGGTTCAGCACTTCAACCCCAGCAATGCAAAGATTTGCCACCAAAAAAGGGTCTTGGATCCCATCGTATTTGAATCTTTTAAAATATCCGTTCCCTTTTTCGATCTAAGGATGTTTAAGGGCATTGGGTTTCATACCGTTCTGTGATAGATGCCGAACAATGAAATCTCAGTCCTCGCCTTTTTCTTTTTCGACTTCTTGTCTTTCTTGTCCTTCTTCTTCCTTTAGATTTGCTCGCAGCGGTCTATCCGAGGTCATTGGGTTGATGCTAGCATATCTCAGCCCTCCATCATGCCAAAAATCATCTTTTTAAAGCGATGGCCAAAAGTGTCTGCAACAGGGTTGAGTCGTTTTCCTTCCAGCATGGACTGGGTAGAGCACTATCACATACTATCATCACAATTTTGCCTTGACGTTCTGCGCACGGTTTCTGCCAACTATTTCTGATTTCCAGGGAGGTTCTTTTGCTTCTACCTCTTAACCCATCTTAACCCCACTTTCACTCACACTCATCCAAGAGGCTTTTTCTTATCTTTCTTAGCTTTCTTTTTCTTTTTCTTTTCCGAGCCTCACAGTTGACAGGATATTAACAGCATCTTCAGTTTTCAGCCTATAATATACAAGACGTGTTTTGTAACGTTCTGTAGGGAATGAGATTGCCAAGTAACTTGACTCAGAAGATTCTGAATCAGAGTCCGAACCAGATCCGTCCTCACAACAAATTGACATTGCTGGCTTGCTTCTCCACTGAGTAGCATTATCTCTTGATACTATTGATGGAAGAAATGCTGCGCCACCTGGGATGTATGAAACCATGTAATTAATGGTATATTTACCATATCAACTGGTGCAGGATTTCTTCCATCAACCCTAGTTCATCTACAGAATCATTGCATTCTGCGTCCATCTGCGTCCTGTGCTTTTTTCTTTTCCTCCTCTGCCTCAGCAATTTTCACCCAGGACAACATGGACAACCTTCAAAATGGGGACCACAGTACCTCTGGAAATACTACTACAGAATGGAACATGCAAAATAAATCAAAATAAGCTGTACAATCAAATCCAAGATCCTCCCTCTCTTCTCTTATTTCCTAAAACGCACCTCCTCTGAGCTGTCTGAGCTGCTGGATGATGTCATGAAGCACCAAGTGAGCGTTAGGGTCTGTCACATGATGTAGCAACTGCCAGTCCGATAAATTGGGCAAACTCTGTGAAATAGGCTTTCGTATAAAATACAGGTGTAAATACGAAATAAGTCGACATACAATGCAACACGACGTCAATGGATAGTGTACGACTGCACTTCGTTCTTTACCCAAAAATGTCATTGATGGCTTCTTTCCTATACACCTTCTTGCTGCCAGTACTTTACACGTCAAAAGGACTCCATTTTTCTGGTGAAACTATTTTACCACAGCATGACCATGTGTGACCATCGTCCATGGAATCACTCCTTGACCCAACACGGCAATACATCCACGGAAGCTTCTGCTGTCCACCTTTTGACCCCCAGAGACACCAAAAAAAACACAAGTCACACGTTGGTTGATCAATGTTGATGATATACCAAATTGTTCCCAGCTGATTAGGTCTATATACAACGGTCCAAAACTAGAGTCTATAGATTTGAAGTGGTTCCTAAACATGGACATCTTACGATTTCAGCTCCAACAAAGCTGCGGTGTTGAAGCTCCTGTGTACTTCACAGGCTTCCTGGTTACCCTCCTTAAGAGGTCATTCATGTGAAACACAACCTCCTCCAGATTAGAAAAGGTCCAGTGCAGCGAAGAATCATTTGCATTGATACAACAAAAACTACATATAGCTCGTAGGCTTATGTACTTCAAAAAAAGTACAGGATGTCTTTGCATCCAAAACTCTGCCAATCTCATCCATCGTTCCAATCACGCACCTGGGTAAGAGATGCTTTCATGTGAGCATCAAAGGGCGTCTTCCCAAAAGCAGTTGGTTGCTTGAGCTTCTTGCTATTTATGGCTAGCCAAAGATACACGCAAACTCAAGCCGTTAAGATCCTGACCATCTAAGCGCCTCAAAATTTCCTCTGGATCCTGGGTATGGGAAGCCTGGCAAAAAACAACAGATCACCACAATCAAGGATCAGGCCAGGGAGGATAGCACATTTAGCAGCCAAGTGTCATGTGTAGAATAAACTCTTTTCGTTTTATGCAACGACCTTTCTTCGCATTAATTTGGTGCCCTTCTTATTGAGATAACGTGCGTTAGCTCTGATCCAAAGTAAATGCTTACCTTCAATCCCGCAGTAGGAGCCTTCAGGATTTGTTCAACTTCTCGAAAAGCGTCCTGGGTGTCTGCGGATATCAAAAGCATTCAGTAGCTGACATTTACATGCAACAATGAGAAGTCATGCAAAAGACAAAGAAGCTAAATGCAGCCGAGCAAATGTATGTCAAACATGAAGAAACATCGGGAAATGTTTTTATGCCTAGATCATCGAAACAAAAAAAATGTAGACAAGAACCGTTTAACTCGATAGAATTGCGGATTGCGGAGGGAGGAATGGAGGGATGAAGAGATGGCTGAATGGACTGATGGACAAATGGGGAGAACGATTCCAACACCGTCACCACACGTAAGTTGCAGGAAATCAACTCCAAAATGTCCCAGCCCTATAGCAGCTGCACATGCAAACCTGCAATATAATAATGTGTAAATAATTGCACACCCACACAATTATATACTTTCAGCAATTGTTTATCTTGCAGATCATCTGGACAACTATAAGTATGATATGAGCATCTTCCCTATTTTTCAGCCATCGCCATGCATGAATTCTTCAATACAGTGGCTTTCAAACAAATCATCAGGTTCTACTGAATCATGATCACGGGACCACATCGATATATCTCACCGCAAGCGCGAGATGCTGGGTAGTATGACTTCATTCGCAGAGAAATGCCTGCCTGTGTTATTCAACTTGTTGCATTGTCCCTATCTGATAATGACCTAAAAATTGATTACTTACATAGATTGACTCTCAAAATATCATTCTCAATGCCTAAGGACACAGGCCCCCCTTCATTTCACACATCTTCAAAGCCCTGGATTGCGTCCTGCAAGAAGACTTCAAGTTCATCGGCATCCACCTTGAACGCAAGTCCAGCACTTGAGATCTTCATGAGATGATCAACCTGGCGGATGGAATGAAGAAAATGCCGCCAGTCTGGAGGGTATCCCGTGATAGCTGACGCTTCACCACCTAAAAAATTTGCAGCAAATAAAAGGAACGAAGGACTGATGGGAGGAAGAGGTGAACTTATCCATGTATGAATGATATTCAATGATATGGGAAGTCTGGGAGCTGCCACGTTCCCGCCTAGTTTTAGAGTTTCCACGGCTATGGGTTCTTCAATCGATTCTTTGACACATGTGGGCCTTCTGCAAGAATCAATCATCAGGTGCTTCAACATCACTTTACCCATCAATTAAGATGGCATAACTTCAAACAGGTCTATATATTGGCAGCTGGCCACAATGAACCGAATATGTCGGAGGTGCACCATCTATTGTCGATGTAAAGTAGTAAAAATGTATCTGCTCACTGGTCTTGTTACAATGACCTTGCCAAAAGGTCCTAAGGGGATCCACCAAGTTTCCTGCCATGACTTCAAGTTGAAACAGCCGCTCCCTTTTCGCCATCCACACACGTGGTTTTGCCGCCGCAAATGTTGAGCTCTGATTCGGCTCAGATTCATCTGCGGCGTTCCAACACTACGAGGTGCGATAACGGTCCTCTTCTGTGTAGTAGTGGTTGAAGCCCACGATGTCTTTCAAATGATCAAAGTCCAACTCCAGTCCTTCGGTGTGGTACAAGCAGTGGTCACATTTAGCACACATGTCTGCAAAATTTCACTTCATATTCACTTCAGTATTTCATTCACATCTAGTTTTTCCACATTTTTCCCTGGGCATGATCGGATCACGTTCAGATTGAGTCACATGCAAGGAATAATCATGATTCCCTTTTGTCCTGCGTCAAATTGCGTCAAGCATTATGTTTCTACATTGTGCCGCCTGTGACATCACTCACTCACCGTTCTGGATTTCCATTTGTATCAATATAAGATACATATATACGTATGCATCTTAGCACCTGGAAAGTAGATGGCGCAACTCCCATAATATATTGCTTTATCATGGCCGCTCACTAAGCCACATTCTGGGAGTTGCGCCATCTACTTCTGCCACAGTGTATTTTTTTGCTGCGGTCGTTTTTCTTGAAAACAATCTTTGAAACATGGTGCACAGCCCCGGTGTACACAACCAAACGCCCAACAGAAAATCTGAAAAGTGTGTCTCAACCAGAAGAAGCTCCACGATCCACAGAGCCGTTCGTTTGCAAGCTCTGCAAAGCTGCTTGTTGAGCCTTCAGGCCTGCTGACAAAAGACTCAAAGGATAAGCTGCAATGGCAAAGCCCAAATCATGTAGCCGTTGATGGCTCAGAAATGGTGTCTTGCCACTGGGCAACATGTTCACCATCTTATAGCCAGGCACCTGGCGATGCTGATGACATCCAGTGTTCTGATATAGCCAACAGGAAATCACTGAAGATCTCTGTCAACTTACTGTCAATTTTCATGCCAAAAGTGGATTGTGGTAGCCTAGGTGTTGATCACTTCAACATATTGCCAATTTTTGGGCATTATTCAATACTCTTTTCATAGCAAAGTGGCAACTCAAGGCCATCAAACGCAGCAAGGGGACCTCTTGGCAATATCTCTTCATCTCCTCCTCACTTCGTGGTGCCTCTAAAAACGTGATATCTGCACCCGCTTCCACAAAAGCCACGCAACGTGCAATTGCTTCATCTAAGCCAAGTGTGGCTCGAGCATCTGTGCGTGCCATGATGCAAATGTCCTGGACGCTCATTGGCTCCAATTGGAGTCAATGGTGGGCAATGGAGTGCGGTGTTTTGGCCAAGTTGTTTCGGTTGCAGCAGCCAATCTCCATACCTATTCCCATCTATTCGACGGTCCATCATCAACATCCTAAATCTGCTTTCAACGCAAAACTTACGGTATCACAATTTGTCTTGAGGGTGCATCTGAAGATATCTGAACCATTCCCAGCCTCAAAAACTGTACATACACAAGTTCCAGTGCGCCGTGTCACTGCGACTGTTTCAAAGACACACCCCGCCCCATTTGCATCACTCAATCCATCCAGGAAACAAACAATCAAAAACATATCATCCGACCTGCCCTTCATCACGGGCGTCGCAAGCAGCACGTATACGAGCAACGGCTTCAGCACGTGGAACCACCGTTGTGCCCTTGGTGTGGCCACAGCGCTTGGGCGCCACTTGATCCTCAATCATGATACCTGGATAGCGATGCCATGAAGCTGCCATGGGGTCATCCTATGGTGTTGTGGTATTCTTGATAATGTATTTTGGAGTGAGTCTTGAGGGGGAGCAGGGGAGCATATGCGAACTACATTTGCAACTGTTTTCTCGACCTTGGACCTGCGTCTTGTCAAAATCAACTCTCCCACTTCCAACAAACCTCCGACATGTTTGATACTTCTTGCAGGCATGGATATTTCAAACCATATATCTAGGTCATAGTCACAGACATAGGAAAGAAAAAACAGTGATGGGCTTTGTCTTGTAGTCTTGTTCCCTTGGAGAGGCCATACAACCCTTTCATCCAAAAGGACCTCACTGGAAAAGCTGCCTCAAGATGTGATGAGGCTCCTTCAGTGAAAACAGCTATTCATTGTCATACATGTCGGAAACCCCATTGCCATCTACCTGCAGTAAGAATAGATATTGATATATTGTACCGGGTGGTTAGTGCAACCTTGCTTTTTTCAATCAATTTTGCGACATTGTACGCACAGTAGTCCGAATAATGTAATATAGGAGACTACATGTACTGCTATTCTGGGATGAGCATTGATAGAAATCCATAATAGATACATCTGGGGGTATGATGAAACTAGTAGCTGTCAAACCTCGAATTCTCCCATCTTGGATCCACCAACCATTAGCCCAAAGACCTGCCATGCCGGCTTGCGCATATCCACGCACCGTTCGCTTTACATTTACCGCGTTGCCATACCCGGTGTCTCCATCACCAATGCAACAGATCCCTTCCAAAGAGCCTCGGTGAAACAAGGACTTGATGGGGTTCTGCAAACTGGATAATTCACACACTTCAACTATGTATGATCTTGCGGAGACACTGCGCGGACCATGTTTTGGAGATGGCAGTACAGTATGTACACATAGAATTACATCAATGCCATAGATGCATATGAGATTAAGAAATAAAGGACATAAAAACCACACAAAGTGCTACACATATATGAGGATCACAGGATTGATGTATGGCGCCCACTCTTGCCAACATTTGTGGGAGCCAACAAACCAGGGTAGCAAAAAGGCTGCCCAACAAGTCAAGCATCCGCAGATTCGGAAAGCACTTTCCAACATCTCGTGATAGGACACCAGCTGGCAATCAGCAAATCCATGCACAGCACTGACACCAAATCCAGTCATGAAGGTGAGCTGAAAGCCTTCCCTTTCCACCAGCTTGGCAGTTAGTGCATCATAACCTTAGCTGTCCAACTTCCACCTGAAAGTGGAGGCACTACCAGTATCAAAGGGCAAAAACACTGGGAAAAAAAAACTTACTGTATATAACTTAACTTATATGTCATACTTATAGGTCTTTTTGCCAACTGAGAAACAACATGGCATCACAATGATGCCACGCTGACTGTCAGCTAGCAAGTCCCTCAATTTCCTGGCAGGACTTACTCGATGGCCACCGTTCACACATGACACCGGACCCGACATCTTTGGAGGGGTCAGCCTCGTTGTGTCGCGGCGCGTCCTTCGCCAAAGTGCTAAGGCCCAGCCGACACAAGCAGCGGACAAACACAGCGGTAGCACCGCAGCTGCAGGCAGGTGGTGCTTGGAGAGGACCTGAAGTCCAAGCATGCCAGGTAGCTTCTGTCCTCCCCAATGGCAGATGCAAAGGTGATGGAAATGTAAAATGTAAAGGAAAACCAAGGATCCACCCTTCCCACTTTACAGCAGGCTTGAGCAAAAGTAATCTGGACGAATGGAAAACAACCATGGTGCATGTCCTCTTGCCTTTCAAATTTTGATTAAATCTGACTGAAAAAAAACAACGTCTCTCATCATCTCTCTGTCTTGATCGGCCCAATTTCTCTGCCATCACTGCTACAATCTAAATTCAGTCTATTGTGGGTTTCGCTCTGCTGACTATTCCGCCCAACCGCGCCGTTCACGTCCCAGCCTTCACACTACCAATGCCCAAGCCCAGAACTGTGACTTGCAAGGCATCCAGTACTTTCAAGGCCTTTTGAGCGTCCTTGGGAGAGCTGGAAATTGGAAAGCAGCACTATGAAATACCGGTTGCTTCCAGGGACGTTGCCAAAAAAACCTGCGAAATGCAAAGTGATTTATAGATCTGAAACTGAATGCACAAACATATGCAAACATGGAACGTCTGGTCAAAAACGCAAGGTTCAACTTCCCTTATCTTCCAAGAGCTTTCCGACTCAAGCGACCCGACTTCCTCCTTTTACCCAGTCCCAATCCTTGGAGGTTTCAGGCGCCGAAGTAATGTGTAAAACTAGCTGCTGGCGATCCTCCAAGAAGCCACAGGGTCCCAGGCTCCAAAGAAAAAAACACAAATCCAATGAGATGGGCCACATTTCTGTCTTTTCAAAATCTGATCCAAAAAATGTGGTGTCGTTATTTTCTCATGAAGTGTCGGTACATGTTGTTGGGATGGGTTCAAAATGGTGCAGAAACGGGTTCGAACTTCAGTGTCATCCAGTTTCCAGATTCAATAACAAAAAAGCACCTTTTTGAGCTTCCCATTTGCAAAACACTAAAACACTTTTTGCCAGGGCTTCGAGAAGACCTTTTATTGTGGGGGATGCACATGCAAGTTGGAGCTCTAAAACACTGACAAACTCCGTGCCTGCGGTTTGCCCTTCTCCGTCTTTAGAAAGAGCCTTAGATTGAAAGCAAAGAGCTTTGAGATGTGAGATTTCGACCCAGGTTTTGGACTGCGTTCTATCCCAATTAATGTTGTAGCGTATGTATGGACTCTATGTTGTGTCATCTCGAAAGAACAGCTGCATGAGACCATGGAAGAACAACTATGTATATATATATATGTATATTTATATATAGATATCAACCTCGAAACCTGTGAGACCCCCAGTCCATCGCTTCCATCGCTTCCTGCAGCTCGGCAGCTTCTTAGCTTCACGAAATGCCTGGGCCGTCTGTGCTCTGTCACTCTTATACTTCAACCCAGCCAAGGAGGCTTTCAAATTCGCCGCTTCGCTAGTGACTTCCTGCCAAGATTCAGGAAATAGTTTGGGACACACCCAGCAATATTTCATATATCTGTCAAATGAAACATGCCACTGAAATAACCAAAACATGGGTGTCCTGCAAACATATAACATATATACATATATATATAATATGCAAACTCACAGTTCTAATAGTACAATATCGTCAGTACAACATCGTCTACTTGCAGAAAACCTTGTCCAATGGAAAATTACAGTGTACATACAGTGTACAATCATCTCATGCACACTAGATACACTAGACAGCACAGAAATATGACTTTAAACATGCAAGTCATAGACCTCAAACGTCAAAATTCACAGCACAAACACATTCACTCCATTGAGGGAAGTGTAGGTCCTGAAGCACCTCCACTGGGCTGTAGCTTATCACCTTTGCCAATTTGCAGAAAAAAGGTGAACTCTGGGCAACCTAATCTACTAGAAATACTAACGTATTGAAGGCGATTACCATCAAACAGATTGACTTTCGCGCTTGTGATGTGATATGGGTGACTGTTTTTTTTCATAAACTGCCTTTCTTTCCTTTCCAAGTTAGACTGCAATCTATATTCTGCACTCGAAGAATCCTTCGGCCCTGTTTGATCCACGTTCCATGCAGCATCTCAGCCAAATCTGGGGCTTAGGCAGCACAAGTTGATCCTGGCAGGATGATCCATGGGCAAAAATTATCCCATATTTCTCCAACTTGGTTGATGTTGCAGCTGAAGTGGGGATGAATCTAGAGCAAAAAACACACCTGGAAATTCAAAAAATGCTTTAAAAAAATTATATATGTAATTATGCGGGCCATATTTTCTCGCCCTTTTTTGGATACATAAGGAACATTTGCTTTACACAATTGTTATAGCAGTTTGGCCCGTTTCTACGGGAAGTAAGTCTTGGAGGAGCCTGAAATTTAAACATCCTATTTGCAGCTCAGCCCTCCCTGCATGCGATCAATGTTGATGAAGACATCCATCCCCAGTCGTCACTCAGCTGGGGGCGCCTGTGGTATTTCGGCGGATGCCATCTGTCAAGCTGAAAGCAGCAGATTTCAGCTCTTCCTCAAATTGATCCTTCCTGAGCGCTTCAAGAATTGTAGTTTTGGGCCTGGTCCTACCCTGTTTGGAATATGGGAAAGTATCCATAGCTTTGTGAGTATCCATCTTCACTCTCAATAGCGATGATATGAAATGACCATCCACAACACATCAGGAATCAAGTTTTGAAAAGCGGGGTGACAAAGTTCGCAATTGTACCAATCGCAAGTAACGTGAAGCCCAAGCAAACGTGATTGAAATATGTTAACATGAAATTACTTTCCAGGGAGATCATCCAACACAACACTACAATACCAATCACATGACACAATATAAAGTCATTTTGAGAGAACTCAAATGAATCTGGAGCGCTACGCTTTTTACCCATCTTCATACTGCCACATCAACCCCTTTGCTCGGTATACTTCAGAGAATTAACTTCAGGCTGATAGGAGATGAGGCCTGCAAGTGGCGACCTCCACTCGTGTCTTGATCCGTGACCCTTGACGGAATCAATACTAAGTCAAATTTGGTCAATATGGGATCTGTTGCACGACACACCCTAATTTGTGTGTACCACAACCCCCAAAAAAAACATGGAAGCTATTCAGACTCTATTAAGCTTGTGTTTCCACCAACGGCTCCAAACTCTGGATGGCAACTTGCCCTTGCTGCGTTCCAAGTGTCACTCCTGAAGTGTCTAGGATCAGTACCACCTGTGGAGATCCTGTAGCAATTCTTGTGGCACCGGGCTGGGGCGTAGCTACTATACTGAAGGCGCCCCTTTTTAAATCTAACTTTCCTTTGAAACGCAATGATTTTCGTGGTCCTTTTCGACATTCCCAAGCAGTCTCACCAGTTACCTTGCAGGTTACATTGCCATTACCATCATTACCTCATGATGTCCAGCAAATCCCATCCTTCGAGAATCTGGAGCAAGGTTGCAGTGAAGCGGGCAAGGCTGACCTCGGTATCGCAAGGCTTCCAGAGACGGAGGGGGATTTTTTCGGATCTACATGGATGTAGTCATGGTGATGTCGTTCAGGGAATCAACAGAAACCAGGAAACAATAAAACATGTCATCTGGGATCAAAGGGGTTCTATTCACTTAACATTCATTGCATCTTTATGTTTTGGTGAGAGGAATGAATATGTTTCGAAGTGCCTCTACAAGTGATTGCCTCAAGGCGGGGGAAAGAGTGGCCCACTTTAATGAAGAACAACGTAACCTCCTAACAAACATCATTCGTCCTCCTTTTTCGATAACATATACATCTACAAAAAGGTGCATCTTCTTTGCCATAATGCATTGCATCATACTACTTTATCTAAAGAGTTTCGTTTTGTCCCCCGGCACCCAACCCATCCTAATCCAAACAGATCTGTAATTGTCACCAAGGCAAGGTCCTCTCGACCACTTTCTGCTTTTGCTTTGCCCAATGCTAGGAGAAGTCGTGCGTTGCGAGCCTAACTACGGAGGCAAGAAACAAAATGGCCAAATGGTTTCTTCAGAATGACTGAGCATCAAAGAACTTGTATGCTGAAGGGTACTTTGTGCTTAATAGCAGCGATATCTTTTTTCTTCATTCTCTGCTCGCTGGAAACATCGATACGGACCATTGCGGACCTGAAAACTAGATATATCTACATGGGCACATACATCGCATACGAGATCAATGAGATCATACGTTTTCTTCTGTACGTGTATGACTCTTGTACCCCTCACTGTTCGATCCGGAACTTCATGTCCTGACCTGGCCAGATACGCTTGGCTGCATCTTGGCTAGACATAGGTCAGCTCAGAGTGTTTGGTCAGGTTCCGAACCAAGGCTAAGGCATCAGGAAGATCTAAATTGGTGCCATCACAGGATCCCTTCTCACAGCACTTGTCGCAATGCTTTTCCAGTAGCCCCAAAATTACCTTTGGAGCGTACTTTTGGACCGTCTGCTTGAGGGAATCAAACGTAAGAGCTCCCATCAACGCCATTTGAGCTTTCTCGTGAGCACTCAGATCTTCAATGACCCTGGGCTTGTCTGTGTAGTAGCCCTCTATGTCAACAAAGGGGCCAAAGTGGCCTCCAACATTCAGCATCGCATTGTAGCAGGCTTGCACATGGGTCTCACCCCTCTCCGGAACGAAGAGAGTCTTGTTGAATTCAGCCAAAGTGTTGATCATGCGATTCAACCTCTCCTTCTGAGCTGGGTCATGCGAAAGATCCATGGACTCGGACGGATCCTCTTCAACGTTGTACAAGCATCCGGCACCACAATCTCCTCTCCAATAGAAGCTATCTCCGAGGTCAATCTTCTCTTCCAGCACCGAAAAATCAATGAAATCAGGTCCATGTCCGCTTTGCATTGAATCAATGGTGCTGCAGTTGGGATATAAAGGGCCGGTGTGCACCATGTAAGGTTGCTTTCCGGTCACCAGCTTGTAAGGATACTCCAACAAGGCACTTCCAGACAGGAACAGTGGTTCACTGTCCCGGGGCCCGGTTTTGGCTCCAAAGATGGCATCCAATTGACCTTTCTTCCCGTCCACATTGGACAACAAAGACAGGCCCTCTTTGGCCAACCACTTGTTGGCATCATCAGACTTTGTGTCGTGTGGGTCAACACCTGCCAACTCAGAGAAAATGGTGTACCAATCGGCCACAGAGACGATACCCTTGTGGACATAACCACGCCTTTCTTGCGGGATGTATCCACCTGATATGAAGGTGGTGGTTCTCACACCACCCTCGAAGTCAGAGTATTTGCCACCTTTCAAAGGGTAGTTGTTGGCAGATCCCGGCTCATAAATAGGACCTCCATTGTCAGTGGTGAAGACCACTAAGGTATTGTCCCACATGCCCTTGGTCTTCAGCGCTGCGGTGAGGTTGCGGATAGTGTCGTCCATGTATTTCGTCATGGCCATCAGCATGCGACGATTCTGAGAGTCGAAGGCTTTGCCACCCTGCTGAATCACATCCTTCTCAATCTGTTCGTAGTAATACCGAGGCACCTGCAAAGGTGTATGCAACAAGTGGAAACCATGGAAGAGGAAGAGTGGGTGCTCGACATCAGAAGTGTCATGGTTGCGGATGATCTCCAAAGAATGTTCTTCAAACATCTTCTCTTCATAGCAATATGGTGTAGGCTCCATGCTGTCCTTGCAGGAATCCGTAAGTGCTGCACCCTTGTAGGGTCCTCTGTAAGTCTGGTTCTCAATCATCAGGTCATAGAATGCATTGAGGCAAGTTGTGATTTCACCCGTAGCTTGGATTCCAGTCTTCTTGTTCCAGTAGTCATTGGCATGCTGATAGTACATGAAGCTGGTGTCAAAGCCACGGCCGTAAGGTGTATGTTGTGGAGTTGCCATGCCTGCATCCCATTTCCCCGTGTAGTGTGTCTTGTAGCCTCCGAGTCTCACCTTTTCGCCCATGCCCGTCATGTTCCTTGGTATGCCTGCGAAGCCGCTCACGGGATCTCCAGGATTGGAGGCCGTCACCGCCACGTTCTTCACCAGGACGTGGGGTGCCAAGCGGCCGCTGAGCAATGCAGACCGTGCGGGGCCACAAATGCGGTAGGAGTAGTGACGATCGAGAACGATGCCCTCCTTGACTAGCTCATTGATGGTTGGAGTTTGCACCTCCAACTGTCCTTGCTTTTCATCTTCAGTCTTTGCGCTGTTGCGGTGGAAGCCAATGTTTGCCCAACCCAAGTCGTCCGCCAAGAGGAAAAGAATGTGCGGTTTCTGCTTGGCTCCTGAAGTGGAAGCAGCCGCCACGGCACAGGCGATGGCGACAAGGCACCGAAACATGGCGAAAAGAACAGCTGATGATACGGGTAAGGATCTGTAAGGCTGTAAGGCACAAATTGAAATCGGCTTAATAGCAGCGATACACTTCCACAGTTTTTAAAGCCGACTCGGTACAAATGACTTTCACGAAGCAATGCATCTCTCAAGCTACACTGCTACACCGCAACAGCAGGTGGTGACTTCCTATGCTATCCTCTTGCGATTTCATTGACTGAGGTTGCATTGGATCCTGCTGTCCCTTTGGATTTCCACATTATTTCTCAAACAAGTTGCAGGAGTCATCTCCCAACCCAACTTCAGCATCTCCTTAGAACAAAGCATCAAAAGCATCAACTGGAGGCCATCAGAATTGTTCAAGTGAAGCAACAAGGATTCCTTAATGTTAAATGTTCCTACCTGGTGCCTTAAAAAAATGTCACTCGATCTGAAAAAAAACAAGGTGGGAGGCAAGTATCCCGCACGAGTTTGGCACATCGCTGCAATTCAGCCTTTGCTTCGGTGGGAGTCAACGATGACATTGGATCTTTCAAACCTGGGCCATGGATCAGGCATGAATATCTGAAAGGTCCTCAAATTTGCTTGGGAAGATTCAAGAAAGAATGCAGGACACATTTTATTCGATTTAAAGGGAACGACGAGGTTTGTATATTTCAAATTGCTGGAGTAGTCCTGGAGCACCTATTAAAATCCTAAATATTCCTAAATCCTACCTAGAATACTGGCAAACAATTTTTCTACAGAATGTTGCCATCCAATTCCACTGTTGTGAGTGGGATATGGTATGACTCCAGCATGGTCCAATTCAGAAATGTCCATCATCTGAATCCAGGGAATTGAAAAACCAGAAAATGTCTAGACTAAACGTGCTTGATCTAGAAATCTTTAGACATGGACCATTTCATCATGTAACGTATCAAAGTTTCTCCCTCAAACCTGGCTTGGACAGCATCAAGAACTGCCTTTGAGTTGTACCAGCTTGTTCACCGCACTTTTTTTCTGTCACGAAATGTTAGAGTTCATTGATGTCGTCGAGAGAGATGCTGGGATCAAGATCTAGTGGCTTGGATCCATGCTCTTCTGCAAACCTCGGCAAACCAAGGACGAACCATCAAACCTAGGCCACTATGGCCTTGATATTTGACTGATGCACATCTGGCAATCCAAAATCTCATATTAGCTTGAAGCGTTGTGAGGTCTCACCTGTTTTTTTTTAAAGGGGGCATACACATGGCAACGTAGATGCTTCAACATCAAGTTAAGCAAGCGCCACTCTATGGTCTTTTAACATGTTTTGACATGTTTTTGATCCTTTTGATGGTGGCACAGTATGAACGAAAACCATCTGTGAATGGGATTCTCTTGGGTGTTGTTTTCTTTTAAATACACCGATATGTATCGATCCATTGTGCCAAGCATCTGCACAAAGTGCGACACGGTTCGGTTGCCGTGGAACACGATGGGCTTCTTAGTGCCAGCCTCCATCGAAAGTGTGTCTTGATACGTTTCTGCAGTGGAACATCCTTACCTATCCCGATGCCACCCCTTTTGAAGAAGACTAGGCTGCAACATGTGATAATACCCATCATAATTCCACCAAATTCGCTGTTCTGGTCACACCCATGGAGCGAAGAGAGCAAATGGAAATTCATCTGAGTATGAGTGAGTGGAAGAATTGATTCCTCACAGCTGGTTCTTCGGCCTTCACGAAGAAGATGTGGGGGTAGGACGACCAGGAAAAGTCCTCCATGAGTGGCGAGCTGTTTTGATCGCCGTCCATCTTGGCCACCACCAGGTGTTTCACCTTCATGATCAAGCCGAACATAGGGTGAACATGCGCGAACATAGACTACCAAACTTAAATGTGTGGCAATTGGGACAGCTTCCTCTTGCTGAATTACTATTTTGGGAGCATCAATATCTTCTCCACCATTGGACTGCTTGAGAGACGGAAACTGTTTAGCAGGTAGATAGGCAGGCAGGCAGGCAGGCAGGCAGGGAGGTAGGTAGGTAGTAGTAGTTGTTGTTTGCTGAGTACTGCCATGTACCGTGACCCACTCAGCGAATTAGCCAACCGCTAGCTTTTAAGCTTTTGGAGATTGCGAATCACAAACTTAGTGACGTGCGGAAATAATGTTTCAACTTCAACTTTTATTTTGTGGACCTTTGGCTTTGTGTGATTTCATGTTCTCCGGCATTTACCAAATACATAGATAAACCCCCTAGCCATGTAGTACGGATTAGCCACTTGACAAAGGAACATGTCCACTTGGATAATGACCCTTGAAATGATTACTCTGCAAACCAAAGTTGTCTGCTCCCTATATTGTTATCTTGCTTCAACTTGCAACAACCTTGCAAAAAGAAATTCTGGAAGCATCACAGGCCTGAGATTTACCAACTGATGCAATTTATCGGATCTTTTTTGGGCCACTGCCCACCTGCGAGACAGCATGCGCGAAGGACTTCCAAACAGGCAGCACTTTCCGTGAGAAGCCGCACCACGGGGCGTAGACCAGCCTGGTTCGAACACAGGAAACACAACATCGATTTAGACCTGAAATTTGGGAGGATACCCTATAATACCTTTTCTCCAATGGACCGTTCCGCCGAGTAGCATAAAGACATCCTGATTTTTGTTGGATACCACCTCCTCAAAGGTCTTGCCCACGACTACCAAGGATCCATCCAAATAAACAGGATTTCCTTCTGGAATTGGTTCCTTAGTGACTGATGTGGATGTTGTGCCTTCTAGGGCCCCACAGGAAGTGGTCACGGCTCTAGGTTAAGCTGGTTAAGTCAAAATTGAAAAACATGTTGCAAACAAAACACCAAACAAAAGACTTGCAACAAAACAATTTGGCCTAGCTGGCCTAGTATCTGACTTGAGAAGTAATTCTTGGACCCATGCATTCAGAGAAACTGCATCCAGCTGACCACTGTATGCCACAGGTTCACCTTTCGCTTCATCTAGGTAGAAGACCTTGTTGTCAGCACTGTCTCGGAAGGTGACCGCCACGGTATCCATGTGCTTCGTAGCCACGACCTGTTCCAATTGTTTCAGGTTTCAATTTCCATCAACTTGACCTAAAACCCTACAGTAACCCCATGGTCACCCCATGGTAACCATACCGCAACAGAAGAGTCGCCTCAAGAGCTTTGTAACCTGGCGATCCCCGTTGTACAGTTCCAAAAATGGCTCGGTTGAAGGAGGACGCTGCTTCTTCTTGGCTCTTGACCTGTCCAGATGGCCAATTCGGGGATGCCTAGATCCAAGTTATCCATTTTCGCTCCATGTCCATATGGATGGCGTGCAAGACTAATGTAATAAAATGTAATAAGCATGAAATATTCTAGAATTCTCGAAATCACTCTACGGTTACGTGTGTGCTGAGTCTTGGGTCGTGGGGTAGTATGTCCCTTCTTCAGAGGGCTTTCCACGCTATCTTGAAGACCTGAAAATGCTGGCTTAAATGAGCCAAGATTGGCAACCATGACCATCGGATCATACCATCATAACATCATACTCTAGCTACTTCACACTCACACTAGCAGTATATGAGTCTCTTGTGAATCTTTGCAGTGCATTTCGCTGCAGTCTGATGTTTCTGACTACAGTTTTTTGTTCACGTGGGCGGACTGCCTCTAACATCGGATCGCGGTCCAGAGCTAGGACAAAGTCCGTCATCGCCTTCGCTGTGCGTAGGGAGCGGTGGTACTGCGTGGGTTCGCCATGGGTGAACCTGGGCATGCACGGCTCAGCCATGTTTTGCAATGTGGCTCCGTGATGGTTGGGGGGTTTCAACAAACCCATGGTTCAGTGGGTGAAGTCTAGTGAAACCAGTCGCAAAGGATCAGAAACTGTTTTCCACTGTAGGAAGCTGCTTAGTTAAATGAGATTTGTTAAGAATCTGGAGGAAATTGCCCCCATCTGATCAGGCAAAAGAAATCATACCGACAATAAACTTAGAAAAACACCAGGTTATGCCAGCATATTTTCTATGTCTCCTGTGCAGTTGATTGGCCACATGAGCTGAGGATAGTGGCCACTTGGAACATATCTTTCTGCCAAGTCCTTCTCAGCCACTGCATCCACTGTAGCGAAGGCCACTTTACTTCCATAATCCCTGACCTCTCAAGGTAAAGGATGTAAAACTGGGCACACCTGTAAAGGATCCCTTCTGCTTTTTCAAAAAGGCTATATAGTGTAAGATGCATTTCTTGCACTTGGTTTCATTGAGTGATGTTTCACACACATGTTTTCCACTTGCGATTGCAGCTGCTTGGTGTTTGAACTTCGAGTGTCAACCACTTTTCTCGCACTTAGTACTATTTCAGGAGCATCACTTGTTGAACAACACTTGGAGAAATTTTGAAGAAAATTCAACATTTTCTCGGCACAAGTGTTGGGTACAAGTTTCTTTCAACATCTGCAGGCGTGTTTGGATGTTGACCCCACTACCTGCCATTTCCCCTGCCTCCCGAAGTGCTCGTTCCAGTTCGCCTTTCTGCTCTGCCCAGCCATCAAGATTCCTAGTGACAATAGTGTTACGGTTAATGGACAAAATCATGCACCTCATGGGCAAATTTACTACCTCATAAACTGTTGCAGGATCTTTTCCATCAACACTATCAAGGAGTAAGATCACAGGACTCTTTGACAATGGAGGTCTGTTGTCTGTTGGCTTTCATCCTTGTTGTTCATCCTTTTTGTATCTTAGAAAACCTACCCCCGCTCCGTACCAGTAGACCCTTGCCAAAATGTAGCATCAACAAAATCCCAGTACACCATTCACCACCACCTTCTGCATCACCATCCTGTTTTTTGTGTCCATATGTTCCCCCATCCGCAAACCAATCTTCTCCCGCCATCTACCGAAGTCATCCTGGTCCATCCATTTTTGCTAAACGGGTCCTGTCATAGAAATCCACCAAGGCCTTGTCTGAACTTTTGATGAAGCCTTCGAAGGTCCCAGTAGTCAATGCTGAACTCGTCATGCCGATCCGACCATTCACCAAACCAAAAAGTGGCCATAGCCACCAAACCTGGGAAAATATGTATGGTAGGGCTTAAGCACTGCTAAGATCAGAAACGGGATCTTTTGGGTATGAGATTATGAACAAACTTGGTAGGTTTTTGATGTAAATAAGAAATAAAATTATGTTTAAAGTTCAAAGTATCAATTTGGGTAATGGGTACGTATATTTAGGTATTAAAATTGAGGCCTTTGTGGACTTCTTCAATGCTGACGTGATTTCTACTGGCCACAAATTGTCCGAGGGCACTTTCAAAGCTTATACCAAGCCGCTATGCGGCCCACCATCCGAAAGCGGGGCCAAGCTCTTTAGCTCTTCCTTGCACTGAATTGACCTGAAATACAAGAACTGCATTGACGAATACATCAAACATCAAACCACACAATGTCCAAGATCGACACAGCTGCTCCAGCTTCCACCATTTTCATTCATGTTCCACCTTGCAAATCAAAGAGCCTCTTCTGAATCTAACATTCTTTAATCTTATGTCAATAATATGCAACCAGGGCGCACGCGCGCGCACAGTTGCCAACCAAACTCCGTCCTAAATCTACAGGGGCCTAGCCCTTTGAGCCAAAAAGCGGCAAACCAACAACTTTGACATGATGCCGCTTTGCAAACAATGGCTATTAGCTAATTATAGCTGGACAGAATGCATGTTTTTATTTCTACCATCATACTGGATTCCAGCATGCGTATTGGATTTTGCTGGCTGAAAATCAGGCATGCACATCATCATGCGTCAGAAGTGTATCATGCAAAGTCCACTAAGCTAGTTCCACTACTGCCTCGAAAAAATATCACTAGCCGCCTGCAACACCTCTGTTCTTGGGAAAAGGCTCTACCAACCCCGACTCCTATGCTGGGAAGGTGCCAGTGACAGTTCCAACTTGCCTGAGCTGTTTTTTTGTAAATAAAGGTTGATCCCTCCATCTTTGGCCAAGCAGCTGTTGAGAATGTCGTTGACTTCCTGCATGACATGATCTATTGCCAACTTCAGGCTTTCTTTGTCTATATTGTCTATTTAGCCAATGGTGTTTCGGGTTGGTCAAACTGTGGAAGTCTAGAGGTGCTATCCCGTTCGTGGAAGATCCTGGGATCCCAAATTTTGATTCACAGCTAACGACGTGTGAGATCCCTTCACAAATACCCGACTGCGCTACCTCGGGATCTGGCTGCGTACCCCAAGAAGTTCAACTTGAAACCAAACAGAAGAATTCACCATGCCCAAATTCCCAACCAGGCCAAAAAAAAACATCCTCGTAAGCAAAAGGCTCTTGCAAAAAAAAACACTTTTCAAATCAAAAAATATGTACATGGTTTTCTCCAATCAATTTTGTTCATAAGCTCCATCCTACTGTTGATGGAAGATATCCTGCACCACCTGAGATGTATAAAACCCTTGTAAATTATGGAGACTTTTCCATCTCAACTGGTGCAGGATTTCCATCAACCACCACCATGGAAGCCCCTTGGCTCCTGCCGCAAGTCGCCCAACTGCAACTCGCCCACGCGCCGTTGCGCGGTACGGAAGAGCTGCGTGGCGGAATCGCTGGCCTCATAGGCCTGCACCGGGTTGGAGATTTGGAGTTTTCTTAGCTCCCCCCAAATTTTAGGGGTGAGTTACCAAGGAATGCTAGTTGATTTACCAATAATTATAGAATAAATCGGTATATCACATATATATATATACTTGTACTTGTACCAAATATCAAACTCTTTCTACAATACGACTTGAAGACTAGGAATTATACTTTTTCTGTCATCTGGCACATGGGGCCAAACATATATCGTATATTCAGATATATTTAGCTGATCACCCAAGTCGCACGAAGAGCTCCAAAAGCGCTTGAAATGATTGGATATGATTGGCACAAGACGTTGGTGAACCGGAGCTCTTGACATGATGTCTACCTGTCTAACTGTCCACTTCAGGAACCTTGTCAAATCACAACATATTACTGGCCAACCTCAGATTTCTCATCTTGAAGACTTCCAATGCAGTATTTGAGCACAAAAAACTGACCTGTTCAATGATTCAATGTCCCTGGACAGGTGTTAAGATTTTACGGCCACGGAAACGCAACAATCCACAAGAAACAATTTTATCATCCCGAGAATTGTCAAATACATGTATCTATATCAATCAAGATATACACATAAGATGTACCCTCCCTGAAACTAACATAGCCCCTGTAAATGAATGGTCGGAAGATGAGTTTCCTTTTGCGAAGGCCTCCTGACAGGTGCTATGTTAGTTTCCGGGAGGGTATACGGTATACATACAAACAAGCTCGGATCATGCCCAGATTTGAATAAGTATTCATCACCAACAAATCAGCGTGTTCGGGATCTGTGTCTTAATTCTGCTTTACGCGGTAGCGGCGCAATTCTGTCTTCTTCCATTGCGCGGTTGCGCAGTACTAGCGCGCTTGCAACCAATGACAGCATATTCTGCACGCATTGGATACCAGCGAGGCTGCCAGTGTCTTGGCTGGATTGGGTTACGCATCAGTTTTGAACGAGTGTGCTTGATGGCTCACGGTCAGTCAGTCTGTTTCGGGGCCTAGTGAAACCTCAAATGGACTCATGTTTGAATGGCAATGTTATGGGAAGATATATAGTTATAACATGCTGTTATAACTGAAACTTATAGCCAACTTCTGTAAGCACTGTAAGCAAAAGGAGCCACTCAAAGTACAGAACGCCATGTCGGGCCATGTTTAAACAACGTTTGATTCGTGCTTCCCAAAGGCCTCATGTTCGATTCCAGGGCGTTCTTCTGTCCTGTAGATTGGGGGCGTGATTGGCAATGGAACACCAAAATGACATGTTAACTTCTAACCAAATAGATGAAATAGATAATATTCAGACTGAATTTTTCTGAAGTCCTGTTGCAGGTGAGTTTCCGATCTTTCCACTATTCAACCATATCAAACCCCAAAAATGGATTCCCAAAGATGGCCTGTGAGGACTCTGACGTGACAACTATGACAACTCAGATTTCCAAACTTCGGCATCCAACGGTGACTTGCCCCGTTGGTGTCTGTGCAGGTGAGGTTCCAGCCAGCAATGGCATCTTTCATCGCTTGCCAGTCTTTCGAAGAGTCAGCGTCCCGAATGGCATCGACCAAATCCTTGCACTGTCGATCTGATGGAAGCACTCTGACATGGTTGAAAGCAATCTTTGCCGACTCCAAGATACGATCAAAAGTCAACATTCGACTCTTGAAAAGGAAAAATGGAGGAATTCACCCTGTACACAATCATTTGCAATAAATGTAAATCAATTGTGGCTGTTGCCATTTGAACAAGAACAGTCTAGCCATGTCATGTGATAATGGGACCAAATCCCACAGCATGTATAGGAACCACCTGGAACTGACTCCAGTTCCATCGCTACATGCCAAGTTTTGAACCCCTTACGAGTACCTCCAAGATCAGTCTACCAGGTCCTTAGCCTCTTTTTGTCAAATCGATGGATCATCAACGGATCATATCCTGATTGGCTAAATCTATCCACATCTTCATCTAAATATATTAATCAACTGCTACCTCTCCAGCTTCAGGTCCTTCCACCCGCCCCCCCCACAGCCCAGAGTCCCAAAGAGGGCCATGTCTGCGACGTACTTCCTCAACACCTTGGCGGAGCCGAAGACCTCTTGGGGGAGAAAACCATCCAACTCCAAAGGGACTTCGGACAGATTGCTTCTGACAATTTTCACTTTACTACTGTGTGAGGTAATTAATCCCCCCAAATTCACCCAGATTGTAGCAAAAATTAGTCATGGATGGATCTTAACCAGGATCTTCTAGTGGTCAGCTCTTAGTGATCTTATTGTTGGACAAAGTATGCTAAAAGGCAAAAACTTGTTTATGTTGTTTTCTTGGTTGGGACCTTCTCAAGGTTTAAAAAAAACATGTTCCAACAAACAAAAACACCTGGGCCTTGGGATTTCCACCAAGGTACACACACGGCCCTTCTTCAATTTCCACACCAATACATCCGCTCGATCCACCACCTTTCTCTCCATGGCTTCCTGTCGCAACTGAAGTCACACTGTTTTACCAAGGCTGATAGATTATGGGCCTTCAGGTGCATTAACAAATATCCCCCCCTTGGTTTACACATCCTGGAGGGAAAAAAGCACCTCCCAGGAGAAATCACCCATCTGAACGAGAAAAAAACAATAAAAAAAAGATGTCCTTGGCATCTTTCCATCTTTGTCGTGCAGCACTGGTTTCTGCACGAGCACGGGCTACTAAATCTGCATCCACCTCAGCAGCTCGATTGAGAAGAGTTTCCAGAATGTTAGATGAATGATGACTTGCTGGATCTCTTCTCAAGTGGCATAGAAAAATCAGAGGCGCCTAGGCGCCTCGGCCTAATTACAGTATTGACGTCAAGAAACACATCCAATATCCAGTGTAAATCAAAGAAATATGAAGAAATATCAAAGATTCATAAAGGATACAAATGATACACACACATATATATATATGTTAACATATATAAACAAATAGTTATACAGTAACAAAGCCATGCAATAATCACAAAGGTGGAGTCCAACCTGGCGAGATTCAGCAGCATCTGCAGCCTCATCCAGCCTGACCAAGCAACGCTGGCAAATGTTGCAGGAATGAGGTGACTTCCATTGCCTTCCTATGTTTGTTGTGAAAAATGTGACTCGGAGGAAATTGAACTTCAATTTCATGGCACGGTTTGCTTGAAAGGATTGATACAACGTGGAAATTATGTGATTTTTACCATTTGTACCGAGCTGCTCGGCGAGTGACACCTGATCCCCTTGTAGAACTGCTTCCTGCGCTAAACAAAAAATGCATGAAAAGCGGCTTGAAAAGTGCAACTGCCCGACAAGAAACAGTGATATCTCCAAAAATATGTTGTAAACTAATTTGCCTACTGAACATCATCCCATCTTGGCATCATGTTTTGATACAGTAGCCATGTCATATAAAACAAAACACAAAAAGCTCCCTCAACATCCCGAAATCCGCTCCAAACGTCGTTGGTACAGCTTGCGTTTCAGCTCGAAGGCCGCACCACTCACTGCATACAATGCCTGTGGGATTGGGAGAGTCTTTCATTGCTGTGTTTGGAAGCACTAGCTAGATATTCTCCAGTATTCCCGAGCTGCAAATCCATTGAACGACACTCTTGAAAAGAAAGCAGCCATAAACATGAAGTCTAAGTCCGTTGAGTCGTTTTGAAGATCGAAATCAAGCTTGCTTCCACTTCACATTTTGAAGTGAATTGCCAGTGTGCAAACCATGGTCATTCATTGGTTCACCAACTCGAAAAATAATCTCCGGAATAGGGCCGCTTTCGGAATGGTGATAAACTCACGTTGACTGGTTGCTTGAGACATTAAGCGCTGCAAACGAGGAGCATTCCAGTGCTTCTCGCTTCTGAGGGCTGAAGTCCATCGTTCCCAAAGGTGTTCCTGTCATCGTTTCATGGTTCGCTGGCTGTGTTTTGGTAGCGGGACGTTTTCAAAGCCACTTTCTGAAAGTAGCATAACATAAAACTATATCATAGTCATAGCATATCATAACTACCAGCTGAGCTCCCTAAGCATTCTACCAAAGTTTCACAAAGGTCAGGACTGAATGTCATCAACGCAGGAAACTCTTTGGATCTCAGCCATCAGTCCTCGATATGAACATCCTTCAGTCTATCCACAGAGGACTGTAGTGCATCCCAACGTTTGGCCTGCAATTTCAATCCCGAATATTAGTCATCACCATGCAAATGGTGAAGCAACATGGGACCCTTTTCAAATCATATGAAATTGCGCTTGTTCCAACAAAACTATCACTATGCAATGGGTAAAGTCAATTATTGTCAACATCATTTCATATCAATTCACCTCGTAGCGCCGTTGTGCTTCCTCCACCTGCTTGCTCAAGACCTTGCGCACCTGGGATGCCCACACTAAGTTGACCTTTGCAAACCTATGGAGATTTAAAGGGATGGTTATTTCCCTAAGAATCGTCACAAACTTCGGCTGAAGATGGCCTTAGTACAGCCTATTCAAAGGTGGCGTCAAAAGATTCAATTTGGTTCAACTATGTTCAGCTATAGTATCTGTATCTTCAATCGTTCTATCATGAACTGCAGGTTGTTCGGAAATGCCATTAAAAGTGAGAAGTGCGAAGTGAGAACAGCCTTGTGCTTCATATCTCTTCGACTTGTGATGCACCCTAAGGCCCTACACAGCCGCAGCTGAGGCCCAAACTCGTTCGGCCTTCAACACAGTCTGGTAGGAATAACCTCGAACGACTGGTGCTGCAGGTGTCTCGCTTTTGAACACATGATTTATGTAGAATGCATGTCCGATCAACAGAACAAATCCTAACATGCGCCTGAACACCCAAGCAAAAGTCATGTCATAATAGTCGTAAGCAAGTCTGCACTACATACTTTTCAATCATACCATTTCATTCCAAGGGGGATCCTTCCCCTCTGAAGACACTTCCTTGAGATGTCTAGGCATGTTTAGGCTCCGTGAATACTTCCAGGAACCGTGTGCTCCCAAATTATGAATTGCCAGACCTTCTCTTCGGGGTTGGAAGATGATCTTCCTGGTTAGGTTCGCTCCTTTTCCAAAGGGCATGCTGCGAAAGAGTTTCCTAGTGTTGTGGTTGCATTTGTCTCCATGGATGCTCACCCCAAAGAAAACGGAAAATACATTATCACATGCTTACATACATACATAATTCTATAGTTGGCGAGTGGATTTCATATGAAGGATCACCCTTACTGAGGTTCAGTCACCTTAGCCGTAAAGACTGATACTTCACCTCCACATGGCAAACGTAGCGCCTGATGCTGTGGCACTCCCTTCACCAGGGCCGACATCATCCACACGCCAGGCACCTGATGCATGCTGTACCAGTCATGAACCACCTAACCTCACACTCTGGCACTGCAGAAAATTCTGGATGCTTCTTAAGAATTGAAGAAACTGAGAGTTTACCAGCGCACGTGATAACCCAAAGAAATCAAATCCAGATTGGCCTCTGGACTTTGGATCCAATTACTTCTGGGTGAAACTCAAGCAATGAAAATCCATCTGATGTCTACCTTCTTATAGTTGTTGATCGTTGGGTAGGCACCAAATCTACCAGCCATGCTTGGGACATCACCCTGGCTACAATCCAATCCACGGCAGCCATCAGCGCCTAGAATTGACTCCAACTGCACCTCCAGGAAGAAACACGTGATGGAAAACCCAATACATATTCCAAACATGAGACCATGTGGGATTTTGGCAAGTGCAGGGATGGCATACTTGTAAAGCAATTATAGACCATCATAGCTGAACACTTATGACTTATGAACATTCAAAAACTGATTCAAATACAAAGTGACATAATCTAGATATAGTTTCAGTTTCCCCACAACGGCCATAACGTGACTCTTTGCACTCTGGCTAAACGCGAAAGCCCATGTTGCAAACAATGGTCAGTGGCAAAAAAATAAATCCTAAGGACATCTTCCCACACATGGCTTACCCACAGCTGGGAGACCCAGCCAAATCCTGTTGCTTCGCAGCAAGATCGCATTTTTCCGCCAAAGAGCGAAGCACTTCCCTTGCCTGTTCGAGGCCCTCATCCTGCAACGACAAAGGGTGATACGTTTTTGGGAGGGTTACCTTAGGAGTTGTTCTCCCAGACATTGCCTGATATTGCCTTGTCATATCCTTGTGCCATACAAAATTGATAGATCTTGATATATCTCTACTGTGTCAGGTGCTCTCCACACAAATTTACCTTTTGATATCATGTCTTGCTGGAGCAAGGTATATAAACATTCTCTGTAGGTGGGAACATGCCTGCCGACAGGATTTGGATCGATCATTGGATCAATGTATGTGTATAATTGATTATGTACATTACATTTATCATGATATTGGGTGAAATGATTATTTGCATATGTCAAGAATGCATTGACAACAAGTCAATGTAACTACTATGTGACCATGGGCAAAAATGTGTGCTTGAATGTGGGAGACCGAATGTTAAAGATGTAGCACCCAATTTTTTCACACTAAATGTATGCATTTGGATGCGCTCGTCTACAACAGTTTCCAGATTATTTGGGAGGTTCCCAATATTGAGACTTTCCGCGCACTCCTGAAGCCCAAGATGTTCTGCTTCCTCAGCATGATCAACCCAGTGATGCTCCGGCTGTAGCATTTGCACTGTATATTCCATAATAATGAAATCACAATAAGTCGCATATAATAATAAATGATATAAACATATTACAAAATATATCAAATATAAAATACATATTACAGAATATATCATATAAAACAGGTCATATGTGATACAAAATTAAAAAATGTATCATATAACATACGTCATATGGAACACAAAATTCCAAAATAAAATATAAAATATGTCATATTCAATATATGATTTAAAACTATTAAATATAAAATATGCCATGTGTAATACAAAAGGCGAAATAATATAATACAAAATACTTATTGCAAAATACAGAACGCAAATAAATAACACTTTAAAAAACACATAATATAGTATATATGTATGTGATGATTATATAATACTGAGTGGCTGGCAATGGGACCGGGAGTTCAGCTTTGCCGGCCATAGCCAGGAACTTCCGGGGTGGGTTGGATATCATATACTATCATATGCTATAGTATGTGCATGATATCAGCGTAAAACATCCCTTTTTCCACGTTTCCCTGATTTTGTTGGGGCAAGGTCACAGTTGTTGGCTTTGCAGACCGACTTGCTGCTTGCTCAAGGAATGCAACCAATTCATTGATGCACGTCCAAGCGGCATCAAATCCATATGCCATTTCCAACAGATTGTGTTGTTCCATAGCGGAGTTCACTCGGAAAAGGCAATCTTCAACACCTGCCAGCATCGGATGCCAACACATGGTTTGAAGTCCTTCCTGTCATCATGGGGCCTCCTGTCAAGCTGCAACAAGCTACATCAAGCTATCAAAGTCAAGTCTTTAACTACAAATTATATGACAAGTTGCGTGAAAGAAGTTGAGCTGCTGGATCGATCTCTTCCTCTGGCACTTCCGCCTTCTGCGCCTGCAACACAACTCTTCCCATTGCAGTGCAGTGATTTCATGTGCCGGTGAAATCTTGCCTTTTGAGTGACCGTACCCTTACCCTTGACATCTCTAGCTGTTTCCTGTTTCATTGGTATTGAATTGGGTGCGTTTAAAGCATTGTGGCCGCCAAATTGACATCCCCAGTCTACCTGGAGCACAGTCACCTTTGATACACTCAAGGCCTGCATATCATCCTGATCGGCCAGAAAGTTTACAGTAATGCAAAGTTTCTTTAGAGCCACATGGGTGATCTTGGTTCAAGCAAAATCAGATCTCACTTAGCACATTTTAATACATCTTATCATCATTTATTGGTTCTAAATCATTTGGACTCCCAATTCCCACCCTCTTCGCCTTCAAAATGGCTGTCTCCAACTTGGCCTTCCGGCACGGGATTTCTTGAGCTCCAACCAAAGCCCTGGAGGCAGCAGCAAAAGCTGCGTTGCGTTGGAAGCGTTTGGCCACAAGCCTTGGGAGGTTACAATCGGCGCCTGCATGATTTTGGCGATTTTAGATGATTTGGCAAAGATTTTTGGCCACACTCTTCATATGAAATGCCAGAATTCCATAGTTCATGTTGATTTTGCATGGTGTAGTTAATGTAATCATTGATGCCTTCCAACGGTTGAAGCATGCGAGACACTTGATGCTGAGCAAGGCCATATTTTTCTTTTTCAACTCGTCCATCCAACCTGACAAAACCGACATTTGGCCAGAATCAATTATGCCCGGCAGTAGGTTTGCAAACCTACAGGGTTTGTAAAGCAGTTCCCAGGTTGCGATGACATCGATTGAAAGTTTAGTCTGGAAAGAAGTTATAGAACTCATGACAAGACTCCAAAACTCTTTCTCTCTCTGGAGTCAGTTTTGCCTTGTTTTTTCTTCCCATGCTTGGGTTTTGATTCATCTCCCACTGGCCTCCAATCAAATCGTCTGCCAGCTGCAATTCGTGACAATCCTCGATGGCGTCGCGCAAGGCCTCCTTGTCACCGCGTTCACAGGCGTGCCTCAAATGTGCGGAGTGGCCGATGATATTTCGCCAATCTTCGATTCAAGATGGTGTTGGTTCGCAGAAATCCTTGTTCCTGCTTCCTTCTCTCACACAGCCCCCTTGGTTCGGTTCACATGTGCGAAGGTTCCACAACTTCCCAGTAAATTTGATCAGATCATCTGACCGCACCTGCCATACCTGAAATTATGAAGCCCAGGTACTGCCCTTGTTCCAGCACTCGGTTTGCTGTAACAACTTGGTCCTCAGAAACTTGGAAGGAAACATGCCAAATGGGAAGCGGCACCTCAAATTCTAGGATTGTGGAACTCATGACTTTGTATAGATGAACATTTTGAAGAATGGGTAGTCGGGTAGTATGGATGCCGCCCGTCAGAGCAAGAAGGAGGGACCATTGTTCAATCTGTCAGTATCGTAATTCAAAACTGTGTTTCCTTTTCTCTTCGTTTGATGTTGCGATCCATGCTGCAAACGTTCCCCATCCCATAAGCTAATTGCTCCAAGCATTTACCCCTGTAAAACAATTATTATATGTGTATGCACACGTGATAATATGATATATATATATATAATATGATTGTGTCTGTATGGTGTGCGTCTATTAGCATGTGCATCTAGAATCTACATAAATATGCTGGTGCCATCACTGTCATCATCATCATCTTCCCGCCAAGGCGCCGATAAGCCATGTAACGCATCCCAGCCCAACAAGCCCCAAGCTTGTGCTTCCCTCATGACGGCCTGCCCTTCTGAAACACTCCAGTTGTGCCTCAGCACCGTGGCTATGGGGTTATTGAGTTGGCCAAAATAGATGCATTTGAATCTCAACATGACGCAAACCTAGAGCATGTATATAAATCCATATAGATCCCCATGCCAAGCAACGCTCGAAGCAGCAGAATACGTCCAACAATGCCTGGACAACTTCCCAAACTTGCCCTAGCAAACACATCATTCCCATTCATTCCCAAAGAATGATTCATGCTCAACTCGCCAACATGTCACAATGATTGCCGACATTTCCCTAGACCTGGCAATGCTGACACCAAGCGATTCTTCAGCAGTCCCAAGTTGGGCCAGTTCATCGTTGTCAGCTTGGAGTGCACCAAAGAGATCCTCAGCAAGGATTGAAGAAATTGTGGCAGCCATGGTTTTGGGTTGATTCATGACACCTAATGCTGCCAACATATGTCATACATAATATTCATCAACACTTTTTCGAGAAAGTGTGGGAGGCAACAAGATTCAAAGAATGGACCAAGGCACACGCAAGACTTGTCGTTCAAAGGGCCTTGGAATCAAGTTTCACTTTCTTCAGGATCAGGAATGGACATCTTCTTGCCTCGTCATCGTCATTGTCATCATCAGCGCTAGGTGGCCACACCATCCGGCGTCAAGACGTACACTTCAAAGGCTCCCAGTCTCCTAGGAACTCGTCTGGCCCAGCAATTCAAATGCCTCGGGATAGCGAGCCATATCATGTGTCAATGACTATGACTAAACCCAAATTGATGTCCCAAAAAAACGAAAAGTGCAAACTGGTGTCACAAGGCGCAGTCGTTTTGATGGCTGTTGTTGTTGTTGTTGTTGTTGTTGTTGTTGTTGTTGTTGTTACTGTTACCGCTCGCCATGGTTGTAGCAGTCATCATGCCGCTGGCATATTCTTCTGACAGTTTTTGTTTCCTGCAGATTCAGCCTTGGGACTCTTCACACGTACACCACATGTGATTCGGGTGCCGCAACTGCACCCATGTGTCAACCAGCCTATTTCAATCTCCTTTTCAAGAAACATCCCCTCCCGCTTTGTCTCTAGCCAATCTGTATACCGTGTTGCATCAGTTCCACCCCCATGAAGGAGAACTCACGGGAAACGAGCTCAACGACCTGTTTTTTGGCTTGTGATTTGGCCTGTGAAAACGTGTGCACCCTTTTCATGGTACATCCATTCCCGGACTAAAAGGATCTACAAAGTATACAACAATCGGACGATCATAGAGACAGGACATGGCAGGCCTATATCCAGTCGCTAAATGAACCCGTGCCTCGGAAGTGTACATCTTGTACTTCTCAGGTTTGTGCTTGGTCCTTCAACATGTTGAAAGTGATTCAACTTAGGCTTGCATGAACTGATAGACGCACTACAAAGGTGATCTAAGATATAAGAAATGAAGGGTGAACGTCTCCAAAAAAAACAAATATGATACTATCATTGATGTATTGGATCTACATATTATATAATTAAAACATGTCATCTACACACACTTCAGGAAATCCAGTTTCCAATTGGTGGATGCTTCAGTCTCACTGATCATCAATTTCAAGTCATTCCAGCGCAGCTAACTGCCCGCAGCTATGTCATGATTCAGCTGGACTGATTGGAAAAAAACTTCTGCCGCCTGCCATTTCCACTAATACATACTAATACTCATATTCCTAACGTTCTGCACTGGTTCCAATGGAACACACATGAATTTGCTTCACCCAACCTAGTGACTGATTTGCTTGTAGAAGTTCATTGTGCTCATGAAATTGCAGTAGGTGTGGGTTAGTTGGTCCATCCGGCAGCCCTATGGGGACTTATATCCATAGAGGGATTAATGATCCGAGGTGCGTCGCCCGATGATCTTCGCAGTTGTGGCAGGTTTCCACAATACACACAAAGTGTCGACCGCCTCAGTTTCTTTCGAGATTCTAGAGGCCTACGCACCTCAGATACCTGCAAGATACTGCTATTATGTAGGGTAAATGTGAGTTAATTATGTCTCATTATACTTGTGTATACTTAGATTTAATGATTTAAATTCTAATATCATATTCACTGATATTGACTGCATTTATATGTCAACTTACATTCATCCACCTTTCTCTAGAGGTTACCCCTGTGAAGCCCAAAGACGCGCAATTGAATCTCGCCAAATGCGCTGCAAAACCTCAACCAATGCCATAGGCAGGCTGCAGCTCGTCCCAGTTTCTGTCCTGGGCAAATTGTAGTTTCACAATATTTCATAAAAAGTGACATTGCTCCGGTCAATCAGTGGTTGACCTTCAACTTTTGAAGAAAAATCAAGCGAAGCCCAATGAATATCAATGAATCCTGGCTCCCAAGCGATGTGAGAATTTGTGAGGTGATACAAAGAGATTCAGTGCTCTGGTCTTTTCAAAATATGCCTTCATACTTCTATCACTTGCCATGAAAATTCATGAAACCTTCACCCGGAAAGCGATTGTACTTGAGGATCCGAAAGCACTCATCCAACGCAAAGACCAAACATGTTTTGACAATCTCGACTGATGCCAAATCATGCCAAATCACTGTAAACATGTTTAGCAAATTATCATCATGTACCATAATGTACATATGGCCTGCTAAAATTGATTCCAATGTCTGAAACTTGTCTCCTCTCTCCTTTCTTCCCATTTTTTGAAGTTAGGTTTGACTCTGTTCGAGGGACTGGCTCACTCGTGTGCACCAACGATCATCCCAGCGTTCGAAGGTCTTTTCTTCCAAGCGGTTCCACACCTAGCGAGATTGACTCTGTTTGCACTGAAATTGAATGTCTTCCTGGTGGAATCCAAACGTAAAGGGGGATTCAAAAGCCAGTTGTGCTTACTGAGCGTTCCCGAAAACTTCAGTGGATTTCATGAATTGATATCTGCCCAAGATTTGCAGTGCTTTTGGGTTTGACGTTGTTAACTGCCATAATCAACCAACAATATTTCGGTGTTTCCAAAAATAGGGAAACACCCCAAAAGTGGATCGTTTATCATGGAAAACCCATTTTAAAATGGATGATTTGGGGGGAAAACCCACCATTTAAGAAAACACCCAGGGCTCTTGGATGTCATGCAAGCGCCCAGCCGCTGGCCATCAGCTCCCCCTTCAGCTTCCCCACATGCACTGCAGGTGGCTGAACCAGTTCATTACGTTTGGGTGCCCGCGAGGTCACCCGCACGGGACCAGCCTCACTCCTGGCGTTTCAAGCTGTCCATGTTTCAGTTTGGTAGGGAATTTGCACATGTTCCACTCAATGTCACAATGTGTATATACACATATGTAAAGATGTTGTTGTGTATAAGATTTTCGCAATATTTGATCATCTGCTTTCTGAACGTTTTATTCTGGATTTTGAGATGCCCACAATTTGCTTTAGGTCAAGTTGAGCATGATAAACCTAACATCACTTTGGACCACAGGTGTGTCCGGATCAACAAGTCAAACAAAACGCCCATAGGACATATAGGCTAGAAGTGTGTTTCACCTGCCGAAATGCATGAGGTGGTCATCACAGGTGAGTCACAAAAGGGTAGTCACAGGAGAATTCCAGTTCATGAAATTGCTGGCTTCCAATATATAGGTAGCATATACTGCCAAAGGGGCCATAGCGAGTATTGTCCCTACGTGTATATACACATGACTAAAATCCTAGAACCAAAACAAGCAAACCTTGAGATATAGTTTCACCACTCCACACAATGTTTTGATGAAATATCACAACTTGCTTCAAATCCTTGCGCCGATGGATTTTTGCCTCTGGAGATGGCCGCTGCCGAGCTGAGCTCTAAGAGAGCCAAGTGAAACATTGCCCAAGGTCAGTTCGCCGAAAAGTATTGGGAAGCCTTAGAAGTTACAAGTTTAAAAATGGCTCACAAATGGGGTAACAAACAAAGCCTCCTGTATAATATGTCAATTTATATTATTTTATCACCTTTCTGGTGGCGAAGCACTTCAGAAACAAGGGGGCATAGGCCATCACATCGCAACTTGTGGGATGTTGCTTGGGTGCAGCTTGCTAACAATGCTGGCAAAGCTTCGAATTCGACCTGCCTGAAATAGAATTGCGGCAGTGAGCAACTAGCAGCTGCCTAATAAAAGCAAACATATAATTTAATATATGAATATATGTAAAATATGTATATATATATTTTTTTTTGTGATAAAAGAATATGATAACATCGTGGAAAGAGATACGGGAACAGTATGTTGTGTTGTCTGCTCTGGACTATCTAGTAATCTAGTTGGTTGCCTCAAACTTTTTGAAGCTGACTCTCTGTAATGAAATGGGAAACAGAAGCAGAATTGGAAGGGTGCCTCTGCATCCTTTCCACTCCGCAAAATGGTTGCACACCTACCAGCACTACAAAATGGACACCTACTACAAAGTGGATGGGATTTGAACATCATGTTTCTTACACAATGGTATGCTATGCAACAACCCATGAACCAAAAATACTACAACGTGGATAATGAGATTCATTCCCTATAAAATGGATGTCCTACGTACCCACAAGCATTCAAATCAAATAATAAAGCAACATTTCTTGTTGCCTTTCAGATGGATGCTCATGGGTTTTCTAACAAATAGTATCTTGACTACTTTGGTGATATCCCGATGAAATTTGCCGATGAATAACGGGTCCCAATGTTTGGCTAGCCCAACCGCTAAAAACCATGAAACACCTGCAAACAAGGGAATATATAAATACTTTGAAATGGCATGGTATTGACTACAAATGCACGGTCCAACCGTTCAACGTAGTTCTCTGGAGCCACACCATTCAATTAGAGAAAATTCTGACAGCTGATCAATTTGCTATGGTGCTTTTTGCGGCTGTCACACACACAGCAAAACTCTTGGATGGATTTGACATGATTTGATATGATTTGATAGGGAGCTGCAAGGGGCTTTCTATTGACACGCCAGCTTGGCTGAAACAGCAAACAGCTATGCCACCGGTTCAGCGCTGAAGTTTCAAACACCAATGGTGTGACTTGATGCAAACCAAGATTAGTCAGGTCATACTGCCATACCTAATACAACTCATTACCCTTTTCTTGAGTGACTTTAGTGGCTCGGGTAGGTGGTCTATTTCAGCTGTTTGCTGGCATTTCCTCAGTTCTTCTTCAGAAATCCAAAGTATTGCTCCAAGAAACGGTCCTTAAATTTTGCAGGAATGGAGATTTCCAAAAAGTACAGGCGAGCGAAGCCATTGAATTTTCGCCCAAGGAGACTCACCAATCAAATTTCTCGGTGCCAAGGATCAATATGAATGGCTCCCTGTGGGGTGATCTCTGCTGCAACCAGCCATTCATCCACCTCATGGAAAAGCAAAGATCTGTAAAACATTGTAAAACTTCTCAACATCGGATGTGGTCAAAACCAGCTCAAGAGCTTTGAAAACCTAAGTGTTTGGCTCTTCGCTGAAAAATATGGACAAATCATCAAATCAATGGAACCTGGAACGTGACACTCATTGTTTCTCAAGAAACCTCTTCTGCTGTGAGCACATCGCCCATCCGAGTGAGAACATGCTTGAGCTCCTTGCCGACCAGTTTTAGGATGCACACAGGTGGAAGGTGAGTTGAAATGCTACGTTAGCAATGTATGTCCACCGACCGCCAATCTACCAAGCAAAGGGAGGATGTTCAGCTTGAGGATGGAGGGATTCTCCAGTGACACAAAGTGAATATCAAAAATTCTTCGACCAAAACCTGTAGCACATGATAGAAGATGATAGAAGTGTTCCACACAGGCCAACCCTCTGATTATGGATTTCGTCCCAGCCTTCACCATGATGTAGCCATCACCCTGTCGATCGAAGACTTTCAGGGCATCCTTAGCAGCCGAGATCCAAGAGGCTTTGATGCCAAATGGTTCAATGATTTCAATGCCTCGAAACGCTACTCTTTGAAAAGATCTTGCTGGATCATGTCCAGAATTTGCAGCACAGAAGCACTCAACTCTTCATATGGGTCTCGGCCCACCAATTTGGCCATCAGATTCAAGAATTCCTGCGCAAGAGAGTTGAGCGTGTGTGACACTCTTGCAATGTCCAGGGAAGAAATAAAGCACCCTGATGATCAGAGTCATCTCAGTCTCAACTTCTAGATAGAGATTTCTCAGTGTTAAGCCAAGAATCATGTTGTATGTTCTTGTATTTCACCTCTATGAGATCCTATGAATATTTTTTGTTCCCCCACCCTGTCTGCCGCGTCCTGGAAGTCCAACTCGCCTCAGCTTCTCATTGGATGATTGAAGATTCTTCATGACTCTTCAACGTTTTTTTGGCTGCATAGCTTTAGCAGAGTGGGCCAGTGGACCTCCAATAGTTGGCGTGTGAAACCCAAAACAAGGCATTTCATGAGCTTGCCGGAAAGTCATTCAGAAGGAAGCCTTCCCCCCAAATGCCACTGGCTTTTGTGGACTCACTTGTGGGATGTCTATACAGTATACGAAACCTCACGTCACATGAATTGAGGCTGAGGGTTTTCTGCTCCAAGTGACCGTTACCATCCTTGTCTACTTCATTGATCCAATGGACCAACTCATCATCAGCTGGGCATTGTCCTAAGCAGCGCATGGCAGTACCCAACTCACTGGTGGAGATGGAGCCACCACCATCCAAGTCCTTAGAACCAAATATGGAGCAAAAAAGTGTGCCCCGAAAGCAGTAGTCAGTAGTGCAAATGGAAGTCAAGTCTGCTTATGAAATTAGAGTGTGGGTGTGCAAGGTGGGCCAGGATGCTGCAGCATTGCACTTGGTGGCCCATCACCTGTTGCATTTCTGATGTTTTGGCCTGTTTACTAAATAAATCAGTATATCTGTCTCCTTCCTTCATATTTTGCCCAGCAAGCAGCATAGTCATCGAACGCCGCCTTGTACCTCATACACATGCCACTTGCAGCAAGGCAAGCCAAAAGAAACAAAAAACGCAACAAATTGGGATGCATGACCTGGAGATCGGCTGCGTGGCGTAGTTGTTCAACATTTTCTGTTCAGTCCTGGTGTTAAATCCCAACTTGCCTCAAAAAGGTGTAAAACAAGACACTCTGCGACTTGCTCTTCTGTGAAATACTCTGCCATTGCAAATCACCTGACATTGCGAAAGCAGCAAAGAGTGGAACAAACCACCCATGAGATGTTAGCCCAAAACAGGACCCAACCATTGATTTTTTCAGGTGTAGTTCTGTTGAAGGTGCGAACTTCAACATACACATCCGTTTCCAGGGCCGTTTCTAGCATCACCAACACGTGGCAAGCAAGTGTGCAATCAGGCCTGTCGTAGGGGTGGGATGGCAGTTACATGGCCTTGCTTTGAGCCATTCTACGGGAAGCCAAGCAGGTAGTGAGCCACCGGCAAACCTTCCACTACACAGCGCTTCCGAGAAGCAACATCTTAGTATGTACAGATTAGAGATTGTGACATTTTTTCTTCTTTTTGCACTGTCAGCTGTACGTATACTTCAACCCTTGTCGGGTGTGCATAAAAGTGAGTAGTCTTGAAGTAGCCAGTTGGATAATGACCTGACTAATGTTGCTCAGTTCCATTGAACACCCTTATACTAGTAACCACCATAGTGACAGCCAATTGCAATGTTGATCAACATTGCATGGTTCAAAAGTCAGTTGCTCCATCTCTCCCTGGTAAAGCAGTTGGAATTCCATTGAATTCGATGGAATTCCCGGCATCTGCGTCTCCTGGTGGTCCTGGCTGAGCCTGCTGACCTTAAGCAACCACAATAGCACGCGAGGAAATCTGTCATTGTTTGTTTCGTTCCCCCAAAATTCACACATAGTCCTGAACATCATTTCACCGTTTTTTTACATAATGGACAGAAATTTCCCATATAAATCAATCATCCAATTTGGATGTCACATCAGTGAATCAGAGTCACTTAACTTTATGCCATTTGGATCCCGCACCCAGGGCGACTGCGGGCTGCACTGAGGTTTCCTGTTGAACCTTAGAATTTTGCCCATCAGCTGAATGATCTTTTGATGGAGAGATCTTAACAAATATCCACTATGGCATTTGTTAAGCCAGGATAAATGTGAACCCCTTTATTATCTATATATTCAATTGGGCGGGTGGGGTCCCTTGTTTAAAGAAGCAAATGGCATTATTTACTTCATTTGAAATCAACAAGCGGGTGGACATTCTCTGGTGATTACAAGACAAGTAGAGATATCGGCGAGTGCAACAGAGAGCATTTTGTTCTACACAAACTACTGCACTTGTTGGTGAGACATGGAGGCGTATGAATTTTGCTCTCTATAATGTGCTTCTGATTTCGGGGTAACATCCATGTTATGACCACATAGGGCCAGCATCACAAGAAAGGCCTTTTCCTCATCTGAATCGCGAGGAATGTTGGCAGTGGATCATGTTTCTTTGTTGGATTGTTTGTGAGAAATTGGTAGCTTCACTTTGTCATTCAATGACGTTGCCCAAATGGCGCATGGATGAGAAACTTCAAGATAGGAGGGAAAATCAGTTTGACACTTAGAAGACACAGCAAAGAGTTTACCCAAGCAACTTCTCCGGTGAAACGTAAAGATTTGTTCATGCGTATAGTGAACAATTATGGCTGGTCAACTTATCCCCCCAGAGATAAGGCCTTAATAAGGGCTTATTAACCATTCGTTTGCCTTAATAAGGCCTTATTAAACCTCTATTTCTGAGCGGGGATGTTAGGGGGGAGCCCCGGTTGACCAGCCATAAAACAAATAGAGACTCTGAAGCAAACCAGCAGCATCAATGAGCGCTCTTCTACAAACTTCATCAAAACATGTCAAAACCCAATCAATCCTCGTGACACATACCCTTAATCCCTTATGGGTGTATGCTTGTGTCAAATATGAGCACCTCGAAACTTCTAACTCCCCTGGGGACATCTGGCAGCTCTGGACGTTCGGCAAGCGCTGGCTCTTTCCAAAAGACATGACATCACAGCGGCCGTTTAAGTCACACGCATTCTTCAGATTGTTTGAAGGCTTCTTGCTGCAGGCTCGTCTGAATATCCAACAAAAATCAGAAGTCATAGACCTAGAGGTGGTGACATTGTGATGAAATTATGGCTTCTGGCCCACCAGTGTCACTGCGTCAAAATCGAAGGTGTCTCTCTCGGGTCTGGTTAAGGCAAATTTGCCAAAGCGTTAGATGGTTGTGCACACCTGCGCTAGTAAACTGGTGTCTTGATTCTTGATGCCCTGGCGAATGCCTTCCATCCACTGGCAGTATCTAAAAGTGACTGGCTGCAGGCAGTGGTGGTTCCAATCTACACATTCGACTCCTACACTGTTGCACAGTTGCTCCCTTTCAACCCACCAATCTTGACAAACCGAGGGTTGATTTCTGCACGGCCCATACACCCTAGAGGAGACAACAACAAAGAAACAAGTTTCTGTGTTTATACATGTTTCTCAAAAAAAAACGGAATGATTGAAACTGATGTCAACTATGGCTTGATATTGAACAACGAGTCATCAAATGAATCTGATTGAAAGCCTCTTTTCCACGCCAAACAGTCCGTGGTTTGGGGTCAGGCACTCGCCCTTTTGACCTGCTCTCCTTAGCTGTGACAAATTGAAGAGGTTCCATGGGTTGCAGTGGGGGGCCTCCAAACATGTCAGGACGTCAATTGCTGCCCTGATTTTCTTAAATGAAAATACCTCCAAACATTTAGAAGGTAGAATATGTGTGTGTGCATATAAATATGCAGTAACCAGAATCTGTGGGAATCCCTGGAAAGCAAGCTCAACCTAAACTTCTGCAAATCATGACCCTGGCAAGAGACTACTTCAAATTACTGAATGAGTTTGGCCAGGCTGATCATCCAAAGTCAGTTGTCAGCAAACCCCCCGATCAGCAGCTGCCTGGTTACCTCCACATGAGATTTGGTTTCCATCAGAACCAACAAACTACAGCAATTATAGCAATTACACTGCTTAGCGACTAGGAGTTTAACTCCCAAGTTACCTCCAAGGTTCGGAAAATATTTAACTCCCTGCAAGCTTGTCGCATCTCTCTGTTCCTGGCAGACAAGCCAGTGGTAGGACCAAATCAGAACTGTGGCTTCAGTAATGGGCTGGAAATGTTCAGTATATAGTATTTGTGAAAGTAATGATGTAATGTTTTTTCAGATGTTTTTCTGACCATCTGGTACCGAGAAGTCTGCAACGTCAAGAGTATCACTCCAACTTTCTCTGTTTGAAGTGTGCTACGCCTTGCCCTGTGAAGAATCAAATCATACATATTTTTAACATCTTTTCATCAACAAAAACAAGACCAACAAATCCTCCCCCCATTTCAATCTCCCAACTAGATTTCATGCCAATGTTTTACCATCCCACCGGGAAAAAAATCACCGGCCTCTTCTGCAGCTCCAATTGCTCCCTCTTGGCCACGCTCATGCGCCGTCGATGCCGAGGCTCCACAGAGCGCTTGAAGTTGTATAGGTTGGCCTTATGGCAAGCTGGAAGGATAAGGTTGGCTCCACCTCGAAAAAAACTTAACATATCCTCATATATCTTTGAAAATTAATGCTTGGAAGATGAAAGGTCTTTTTGAAATGGTCCCTTTTTTCGGGACATGTTAATGTTCGGGGTGGTACCTAATATGGATAATACCTTGTTAGATACCTGAAACTGATGGGTTTTCACCGGTTTTTTCAGGTGAAGGCGGGGCTAATCGTCCGAGAAACCCGAAGTCGTTCAAGCTCTGGACCCATGTCAGCGATGCGTCCTAAGAATCAAGGCAATGGAGGGAATTGATGGGATATCTATGACATATGATTTTCAAATACTATACATGTGATTAACAATGATTATTATATCTTTGTCTCTGTGTATGTGATTCTATCGACTTGATGGAGGGAAATAACTCTCCCTCTAGTGGGAAACAGCCCCAAATTGATATGGTTTCTTTTTGGGCATGCGTGGGCAAATATCCAATTGTTCGCCAACCTGGAAAACCTTGAAATAAATGGGATTTCCCCATATAAACTACCCACCTCTGGGATCCTTTCGGGGGTAACAATTGGATGACGCCGCTACACTTCACCCCTGTATATCCTATATATTCTGCGGCCTGACGCAAACTCGTTTAGGAGGATTTCCATGGTGATGACCAAATCAGTTGACATGACAATGAGGTCCCCTATTAAGTTGCACATGGAATTGTGTGATCCATGTGTGTGTGTGCAAAAACATATATCAATAAATATCATATTATGCAGTTTATCAACCATCAGGCCGGTCTCCCTTTAACACCTGTTTTCTCCATATTAACATGAGGTCCGCTAAAGTGCAGTTCGCCTATCCGCATGTGTGGCAAATATTGGCACATCAGCTACATCTCCCAGCTGAAACCCAAACGAAGGATGCAACGACACCGGGCGCCAGCAGTAGCAGGAACACTGAATATGTGAATGAAGAAATAAACACATGCAGCAAATTCCCCACGCGCAAATGAAGTACACTCTCAAAGAACAAAACTTCAGGAGTTTGGATCTTGGCCGGAATGCAGAGGTAATTACACGTAATTACTACAGTACTCCCCAACGAAGCTTCATCAAACTGCACTTTGGCTGTAGGCTCTACTACTCCTCCAGGAAGGCTTGATAAATCACCCCTGCCCCCAAGTGAAACCCATGGAAAATCATGGAAACATAAAGCACATGATTGCTTGAACCGCTTTTCAAAGCCACAAAGATCCAACCCTGCTGAGCATCGCATCACACCACAATTTTCCTTTTCCAGCTGGATCGCCTGTCAGACCAGCTGCGTGCAGACAGAAGATTCAAATGTAGAGTTTGCAAAGGTTCTTGAAACAAAACCACGAAGTAGTCTTCCTTCAGAACTAACTTTCCAGGCTGGCGACACAATGCCACAATGCAGGCAGTCCCTTCCTTTCCCAAACTTTCTCAACTTTGAGCTCTCAAGTTTTTCTAAGCAAAGAAATTAGCAGAACAATCTGGGTTCGTATTGGCTTGCGGAATAACTATAACCGACTTGTCATCTTGCAAGGAGAATGATTTTCAAGGAGATGTTTCTTTCCATTTGGTACCAAAGCTGAATCCTACCCCATGCCAAGCAGTTCATGGCCTCCTGCATTGGTATCAGGAATGGCGGAAGCTCATCAATGCTACATGTCTGACCTGAGGCACAGAAACCGATTTGTGTGAAGAGTAAGTTGCACTTGCTATCACTTGCTAAGTATTACTAGCAACTGTGTAGTGATATATAAATGAAAAGGATCATATTACAGTAGTGGTAAATAACATGACATACAAAAACCAATATTTGACCTCTTTTTGGGCATTGTTGGGAGACCTCTGAATCTGGAATTGGCCCTACAAAACCGAGATACATCGTCCGAGGTAAGCGATACGATTGTTGATCTCGCTGGTTCCTGCGAGACGCCCATCGCGCCCATGAAAAGCCCATTTTACACGGAACAGTCAACTTTTTTTTGGCAACAAATATATTCATTGATAATGACAGATATTGAAGTATATGCTACTGTGTATAACTGGGATGTATGATTTTTATGATGTTCTCAGGGGATCACAAGGGGATTATCAAATGGTATCAAATTATAAACCTAGTTCAACATATACAATCATAATATGCACATACAACACAGAAGGGACATGTCGGGCTTTTGAACGATTATCTGCAGGGGATTTCGTTTTGACCTGAAGCATACTTCAGTCAGCCACGCGTGTGCTGTTGGCCGACGGATTTCTTCGTTCGAATTGACGTACACAAATGGAGCTATCCATGCTGGACCAAACCGTCAACAATGATGAAAAATGGCCGAAGAGGATTAAGCATGATTAAGCTACAGTAGAGCAACATGGCAAAGTACACCGTACACCTGCAATTTGCATGATGATGCAACCACCAAATTGACGGAAACAAATCAACCAAACCAACAGAAACACCCAAACTGTCATGATGGTAGATAAATCACAAAGGCTGACCTTCCGATCCCGGGTCCTATGGACTCAATGCCGCTCAAGGAGGTCTGGATGCATTCTAAGGCTTTCAGTTGCCTGGGCAATCAAAAGATATCAAAAGTACGCACAGCACCGTCTAAATCTGGCTCAAGCATGCCAAAGCGGAATAGCTTCTACACTGTCCTTAAAATATGATAATCAACATTTAATGATGGCATTAATATTTACTCTGCTGCATTCTGCTGCCAGCACATCTGCACCGCCAGTTGCTGGTCCTGTCACCCATCTGAACACTTGACAATGTGTTTCTCAATTTTGAGTCATGCTCCGAAACAAAAATGCCACCAGCTGGAGTACTCATACTATCTCATACTGTTCAAATTCAACTTAGAAGCTGAACATCAGTGCAGCTACTGCCGTACTCAGCACAAATCTGCATGCTATTTATCGCTACAACTTCTTCCCACTTCTTGGATCTGATCCTTTGAAATCCACCATGTTTGGAGGCAGTGCATCACAAGGAGATGTTGAGAAACTGTATAGGTCCCGTTCGTTTTTTGAGTCAGGGTGAAGTTTTTAGGGTTTGGGGCTCCAGAATCTTAGTGCTGAATTGCCCAGAAAGGAATGTTTACTCAATTTTACTCTTATACTTTTACTATGCATACTATTTTCGACTGCATCCGCAGTATGTTTTTTTTTCAGGTGATTATGGAAACAAATTTGTGGAACTCATGGGGAATTCCCAACTGAATCGATCACATGAATCAACCGATCTATATAACAACATGGTGAAAAAATCGTGAATGCAGGCGATGCTGGCAGAAAGACGGCCTACCATTTGCTACAATGAATTCCCATCGTCTCCCCGCTTGGCGGTTTCAATCCTACCACATATCACCATAGGCCCATAAGCATTGAAATTTCAGCAACACTGTTTGTAAACCATCCAAACAACTGGGGACTGGGGGAGTCATTCAATCTATACAAATCACTCAAGGAAAGCAATGGGAGCACCAGGATTCAACGCAGCGTCGGTCAAGATGCGTGTGGAAATCTTGTATGGCTGCTTTGGCGACTTCCTCTGCTGCCCTCAAAATTCACGCTGCGGATGGATTTGTGGGGACTTGCTGTGCAGGGATGCATATACAGCCCAATATAAACCTGAGTGTAAAAACCAATGCCGTTGGAAAATTGATCGTTAAATTCATTGCCCCCAAAAAAACTAACATGTCCCCTGAAAATCAGTGGTTGGAAGATGTATTTTGCTTATCGACTTGACTAGTCCCTTTTTAAGGGGACACGGTCATTTTCGGGGGTGTAAATCAGTATGGACTTTACGGAACCCGATTTAGTAAATCATTGCAATCGTCCCTTTGGCTTTTGGCTGTAGCCTCCCGGAACTTCAATCAGTTGGTGAGAATGAGACTTCATAGCTGTCCTAACTGGGCCTGCCTGGAACAATCAGCCAAAAAGTAAGGAGTGTAAGAAAAAATTGCAAACCAATATGACAGCCTTGTATAATATCATATCCTCCACCTGTACTCAGTCTTTACAGTTTGAAATTCTAGGACACGACCATGTCGTGATCATTCACACATTCTGGTCCTATAGTGGTTCCATTTCCATTTGATGGCAAGATGTTTTTTTCCAAATGACTTTTGCTTGACATCGCAGCACTCCTTCGATTCAACTTGCAAGCCAAGGATCCCATCTGTGCTCAGTTTGGTCTTAGTTCCAAATAAAGTGCTAAAGTGTAAAATTTGAGATCAGCTGAGATCAGCTGAGCACCCTGCCATTTGCAAGCGATCTTGCACTTGTCGTTCGAGCTCCTGCAGTGGCACCATGGCAAACATTCTCTTGTCTGGATGATAGTTTTCAAGCTTTCAACACACCTGAATGCGACTGAATCCAAGATCTGCTCAAAATCTAATCTGGCACAACCTGGGAAGAATTTCCCAATATCCGATAGTCTGAACATCCTCAAAGGATTTAAAGTTTTTCATCACCGACGAGCAACAACTTTTAACTTTACGATGTTCATCACAAGCTGTTTCACGTCAGTTGGCTATCCCAGCCACCTGTCAACTTTCAACACCTCTTTTTGGTGTGCCTTTTTTTGGTCTCACCCCACTTTCCAGGCCAACAAATCACCCAGGCCATCTTCCGTCATCTCGCTGCCAACACGTCCCAGGTGGTAGCCACGCGTTTCCAAAGAACATCTCAAGTCATGGAAAATGTCAGGATCCACATGAGCAACTTCGCAGAAGATCATGGAAGGATCAAAGCCTGGTAACCTCAATTTTTGTTCACAGGAGAGAGAAGCGGGAAAGATTCTAGCAATCTAGCTGGTGTATTCAAGTTATCTTCATAAATATCACATATACTGTAAATTGCAATAAGTGCTAATAACCTATATTAATCTGAAACATGCAATTCAAAGAAAATCGATCAAAATCTACTAAAGCGCTGGACTGAAATGATCTGGCTTGATTCAATGTTCTTTGAACATCTGCGAGTTCGCCAAGAATTTCCTCTCCGCTGTACTGAAGCAGGACCCCAATCTGCAGGCAAGAAGCTTTAGAAAGGCCTCTAAGATCTGTACATCCAAGCCTTCTGCATCTATGGCTAAAATGTTCACCTCTTTGGGTGAAAGATCCGCTTCCTCCAGGAGAATGGCTGGAGTCTTGCAATCGACCTGGATCTCCAAGATATATGGATTAAACTCCTGGCAGTGAGCGCAAGGATGAGGTTGTCCTTGTAGTTTTGCGTTATGACCTAATTGACAGGCTTCAACTAGAGACTAATTTCATGTTATCCAAAAGTGTGATTGTCATGAGCCACAACTGCAATCTCTGTGGACTCGCCTTCAAACTTCTTACCACTTATGTGTTCACTTTTCCGATTACGAGGAACTATATGGAACTATACTACAGTTACCAGTTACTAGTTCTCTCTCTATGGTAATTCCTGTACTTACCCCCGTGGGACGGTTCCTACCGAAGTCACCCAACTTCCGACCAATTGACCAAACAACCCAGCTTCCTCTTCAGTGAGGCCCAAATGCACATGGTGTTTCAAGACGTGGTCCCTGTCCATGGAATTCAGCTGCCACATTGCCCAGTGAAATGCTTTTCGTGGATAATCTTCTTGAAAGTGTTTCGAAACCACATAGAATGGCACCTGGTTGGTGATCCCAAAATCCCAAATTCTGGAGAAGAGTCAGGTAGATGGAGGTGTGAAAATCAAGAGCTTGGGGACCCATGTAGGTAAACCTGCCAATGATCCTAAATAACGGATGATGATGATGATGATGATGATGATGATGATGATGATGATGATGATGATGAAAACGATCCACCTTCCGAACCACGACTTCTGGCACCTTTTCTTGGAGAAAGGGAGCGACCGCTGCGTTGACAGTTCGAAGGCGATCTTCATGCAAATCAGCCACCTTTCGTCTCAGTGTTTCGTAGGTACTGGGACTGGCTTCGACCAATAGTGCCCTGATCTTGGGCTCGTTCATCATAAAGTTCTGCACTGGATCATTGGATGAAGTACTTCCAAAGTCTCCATCACATGCACCAATCTGCACGAGGTTCACATAGTCTTTGCCCTCCAGCAGTTTTTGCCAAAGTGGTGCTGCATCCACGGCTGCACCATCCTGTGCTCGGAGGTGCCACTTGCGAGGTGCCTTCCGAGTCGACTCTCTGATGCTGGTGAAGGACAAGTTCTCCCACAGTGCAAGGAAGGTGAGAATTGCCAGGGACCACACAGGTCCATTCAGCACACTTACATTCTTGTGGGTGGGGATGGACACAGGATGGAGCATCGCTGAGTGAAGATAAGAAATAATGAGAAGCAAAGTCAGCATATGCGAGTCATGAAAGCAGAAAAGGGGACTGCGATCAACTTTCTTGGACATCAGTAGCTGTGGAAATTGATAGCTTTTATCAATCACCTGTACAGATTGAATGCATCTTTTTCGTTCCTGGTCTATATGTGTTATTTCAAAAAACTTAAAATCATTCATGTCATCATGTCTGTATATAAAGAAGTTCTGGAGTGCCCCAATAAAAGGTGACTTCTGAGCATGAACAGCGGAAGGAGTGCATGGTATCATGATACCACCTCAGCGATAACATGCAACAGGACGCTCCCAAAAAAGAAGTGCTTCTTCATGTCTTCCCACACTCTCACGTTTCCATACTCAGCCCCTTCCATGTTAGTCTTTCTGAACTCTCGATAGCTCCTCTACTTCCAGCTTCAAGTGTTCCTGTTCCTTTCCCAGCTGACTGAACAAGGCAGCTTGTGCCACCTTGGAGCAACGCATCTCAACATACACTTGAGTCTTGCAAGGAGAATCATCCTAAAGCTATCTACACCACCTACAGTGCTGACATGAAGGTATATAGAAATGAGAATTAGGTACGGTATAGTATATTGAGATGCGTCATGTCACATCATATCAACCCATTCCCGGGATTTACACCCGACCCAATTGAAAGGTTCAGTTCCAAGTAGAGCCGGGAACACTGGGCTTCGGGAATCTATGCCAACACATCAACAAAAGCACGCTGAGTGCTGCACGAGGGCACTCTTTCCTGAGCATGGTCAATTTCAGTTGGCTATAGGTGAGCAACTTCCATCAACTTCTGGGATTCTGAAACCTCCTAGCTCAAACATGCTGTGCTCCAGCTGCTTTGAAAGAGCTGGGCACAACCTGGACAACTATGTCACACGTAACTTCAGCTAGTCATCTGAGGAATAAATGTTTTGTAAGAATTATGCATGAAAACATTGCCCGGTATTGCACGACTCTTACCTCTAATGTGCCCACTTATCAAATCTGTATAAAATTGTAGACTCATAGTTACTTAAAAATATTGAAAGGACATAACAAGGGATGTCAAGGATTTAGTGGCCCAATGTTGAGTAATGTTGAGTATGTGATCACTGAGCAGCACCAGCAAAAAATATGAAAGATGCCCCCACCCCAACCAGTCTTCACCCAGGCACTTATGCGGCCCACAGCATCCTGTGGCCAAAGTAGCAATTTCTTTGGGGCCTATGACATGCTTCCTAATTCCATTCCAAAAACTCTGGGCCCTTCGTTGGTTGTTGAATGTTGTTGGTTGTCCTTCCTTTTCCACCTCTCCATCCCTGTTTCTCAATCACATTCGGCACCTGGCCAACCTAATGAGCATTGTCAACTCGCGCCTCGTTGAAAACCTCCACCCATTCGGCCGTCGGCGAAGTGCGGGCGTTCAACAACTCGCCAACGCCCTCGGCGACGACCGCATCAGGACCTCAGCTCATGAAGGTTATGCACACAAAATTGGTAGGGGATGGTAGGGGTAATGTGATGCCAAACACACAGAAGAACTGCAGCGAGACTTGCCCTGTAATCATGCCGTATCTCTTTTGAACTGACAGGTCAGGTCAGCTAGCGCAACAGTGTCGCCGTTGCGACAGGGCGACATCTTGTGACCGCGTACCCTGCTCACTGGAACTTGAGCTGCTCAACCTGATCATCCAACTGCCCATCAAGTGGTTTACAAGCGTGGCCATCGTTTCTATCCGGTCCAAATCAATCTAAACCCTCTTGGTGCCTGAGGCCCTTTACCAGGTTTCAAAAGGCAAGTTTACATGAAGCTAGCTGGAATGATCCTCCCAAGATACGGATTGTTTTTCAATTCCCCTATGCCCCAAACCAATCTTAAAAGTTTCAGAACAGTTAAATTGAAAGTAAAGGTATGAAAAGGTAATTCTAGTGTGAAAATGGGAAACATTTCAGAAATTCAATGCATCTGACTTGGACACAGCATTCAATTGCTGCAAGGAACTCCTTGACTTATGGAGGTGCACCACCAAACTTTACAGATCTTTACAGCCTACAAACAGACCATTCAAGGCCAATTCGGAGTCATGTAGGGGATCGTATTTCTCGATGCTGATGTTGGATGATGATAGGGTGTGAAGATGTATGTATCTGTATGAGCTAATAGAACCAAAGAACTCGTGATTTTGCAGATGAGGCATGATGGTGCATCCTTTGGCCTCCCATTTGCCTGGGAAGTTCGTCCCTGGCTGGCATGTTTCCTCGGTCCTTTTTCGGTCTGCCCAATGGGCATTGACAAACTTAGCACCACAACGTACTCACTCACGCTGTAATAAAAGTATCAGCCAGGCTCTCAATCAACTTTGGATCAAAACAACCAGCCACTTGAATCAAACAGATCAAAGCTCAGCTCTATCCTTCCCTCTCTTTCCCTGGCAAAGACCAGTGATCTGGGTCCCCTGTATGGGAATATCTAAAAGATGCTTGTTCTCTTCATCTGCCTTCCTCACTGGGATACACCCGCTTAACCCGGAGTTCCCTTCAAAATTGGTATATTGCAAACTGGGTGCCTCAAAAAGGACTGCTGCGACCGGCCCTGAGAAGTTGTTGCGATGAACTCGCAAGGCTGTGAGGTTTTGGAGCTTCGACAAAGCTGCAGGCAAAGGTCCAGACAACTCATTTAGCTGCAGGTCAAGACTGCGCATCTTAGGCCAAGCTTCTGCTAAAGTTGCTGGAAAAGAACCATATAAAAAGTTGGCATCCACCCAGAAACGTTCAATTTGATGCCATGACCACCAGGGTGCTTTGTGATGATCCAACCTACTCACCCATGCCTCCCAAGGACATTGCCAAGCCCACTCCTCCTCATCATCCAAAGCATCTATTGGTTCTGCCGCATCCCAGGATGGGCGAGGACGACACCGGGAGAGGAAGCTGAAAGATTCCAAAGATGTATGGTTCCAATGTCTTGGTGGAGGCTGGTTGCATCTACGATCCAAACCTTGCGAATAGGCAATGAAGCTGACTAAGGTCTTCCCCAGCCACTTGAGACCTTCAGGCATTGCCATATCATCTCGGAACTGACTACCTCGGACATCCAGCTCCAGAAGAGGTAGTTGACCCAAGCATTCAGGCAGCCTGGTGATGTAACCTGATTGTTGTTTTCAATCCACTTAGACTTAGAGATAATGTGGGCTGTGGGCATGTAAGATCATATCAGTATTGCAGTATCTTTTTAATTACAGTAAATGACACAGGATATAGCAATGGTGCAAATGCCGCATAATTGTGTGTTTCTTCGATGTTTCTTGTCTTCCCCAATAGAGGTGAAAACATTGAGAAAAATACATGATTGAACGCATCAATGCAACCATCCAGTTCCAAACGTCGCAGTTTTTTCAATGAACAAATGGACTCCCATAGCACGTTTGGTACTTCCAGCGGGTCTTGGTGAAGTATCTCCAACTCGGGATTCCAATGTAGCGAGAAACCCAGCAAGTTCTCCCTCCATCCCTGAAGCAGAATCGCCACATTTTCTATATGATAACTCGGCACAAACAATTGCAAGACTTTGATTCCAGGAAAAGCCTGAAGCCAAAATTCTGGATGTTTAAATGCATCTTTCCCTTCAAGTGCCAAATATTTCACACCAGGAGCTGCAGTTGTAGGTAAAATTGTATTCAGTTTTGGCCACTCAAAACTTGTGGATCGTAATTCCAAGGCTGACAGTTCACCTTCCCCCGCTGCGAGGTTACAAGCAACGAAATGACAAGCACATGGCCGTTTGACTTGACATTTTTTGATGGAAGGTAACAAGCTCCGACCAACGATCTTCCAAATCTCTTGGAAGAGATGAACCTCTTTGCTCAATGAAAGTCGTTCAAAATCCGTTTTGTGCAACCAATACGTTCCTGCAACTGCTGGATATAAATCATGACCTCCATACATGTCCATAATTTCATGTTTCCGGAGGCCAAGGTGGACTACGGAGGCTAATTGCTTCAACCGCTGTTTCCACGAAATTTCCCCGTTGCCCCGTGATTTTCGTTCACCCTCTTCAAAACGATCATCTCGATCAGGAGTGTAGCTCATGAAGTCATGCCAAGATGCCAGCATCTCCTGACCCGCTGAGGATCAATGTCAATGGGGGAAGTTTCCATGAAGCCATCTACCCACCGAAGCAAATGAACAAATGAACGGAATGGATCAAATCAGAAATATTGCCTATGCAAACACACATTCTGCACACAAACGTGCACATCTATTTGTAAAACTGTACAACTACTAACTCTTCTTCGTGGATCTTGAAAAATATTGAAGATGATCTCACTCACATACCTCACCCAGTACCTCACCCTGTCCTGCATAAATTCCGAATAACCGCCTTGTGCCAAGTCTTGAGGCAATGAAGGTCGGATGGTGGAGTTCTTCTTCCATCCTTCAACTTCCAAGTCCAACAACTCAGCTTTTCGGCCTCCCGCGCGCAAGGCCACTTGAACTTCACGCACCTCTGGTTCACTGGGAGGCTGGCATTCAGAGAGTACAGAGATGACCCCGGCAACACTCAGCACATGAACAAAAGGCACGTTGCCCATGACATCAAAGAAAGGAAGAGTGGGTTTTGTATGGTTTTTTCGATGTTTTCTGTGTTTTTTTGTCGGCATGAGGGGTTTGAACCTGAAAAGCAAGTAAAGTAAAGACTGTAAAGACTTCTCTAGATGCAACATGAGGCAACTAGGACCTATAGGACCACCACTTTGATCAACTATAGTCCTAGAGACCAAAAGGTATGCGTCCCAGACTTGAGCCCAAACAATAGGAGCGCGAATGTTTGAGGAAAACACCCTGGATGGACAAAATCACCAGTTGGTATGGTGAATATCTCAGTTGCAGTGTAGTTTCAACCATCCCAAATTTGTGGCGGTCCATTTTGTCCAGCTGATCAGCTGCGCAGCTGATCACCTCCTGCCTCCATTATCGGTAGAACAGGATGCCGCAGGATGCCCAATTTTTCTGTAGATAGGATATGTCCTACCCAATGTGGCCCTTTTTCTCGTACATGTAAGTGTGATGGTGTTAGTCCTGTCTTCCTCCTTGCTGCGGCACTTACCTTTCGTGAAACCCATTATTCTTCAGACTAGTGTGTTTCTTCTCGTTCACAATGTTCCACGTAGCAATCCTACACTTGGATTCAAGTAAACCAAGTACCCTTACGACTACACCAATTTTGTCAAGAGATGCACGGGAATAATCGATACTATCATTACCATATCCTTAAAAAAATGATATGTTTCAATCCTTGCACAAGTTGACCACCTATCTGAAGAACATTTCCATATAGGAAATCAACACCGATAAAACAGATATTATGAGATATATGAGATACAGTAGCACAATGTGATGGCACTCATCTGGTAATGTTGCACGAGGGGTTATCACCACCGCCCTACGAAACCATTGCCATAGTGAGCAAGCTCTAAAAAGAACGTGGCAAGCACATTCTTTGCTTCACATGGAACGCTCCCTTCAGCATCTCTTTGGCGAGTCATTAGTTACTTAGCCATCACAAACATCCTTAGGAAGCTGGTGAATGACCCAAGAGTGCTCAAAGATCCTGATCCTAAGAGTAGAACTGTGAAATAAATTGTAATAAACCCACTGTAATTAGGTGTCTTGTTCTGTCTATATAATTTACATTAATCTACACTAGTGACATCTCCTACTCTAAGTTTTACGCATCACCAACTTCAATCAACCACAGGCAGTTTGTAAAAGCTGGATGGCCTGGCATGTCACAAGCTATTCCGCCACATCCATGGCATCAATAGCTTTTCGGCAGAACACAACACGACTGAAATTATCAATACATTTAGGTTGCTGTTGTGACTTTTTCCCAATATTTTCCAGAAAGAGTCTAGGACTTCTTAGGCACTGTATATTGAGGCTGCTTGTTCTCATTCTTTTCTGTCTCTGAAAATTTCAATTCGTTGTCGATTGCAGGCAAAGCTGCTGTGCATGTCTGTCCATTCATTGAGGATCACTTGAACAGCTTGAAACCAGGACCAAAGGTGCCAGGGATGCGGTGGGTCATGGACAGGAAACATATCACAGTATAGAAACATGCAGGAACACATAGGAACAGGATACCATATGATACCATCACCATCTCTTGAAGTGTTGAATTCCGAGATTAACAGCTCATGGCCTAAGGCTTCCGACACCATTGTGGAAGCGGACTCGAAGGGTCCGTGAATAAAGACCTCTGGAAGGATTCACCAGGGGAGTCATCCCAACCATGGGACAGGAAGGACCTGACACGTGCGTAAATCTATGTTCTAATATCATTCTGCAGAGGAGCTGGGTTTTGAGTCTGATTTGACTTCAAATCTGTTTCAACATTTTTTGAATGATAATGAATGATCAATCCACTTGCTTGACTAGGTCACTAGATTCTAAGTGACCTTCACAGGCCAATCAGATGCCATCACTTCAGATTCATTCAGACCCATTGGCTTCCGGCAACTATCATGCTTGTGCACCCACTGCTTGATGTCTTTTGAATTGCCCACAACTCCAAAACGCTGCGAACGGGCCTTCTCACTGGCGCATGTGATGGGGACGCTAACGAATGACCACTGAATTGCCGGGCTGCGTCAGATCCACCTTAGCCACTCATCACAAGAGTCGATACTGTAGCATGTACCACTCCACTGAGACCGATGCCTCACAATATAAGAAATGCAAGGGTGAACATTTGCAATTGAATAAACTCACTAGTTTGCTCTAAACTTCACATACTTGATGCTATATGCTTACATATGCTTACACAACTATCTAATACATACATACAGTAATATCAATTTACTGGAAATATCGGACCATATCTTAGGAACCCCGTAACTCAAACGTTTGCTTCTACATGATCTCAAACTTGGTAGCCGAGGCTGGAGGCAGACTCATTGTCCCCATCGGTGGATGGCCTCTGGGCAATCTCCCAGGATGGGTCATATTGAAGAAGACAGCATCACATGTACTCACCATTTTCATCAATATGTGTTCATGATTCATGCATTTTTCTTGAAATATCTTGAAGTTGTAGTCATTTTTAATCTCTGCCTGTATGGCAGCTGCATGCCCGGAGCACAAAGGGAGGGAAGTCCTTGCCAGCGACGAGCAGCTAAACCAAGGAGGAAAGGTAAGACTGAGAGGTGCGACATCTGCCTCTAGAATACCATATTCCAATAAATCCAAAGAATCCATGAACCACCCTTCCCTCACCAAACGTGGCAATATGAGATATGAATTGATCATGATGCTTTCCCACTAGGATTCCACTAGAAAAGTCAAAAAAAAATATGCCAACTACTTCAATATGGTTTTACGAAAGTGCTGATGCTTCATCTTCAACGAGTTCGGTCGTGGGTGTGATGCGTGCATGCGCGGTGACTGAAGGCTGGTGGCCGCCAAGATGTTCGAGCGCGCGCAAGCCTCGAGAGCGGGATGTGTATCAAGTCACTGAAATCAGCAATGTTGAAACTCATGGAAACTATACAATCATATATCATACTAAGAAATAAAAAACTCGATATATAGAATTTCTACAGTTTGCTCCCACATGTTGCAACCATTGATTGAAATGCTTCCAAATCTTTCATTACGTTTTGAGTTGCTTTGATGATTGATTTTTCACTTGGTCAAGTAACATAGATCTGGACCGTACATTAACATAGCTCTGGACCCACCCCTAAAAGAAACAAAGCTGAGTTGCCATACAAACTGAGGGCCTGGCGAGGGATGCTGCAACGAGTTCATGCTGCTCCTTGGCCCACTGCCATCACAACTTGTAGAAGTGCTATTGAGATCCTTCATTAGGATCGATTTGCACTGTACACCAAAATACGAATGACAGACGCATCAACACATTCATCACATTCACAGGAATAAAACAGATAACATCATGTGGTTGGCAAATAGCGGGCGAACACATGACCAGATATGACCAGTACGCAGCCTCTCCTGTAGGACTCTCAGCTTTTCTTCCTCCATTGGTATGATTTCCTCCTTCTGTCGCAACTCAGCCTCTACAGACTTCAAAGCAATCCAGTGCTCCGACCACTCGCGCTGAACGGCCGTTTGCTCGCCTACCATGCCTGAAAGATGAAGGGGTCGAAAGGTAGCCATACTGAATGGATCTGAATGGAATTTCATGAAATCCAGTCATCCAAATCAGTTATGGGCCATCTCGAACCATTCTAGGGTGAGACTAACCCAAAGTCAGGACCTAGTACGAGTACTAGAAGACCTGAACCAGATCATGTTTCAAGTCCTTTAATTCAGATTCAGGAGATGGATCACCCTGGCTGATTTGACCTCTCAAACACCAATCCAAGGGACGCTGGGTGAGTTGCAGGATTTCTCCCTTTCTCTTCATGAGCCTGGCAGGGCGGTGGCCTTCCAACGGCAGATTCGCCTTCATCTTCCATGATCCTACTGTAGGTGCTGTTGGATGAATGCCTATCATTCTGTCAATTCCATGCGGACCTCCAAGGGTCATATATCATATATACTATATATTCTGGTTCATGAAACAAAATTAGATGTCTGTTCATAGGGATTCATGAAGTTCTCTGTTCCCTTGCTTCATCAAGTGATCATTGAAGGACTTGCAAGTTCGCCTCTCACAGTGACGTTTCCACCATGAGTTTCACTGACCGATCCTCCAACCAAGTTCAACCACTCCAATCTCCCTGGATCCCGGTCCATCCTCTCAGTCTCGATTTGAATCCGTCTGGCATCTTCATCTGCTACGGCATCCAGTTGCCAATCCTGGCTTTGTCCCACCCAAAACAAAGGTTGAGAAAACTCGCCTGCAGACTTGGATGAGGGCACACAAGTGCCGCTACAATGAAAAGTACTTGCAGTTGTAGATATGATTGCCACTATGCTGCAATGAAGAGAATCTTAGTATCTTATAGGTCTAACTCTAAATTACTTGTTGAAAATTGTGCAGTATCCACACACTTCAATAATGAATACATGATGAACAACAAACAACAAACAACATATCCATGCGGCCTACGGCACCATCTCGCACCTGTAAGTCTCACTGATTCTGTGAAAATCCCCCGCCTTCTGTGGATCCACAATTTCAGATAGCTGTTGCAACCTTGGTTTTCAAATCGTTACAACTGATGATTTTGTAGTCTTTGGTCAAATACGTCCCAAATGCCTCAAAATGCGTTTGTTGATTTGCACGTTCTTTGAATTGGTATGGTGGCAAAATTTGCCTGGAAAGCATACCCATCAGATATCTGCCATGAGAGTGAAGTTTCAACTTGATGAGGGCAGACCTGGACCAATGTTGGAAGCCAAAACCTGCACACTTTGTCATATTCCCTCTAACCAATCACATTCTTTTCGACCCCACCCATACTACTAATTTGTCAAGATGCTATGGCTGTAAACATCTATAACCCATATTTAATGAAACCAACTCTGAGGCTTGGTCGTGTCCACATTGGGTGCAGCACCCTCTTTGAGAGCTGCAGTGTGTTCGTCAAAGTCCTGGAAATGCCAAGCATTCTGAAGTGTCAGGCTTTGAAGGGGGGGCTACAAACAAAGGTATTTGATAGCATGGTGTTATGGTGTTCTTCATGTTTATTCCATAGTTGTTCCTGAATTTTTCAGTTGGAATGGTGAAAGGTCAATCACGAGTAAAGGCAAAAAAAAGGGCATATTTGAAGCCAAAGACAGTTAGACATGCCACACGACTATGACATGGGTCAAGGTATGTTACATGGTGAATTCAAAGAAATCCAAGCTAGACCTGGCAAATCATAATCATGATCTGTCAGAATGAGAATTGGAGAGGTCTTGCCCCTGCCCTGCTTAGAATCTGTTTCTCAACTCTTTGGGAGTGGGGCCTAAATCATTACCCCATGATACCAACATGGAACTCATTTTTCAAGCCGCCAGGTCCCCACTTTGGCTGTCCTTGTTCATCTGACTCTCTGATGTTACTTGCAGATTCAAAGCTGCAGCCTGGCAGCTCCAGGGAGAAGACAATCAGACGTAAAGTTCTGTGTTGGGAGATGGTGATGTTCCAATGCCCCACTGAATCACACATCTTTCAATATTCAAAGGGAGGGCATCCTATAGCAAATCATCTTGCTTTCCGAGCCATGAGTTCAACAAATTTCTGTTCCAATCTGAGCCTCCCATAAACTGACACTATTCCCTCCCCCTCTGCTAAGGTGGCAATGGAAAATCATGGAAAATCAGTGAGTTCCCCACCATTGGTCGAATTTTGTCATGGCACGTCATGGCTCCTCTTTGGGCCAAGAAACTCGTTGGATTCTTTGATTCAACTCGGCGGTCTCGTCTTGCAGCCTCAAGCCGAGACCCAGGAGTCTTACCTCTTTCGTCGTGCAACCGCAACGGAAAATACATGGAAAATCCACGATTTCAAAACAATGTGATTTCACGGTGTGATCTTCCCCACTGGCAAAATGTCAATGTGCATGGTGAATAGGAAATGTGGTCAGCTTTGAAACATCCACCAACCAGGTAACCATCACCAAAGACTACTGTATCCCAAACTGTTAGTACTAGTACGGATTAGGGTACAGGGACCATACCATCGGTCACGCAACACGGGACCTTTTGTAGTGATTGCCTATTTTAGTTGCGGGCAGAGCTGCGGATTTTTTTAAATAGGGCTGATGGTCGAGAAGGCCTTCTCAAGCCCTCAGTCTTACTGGGAGTAGCTTTGTTTTGTCTACTACTACTACTACTACTACTACTACTACTACTACTACTTCTTCTTCTTCTTCTTCTTCTTCTTCTTCTGCTACTTCTCCTACGCCTACTCTTACTCCTCCTCTGCTACTGCTACTGCTACTACTGCTACTACTACTCTTACTCATACCGCTACCGCTACTGCTACTACTACTACTCCTACCACTATTCAACACTGTATCATATATAATTTCAATATCCAACATCCATACCGAGTGGCCTTAGCAATGTATCCAAGTTCGGAGGCTCCAAGTCTTTCGCATGGTCCTGTAGTGCGGCCATAGAACCGATGCCTTTCTCTCAAAAAAAAAAATACAATAGATATAAACATACTGCCTATGTAAAATGAGAATAAGCATAAACATGTAAAATTCTACCCGAGAGTCTGTCAAGGGGTGTCACATGATGAGAGCAGGCTTCAAAACTTTTGGAGGGAGAGTGTGGACGAATCTTTGAATCATGGCGTCTTCTTTCTGGGGAATTTGTTATAATCAATTGGATATTAATTGGTCTGGGGTTTTTTGGCCCTGCTGATCTTAGATGTGCAATGGTCAATGGAAAGAGTCTTTCGTCACAAGAACTTGGCTCTCATGTGCAACGCCGTCCTCCATCCGTTTTGCTAGAAGGCCAGGGCCATGCTTGGTCTCCACGTCGGAACCTCTGCAACATAAAGCCAGCTTTGGGGTGGGGGATCATTTCTGCGAATGAGCATCTTGCACAAATCTCCGGCCAAGCGACGTTTCTTCTTAAGTAAGTGTCCCATGTCGTCAGTTAAAGCCGCTTTACTTTCCTCGCCCTTCATGCGGCCTTGCACAGACAGCCCACAGAGAGGTCTGATGTATCGTACTGTTGGGTTCAAGATGTTGCGATAAGATTTCAAGCAAGCTTTGGCTTTCCCATTTTCACAATCCTTTGCTTCATTGAATTGAATATATCATCGGCTAGGTACCTTTCACAAAGCCAATGGTCTCGAAGATCAGGTCCTGCCAACATGCTGTGCGTAGATTGTCTTTGAAATCTTTAGGAGGATAATGATGATAATGATGATGATCTGAGACGTGTTCCATGACCCTTGTGTGAAAAGACACATATATATATATATATATATTTATGTGTATATATATATATACTAGCCTTTACAGCTATATATGTACACTGCACACTTGTACACTATGATTGGAATAATTCTAAGTTCCAAGTCTACGAAATTACGGATATCGTTGGCTTCTGTCCAGCGGCAGGAACAGACTGGAATCCCTCCTGGTTAGATAGTAGGCTTCAATGTCTTGATTTCACAATGCTGCTTGCACAGCTACTTCAGCTGATTTTGGAACGGGTGATTGCCATGTTCACCATCCCTCGTGTCACTCATCAGGGGCCTTCTGTGCCTCTAAACGGCGAAGTTCTTCTTCAGCCAAGATCCTTGGTTCTGCAAACCATTCGGTTCGGATCTGATCTGCTATCTGACCCCCATCATGATCAATTTCCAAGCCCTGTACGACTACATTAAATGTCAAGCACACTGCAAATGGGAAATCGAACACATCAGAACATCCACGTTGTTTTCCTGCAAAGGTCCAACCGACCCTGATCTGGTTTTTTCTACCTCAACAGAGTCTGTTTTGAAAAGAGAGGGGCACGATTTCCATCCATTTCCCATCCGCATTCTCATGGCCAAGCTGAAGGGTTTCATTGAGGGCGGTCCTATCCAGTCATATCCCCAAATGACAAGTAAGCTGAGTTTTTTTGTCCATTTGGTGGAGGTCGAGATGTGACCAACTGGAAGCCATGCAATTAAATTTGGAGGAAATTTGCCCTAAGAATCCCTAAGAAATCTCAGCAACCCAACCAACTTGCGCAAATAAACCAATTCATATGTAATCCACTTAACCTAAGCACCCCCAACCAATCCCATCTAACCTGAGCCAGCAAAAATAACCTGATTCCTCCTGCAGCTCAGAATCCACAGTTTCTCCTGCTCTGCGACCAAATCTGAAGTTCCATCCTGTACTGGTTGCTGTCCCACTGGGTTGCAAATCGAGACCCCGCTGTTCTGTTTCGTCATTGAAACCATGCAAGTTCCGAGGTTAAAAAAAAACGCACTTCCATTGTAGATGCACTAAGTTGACATGAAACACAGTGTTACGGTACATCTGTGCTGAAAAATAATGTTCCTTCCTAGCTCCATACCAGAAACAAGACCTAGAGTCTTTCAAGGACGCAGGGACCCCTCCAAATTACTAAAGCAGCCACCTGACTTGAAGTACCAGCACCCTGGCAGCTTTACCTCGTCATGTGAGCACACTTCCTGCCTGCTTCTCTATCTCAGTTCTGATCCCTTCCATGCCGGCAGCCTCGGAATGGAACCGATCAGTATTGGCCTTTGGCACACAAAGAACACAAAGAAGAAAACTCAAAACTCCACTTCTGCCAAGAAGCTGTCATAAAACTTCCCCGTTCCTGGGTTCGCAACATGGAATGGGCCTAAATATCGGTGTAGGCATGTTGATGTGCTAAGATGTATCTGATTGTCTGCAGGTGTGTATGCATGGGCGGACCATACATGCCTACCTTCCTACAGAGGTACCTACGTTAAAATACGGGCCGTCAAAATAACAAAACTATCAAAAACATCTAAAACAAGTTCAAGTCAACAGAAAACGGACCACCATCTTGCTATCTTTAAATCCAAGAGCAAATTTACTGCCATTTTGGGAGGACTCGTCAACCACATTTGGCTTGAGGGCGGCTATGTTTTCCATGATTTGCTGGAAGGACGATTGCAACGGGATCACAAGCTGCAGCCAAGCTGCCGCGATATTCAGCATGATAAGCATAACATCTTTCTCCTGGAGCCGATTCTTTTCAATGCTTAAGACCAAAACATATACCAAAACTATGAAGCCCTTATTGCAAACAGTGCTCCATGGACGGGTACGAAAACCACGAAAATCCAATTTACACTTTGAGAATCTCTGACCCCAAACAACCTTTGCGTTTGCTATTTTACCCATGTGCACTGGTACTTTGGAGGATCAACACCTGGAAGTACCAAAAATCAAGAAGCATAACCTGGCCAACCTTCATTCCTGGTTTCTATGACGAACCTTATCCAATCTCTCATTGTGAATCCATCAACAAAGATTGGAGGATGCTTGAGCTTAAGGACATTTCAGGACTGACCCACCTGAAATGTCCTAAGGTGGGTGATAGTATACAGGTAGAATTTTATTACGACTCATGACTCGAAATTCCTAAACATGCATGATAATATCATATAATGTCAGCAAGTCACGAGAAAAGTCCTACGGAACTAACACTCAGACAGCACCCAAGCAGCAGAAGCAGCAGTACTTTTTCCTTCTGTGTTTGGGTGCCAGTTTGTGCAACTCTGGCCTGTTGGCAGGTGTCAAAATGAGCCCAGAGGTTTCTGGGTCAGATCCAGAATGGTCCCTGTCAGGTGGACCAAAAATCCAGCCGTACCAACAGGGCTAGCAGTTGGCACAAACCCACCAGGTCTCCCGTCC